>JAJGOT010000116.1:87500-410000 GCA_022457155.1 Cladopsammia gracilis | reverse complement strand
TTAATATCATCAACATCAGCACCTCAGGTCAGTTGTGGAAATGATCTTTTAGAGACAAAAAAGTATGTCAATGCACATATACATAGTGATTTAGAAAAAATTATACATGATTACAGTATACTGTTTTTCCCTTTCTGCTCCCCCAGCAGCTGCCCCAGTGCTCTATGGGCCTTGTCATTTGGGACAACTGCACTCATTAGGTTAAGAAACTATCTCCTTTACCTGGATAACTATGCAGGTTTCATATTTAAATGTGTGCAGTAAGCATCTTAGTTCATCATCATCATCATCATCGTCCATCTCTGTCTCCTACTGGAGAATAGGACTGCATGATTGCCATTTCAGTGTCCATCAGTGTTCTATCAGCTGCCACAATCGCTACATGTACCTCTGCCTAGGTTTCGTTACCTTCTACATGTACTCTCGGGCATCCTCATGAGGGTAACGGTGTGGGTTGGCGCTATGATATCTTAGAACTTTATCAGTAACGAAGTTCTCCATTTTTATCACTCCCTGCTCTCGTGGTCTAATTTTTGTCTCAAACCACACGGCTTTTAACAAAGCCCTGGTCAAACAGAAATGCAAGTAACTTATGTCGACTTATGATCCCGGCCTTACGCGCCACTGAATTAATCAGGGACAGTCTTTTTTTTACTTTCTTCTGGTTTGCCTGCAGATTCCAAGGATAGTTCTTGATGTTTCAAGTTTGAGCGATGATGATTTAATAAAAAAGATCCGCACCTGGGGCGGAACACCGAGAGTTTTGACAGAAAACAAAGACATGATGAAGATAGCTGTTCGGATTTTAAGAACTGACCTCGCACTCCTTTATAACTATAGGTGGGTGAAGTAATCATTCAGCGGATATGTTTTTCTTAAAGAGGAAAGAGAATATCAACGGCGTTTCACGAACGAGACATTACCAGTAATAGTAATGTATTTTATATTTTCTTTCTTCCTTTTCTTTGCACAAAGGGTGGAATTGTGTTCGCATTTTATGTATTAACTGTATAGTAACATATTTCTGCGCCATCAACCGTCAAAGCTAAGCCAATGCATTGAGACCCTCAAATAAGGTCTACCCATTACAGGCAGATTTGAGCAAAATTTTAAAAATAACATATTCGTATATGATCGAATGACGATAGAAAACGTCCGTGTTTTGTAAAGAAAATATACACAGTATGTTGTTATTTTTTACTATTGAAAAACTCGTAGTCTATCGTTGTTGTAAATTATAAAAATGATGGAGCTATTTTTGCGGCACCGTAATAACTTTTCGTCGGATCTATATTTTGCGGATCGTAAAAACGTCCGCAATACTTGCAAGAATTAAAACTCGCAAACTCAGTTTCATATCGTAGATCGTACGGTTAAGCAATAAATCTGCGGAAAGGTGGCATGATTATGATGCCTTGCGTTTAACAAATCACCTATTGACTGATGCCTCGGGAAACATTGAGATTCTCGGGAAACAAAATTCCCCGTTGTCCTCGGGACAGGGCATTAATATCCACCACTCTTCACCGACATTGATGTGAATAATTGTTTTAGTATAACAACAACAGCAACAACAATAATCTTTATTAGTTAGTTATTATACAACTTACAATACTGGCCTGCAGTTAGCAAAAGCTAATCGTGGCAGGCCAGTCCAATTAATTACGTGGTTTTTATATAGAAATCGCTACACTCTATATTTGTTAAAATAAAAAGAAAGGATCAAACAATAGAAAAGAGAAGAAACAAAAAGGAAAAACAAGTGATAGCTAACCCAAAATAGTTCCTTTATTTCTGTCTAATAAGGAAACAACTCGCACGCGAAATCCATAATAATTTCTGGAGGTGAACAGCAAATACTATTCCAATTTTGAGTAGCCAATCAGAACGCGGAAAACACTATCCACTTGCTTGGTATGTACAAGTCCGGCATATCCTGAGTTTTCAGATTATGAATGTTAAAATTCATTATTTTTTTAGGTTTGAAGCAAATGACAGCGCAATCCTGAATTGCCCCGTAACATGTTTTGACGGGTCAACAGATCTACATGATCAAGATGGTATGTAAGTTGTAAAGGCACTCCAATAGAGCAGTTTTCAATGGAGTGTCGAAAGTAATTTCGTGATTGCCTTGGTTTTGCATTGCTCGCTTTGTGATTGGCTAAAATATCTCGTGCCACTTTCTTATCCAATCAGAAGTAAATCCAAAACCAATCGTGACTTGCCTGCACTCGTTTTCCCGCGCTTGGTGCCGGCCAGTTGTATTTGCTGCGAGTTCTAATCGGTTCATTGCGTTGTCTGTGTCTGTTGCGATTGGCTTTACGGCATTCAAGTGAAAAATGCTCTAACAACTTTTTTTGTCCACAGATGAAACTAAGAGACGTGTGGACTGACAAAAATTGGTTGGAAATTGTTCTCCGCCCAAAATCACCGTGTCTGCTTCATTCTCTTCGCAGATTCGATAGCGTGGCCGCGCGCGATCCCGCGTGACACCCAAGTCCGTGAGACCAAAAGACAATAAATGTGTGAAAAGTTCATCAAACCTCTAGTAATTTCTATTAGTAGGTTCTTTTTCGGTCTTTTTACAAAAAAGTTTTTTTTTCTTTTTAGGCTGGGCAGAACTCATCCATGGACCGTTTAAGAGACACGTCCTCCCCGGAGGACATTTTTATTTCATGGAAGGAGAAAACGAAGCTTCCGTCACAAACCTTATTTCTGAAGCCACAGGATTTTAAAACAGCTCCACTTGATCAGGAAAGC
Organism: Cladopsammia gracilis; assembly: GCA_022457155.1. Classification (NCBI taxonomy): domain Eukaryota; kingdom Metazoa; phylum Cnidaria; class Anthozoa; order Scleractinia; family Dendrophylliidae; genus Cladopsammia; species Cladopsammia gracilis. Next base: position 407,240 of record JAJGOT010000116.1, on the reverse strand, counting down.
CGGCATTTGCCAAACTACAAATCAATCTAGGATTATACTCTAGATCACCAACATGCATGGAATTCTGGATGTAACGGTTCAAATGAGTATTCAAGTTTATGAGCTGAATACGAACTCTTCAAGGGCGTTAAGAGAAACGCACGTGATTTAGCAATCTTCACGTCAGTCTAGGGCTTTATACTCCAGAGATCAGCGGTGAGCCACGCCATCGTTCTGGAGCCGAATACTATCTCTTCAAGAGCGAGGATAGCGCACGCGATTTAGCAATCAAAAGAGGACAAGAGCTTGAGCTGTCGCCGATTTCAACCCTATTCAGCCTGGGGGGGGGGGGGGGGGGGGCTTTTCGAACCCCCCCCTCCAGTAAAATTGTGATAACTCTTACACCGAAATAGCTATGAGGCTGAAATTTTCTGACTTCTCCTAGAATTTATCTAGGGACATTTTGGTATCCATAACATGTCAGTGTGATTAACCATGTTGCCATGGCAACCGGTTTTTTGACACATAGGTTTTCAAAATATTAAAATATGGTGAATTGTTTATTTTAAGATCTTGTTCTTTGACTTATAGTGCATTTTCTTGTTAGAATAGTTTTTCCTTGTGACTAGTTCTTGAAAGACATCAAAAATTTTTAACATCAAATATTTGGGGGGGAGGGGTAGGCAAATTTTCGCTCTCTTTTACTTATTAGAGAAAAATGTTGTACTATTTATTAAATAACGCTTCTAAGTTCATTGTTTGGATAATAGACATTAGTTTGATACGTGTTTTATACATTCTGATCCTTTTCTCTTTTAGATATTTTTTAAATTTTAACGAAAAAAAGGAAATCCAAGATGGCGGATCCAAGATGGCGGATCCAAGATGGCGGACAATAATTTCAAAATTATAGTTTTATCGCCTTTTTTTGCTTTTTCTCGCTTTACAAGTGTGTCCGTGTTTGTATTTATTATGTTTTAATATTAAAGAGATGATTTTACAGTTATATTTGATATTTTAAGTATCTGGATGGAAAAATATCAAAGAAACAGCGGAAAAACAAAAATGACGTCGTTGTGATGTCATAATTGAGTGTGCCGCATCAAAACTGGGTGTGAGGTTTCCTTGTTTGGAGATGAACATTGTGTGAAAATTTTATAGTCCTAGCCTTACTGGTTCCAGAGATATGAAGGGGGGGTCCGGACCCCCCCCCCCCCCCCAGTCACAGATTGCCTAAAAAAGCCCAGTCTGAATAGGGTTAATGCAAAAAAACCCTGAAATTCATAAGATTCCAAATCTTTCAGTGCATACGAAGACAAAAAGAGCGTATAGACGTTAACGGCCGAACGCCGAGAGTGTAACCTTTTGTCAGATGCTTATAAAACTAAATTTCAAGAGATTACAACTTAAACCTTGAGAAATTTTAAGTGGTTTTAAGTTTTGAATGCGTGGGTGAAATCCCTTAGGTGTGACCATTCAATGGCCGCTCAATACAGTTCTTTCGAAAAATGTTCTATACTGGTTCGCCTATATAAGACATAGAAACTTTTGAGCGAAATGCTTTTGCGCTTCAAACTTTGGCCCAGATTTGTAGTTTAAGGTGGCTCCATGTAGTTTTTTGGCGCGGGAGATCAGACAAGGGCACAGAAATGGCATGAGCGCGCGTTTGTTTATTTTAATGATGTCACGAAAATAGAGGTTTTTACGGTAACTAAAACGTTTATTGCGCGCATTCCACACGGTGAATTTTTATAAAAATTGACAAATTGGTAGGATTTTCTTTGTTGTTGATCACAAAAAAGACAACTTTTGTACAAACGCAAACCCAATAAATGTAAAAAACGAAAAGTGAGTAAATTGCGAAAATTAATAATGGTAATTGAACTGAGTGGAATGCAATTTGGTCTGAAATCATACGCGTGATTACAAAATCGAACGAGCTTGCAGCGCGAGTTCGATTTGAAATCACAAGAAAAACCCTAGCAATCAAGGAGGCACGGTTTAAGTACCGGCCAGTTGTTCTAGAGACTCCAATCCTGAGTATATAAAAGCGTCGACAGCTTTTGTTGATAAAACCTGCAGTTAAACTGACGAGGAAGTTCAGCATTGTTAAATTACACGCAAACTATCAGCCGAATGTGGACGCGCCTCCGACTGTTTTGAGATTCCCGGGAATCCATTTCATCTCAAGTGAAATGCTATTTTGTGACACAAATATAAAATTGAATATATTTAGAGCTAAGCGTCATAGTTCCACATTAGACTATGCTTAAAACATTTTCGTTATCGGTAAACTAAGCAACAATTGAAGCAACCTGCAGACATTTCAAGTCAGATACCACGCAGCTCTTTACAACCTCTAATTTCATTGGACCTGGCTTGTATCACGCAGCTCTATTGTTTTCAAGGCTAGGGTCCATTGTTGTGTTGTTTGTTTTATTGTTTTTAAGTCATCACAAAACTTTCCAGTGCAAAGTGAACTGCTTTCAATTCCCTCCAGGTAGAACTTTTTACGGCTTCCACAGGGAGACCAATTTCTGATGAAAAATCTCCCTTTCATTCTCAATGAAAGACCCCATGAAAGAGCCGCACACCCGGTCTCAAGCATGATCATCAGTCATAATTCTAGTCACATTACCAATAATCAAAGAAAAAGAAATGATTATACCAATCAATGACGCAATGTCCTTGAAATTCACAACACATGATTTATGCTTAATCAATGAATCAATAAAATTCACTTTAGCATTGAACTTCTTTGATCAGTGGCGGAAACTATCAGTATCTATAACGCTACCAAGCCAAACCATCACTTGGGATGGCACCCAAACGGGTAAGTCCGTGGGCGCCTCCGTCCAAACCGCCAGTGTCAAAAATTTTAAATTCTGACGCCATTAACAATTAATTGATGACGTCACAAAACATGTGGTCCAAAGTTTCTAATTCCATAGAACCAACTATATCCTTGACTAGGCAATGACTAGAGGACTAATATACCGAGAACAGTAACTCGCTATGACAAATATTTCTAGTTATAACAATTTTTATATGAAGACATATCAGCATCCCCTGGAACCATACATTTCTTATAAATTAAACTCCTACATGTTTTTTTTAAAGCATTAAAGCTAAGAATTTTATAAGTAAAGCAATGTGTCTAAAAAACTCGTATGGTTTTAGATTTATGATTTTCTCCTCCAAAACTATAATTTAAGCAATGAAACTGGATTGTGACATTACATTTTATGAAGTTACATTAAACTAGGTTTTTGAAGTAAACAATGGTAGGAAAAACTATGATTTCTGATTTTTTTAATTACTCTTGTTCTACTCATCAAGGAGAATCAATCTGCAACATAACTAAAATTGCTGACATAAAAAAAAAACAAATCAAATTATGATATTTTTACCAAGGGGGGCACTCTTTTCTGCAGGGCAGAGCATTCTTCAAAATGTCATATCTCATCTAATATTATTTTGTGATATCAACAAACAGTTTTCAGTTTTAACTTCTCTGGTTGTCCTTTGAAAAAACTAGCAAAAAGTTGAAAATTAAATACTTTTAATTAAGGGTATAGCATGATGTCATCAACTGTGACAACATAATAATTTTGATATCTTTCAGTTTTTACGTCAAAATAATTTGGCACATGTACTGTCTGTTCACTTGCCCAGTTTTGTAACAAAATCCTGCCACTCCTTAATGATTCCTTGGAGGGATAGTTTGGCCCCACTATGCTTCCACTCTATTTAAATTTTAATATTCAAATGCCAACATTCAGATGCAACATTCAGATGCCAAAAAAACTGTCTTTCTACTCAGGCTCCCAAGAGGATCCAATTTCCTGCTGAAAGTGCAATGGCCCCTGCCTTAGTGGATTCCACCTCTGTTTTATTTCACAAAGGCGAGGGTAGTTCACACCATAGTAATTCTTGCCCCAGTTCTTAAGATGACGGTCCATGTAGTTAACATAGCTTCCCAGGGAATATCCAGACTTCTTTACAGTGTCGTACGCTGATGTTGCAAATCTTATAACTTCCTCTCTTTGGGCAGCATCATGACACCGACCATATGTGTAAAAGCTGTACTCCGCTAAACGAAAAGGAAAAGCAGTGGACGTTGCAGAATACTGCCCAATATCGCCACCCATGTGAACAAACTCTAAAAGGCATTCTGGTGGGATATCAACATGAGCAAAATATTTAGCCAAAGATGGTGGGAGGGCATCTATCATCACCCCCTTGACATAAATGGGTTCCACCTCCTGATGAACAAAGCCATGACGCTTGCTGTACTCTGTTGAAAACTGCAGGTATGATGTAAACATCTGAGGTGGTGATTCTGTTGTTGGATGGAGAGCCTTTAGACTTGATTTCACCTTGTCTTCATGAATATTGGAGTACACAGCATCAAGTGTAAGGGTTTTCTTGCCAAAGTAGCCATGGATAGCCATGTCAAGGTTAAGCTCTTTAGGAAACATGTTTAAATTCTTGCCAACTGCATTAAAGCCATGCTCACTTTCTTCTGCAGTATCGTAAATGAGTCGACTCCAGATAAACTGATCTGGTCGTGGGCACACTTCTAAAGTAACATCAACCAAGACTCCAAAGTTGCCGCCTCCACCTCCTTTCAAAGCCCAAAACAGATCCTGATTTTCTGCATCTGATGCTTTAACAACTTCTCTTCCATCAGCTGTAACCATGGTGAATGACAAGGCCTTGTCACATGCCAATCCACCATACCCCCGTGAAAGCATACTGTATCCACCCCCAAGGATATACCCACCGACACCAACAGCAGGAACACACCCTCCCACAGCAACATAACCTGAATCATCCAAGGCAGAATACACATCCCCCCAACTTGCTCCAGCTTGTACATTAACCGTGTTCCCTTTTAGATCAACTCGATTCATTTTCTTAAGTGAGATGACAAACCCCTTCCCGTCAGTGGTGGAGTAGCCAGCAAAGCTGTGCCCCCCGGACTTGATTGCCACAGCAACACCAGTTTTGTCTGCTATCTGCAGACAGCGTTTGATGTCATCAGTATTGCTAGGAAAGGCAACAAAGGCTGGATGTTCGTAGCTGTAGGCGGGGTTATAAATTTTCACAGCTTCTTTATACAGCTTTGGTTGTTCTGGAGTCACGGCGAGGTCTTTCAGTTGATCAAGTGCATCCTGTACCGAACTGCCTCCGTGGATCGTTCTGTGAACCGCTGCCACTGTTGCTCTATCAAGAAACCTTTTCTGATGCATTCCATAGCGAAGAAAACGATACATTTTGTGCAAATACATGCGGGCGATGCCTGCTTTGAGTTAGTTTTTATAACGTCTGCCACTTCCGTGTTTTCTGCAGTCGACAAGGAAATGTTCACTGTACCACTTTGTGTATGATAGCTTAAGGTGTACCAATTAGCGTCCAAGCCTCTCTCGGTATACCAAGTGCGTTTAAGATTCTAAAAGTAGAATTGGCACACAGCATCATGGAATTGAAATGCGTACAAACATTCAAGAGCTATGCAGGTAGCTACGAAAAAAGCAGGTGCTACGAAGCACTGTTCTTGGGTACAACTCGACAATTATCCACAACATGTACAGGAATCGCAAAACCTGGTGTTTCCGAGGCAGCCATTTTGAAATATTTGTCCGCATTTCGATCCCACAATGCAATACTGCCAAATATGACGTCATCTGGGCGGAACGCTATTATGGAGAGAATTATTTTTATAGGATGAAATTTCGAGGACGCGCGGGCGAGGTAAACACGCGAAGGGGAGATGCGGCGACTGCAGTGGAGTATCAAGTTTTCCGTTTGGCCTCCTCTCTCTACGAGCAGTCTCTCTTTTCCAGCTTAGTCCGTGGAGCCAGAATCGAAAAAAACATTGGCGAGTGGAAAATGGCCGCACGAAAACTGGGGGCCCATCTCGCCACCAGTTTTCGTACGGACGTTTTCCGCTCGCCAGTGTTGTTTTTTCGTTTCTTGCTCAACGGACTAAACTGGAAAAGCGGGACTTCTTGCAGTGTACTTCCTTTCTCCCCTCGCGCGCGCGCGCGTCCTCGAAATTTCGCGTCAACACACACACACACACACACACACACACACACACACACACACACACACACACACACACACACACACACACACACACACACACACACACACACACACACACACACACATACATATATATATATATATATATATATATATATATATATATATATATATATATATATATATATATATATATATATATAAACAGAAGCTTATCACGTATCTGTTATGATCTTCTGGTTTTAATAAACCGGTGCTAACTATGCAGGCTATCGGATTGTTCATGAAGTCAATACGGTGGCCCAAAAGGCCCACACACAAACAAAAAAGAAAATACAAATTAAAAAAAGCAAAACGCAAACAAAAAAGCAAAAACGCAAACAAAAAAGCACAATGCAAACAAAAAAGCCAAATGTAAACAAAAAAGCAAAACGCAAACAAAAAAGCACAATGCAAACAAAAAAGCAAAACGCAAACAAAAAAGCACAATGCAAACAAAAAAGCAAAACGCAAACAAAAAAGCAAAAACGCAAACGTTTTTGCTTTTTTGTTTGCGTTTTGCTTTTTTGTTTGCATTTTGCTTTTTTGTTTGCGTTTTGCTTTCTTGTTTGCATTTTTGCTTTTTTGTTTGCGTTTTTGCTTTTTTGTTTGCGTTTTGCTTTCTTGTTTGCATTTTTGCTTTCTTGTTTGCGTTTTTGCTTTTTTGTTTGCGTTTTGCTTTTTTGTTTGCGTTTTGCTTTCTTGTTTGCATTTTTGCTTTTTTGTTTGCATTTTTGCTTTTTTGTTTGCGTTTTGCTTTTTTGTTTGCGTTTTGCTTTTTTGTTTGCGTTTTTGCTTTTTTGTTTGCGTTTTGCTTTTTTGTTTGCATTTTGCTTTTTTGTTTGCGTTTTGCTTTCTTGTTTGCATTTTTGCTTTTTTGTTTGCGTTTTTGCTTTTTTGTTTGCGTTTTGCTTTCTTGTTTGCATTTTTGCTTTCTTGTTTGCGTTTTTGCTTTTTTGTTTGCGTTTTGCTTTTTTGTTTGCGTTTTGCTTTCTTGTTTGCATTTTTGCTTTTTTGTTTGCATTTTTGCTTTTTTGTTTGCGTTTTGCTTTTTTGTTTGCGTTTTGCTTTTTTGTTTGCGTTTTTGCTTTTTTGTTTGCGTTTTTGCTTTTTTGTTTGCGTTTTGCTTTTTTGTTTGCATTTTGCTTTTTTGTTTGCGTTTTGCTTTCTTGTTTGCATTTTTGCTTTTTTGTTTGCGTTTTTGCTTTTTTGTTTGCGTTTTGCTTTTTTGTTTGCGTTTTTCCTTTTTTGTTTGCGTTTTGCTTTTTTGTTTGCGTTTTGCTTTCTTGTTTGCGTTTTGCTTTTTTGTTTGCGTTTTTGCTTTTTTGTTTGCGTTTTTGCCTTTTTGTTTGCGTTTGGCTTTTTTGTTTGCGTTTTGCTTTTTTTAATTTGTGTTTTCTTTTTTGTTTGTGTGGAGCCCTTTTGGGCCACCGTAAGTAAAGGATAAAAATGTAAAAATTAAAAAATGAAACAGTATGATACAAAAGCAAGGCTGATTAAACGGAACGGAAATTGTATTTGAATTGTATTGGATTCATCCCGACAAGCCTGTTTCGTGGTTGCCCACTCATCAGGAGATTCAATAAGAATATTCCTTACCGTCGCTTCTTATATACAAAATAATTTACATAATAACAATAACAAATCTATGCGGCGCGAAGTTTAACAGTTCAGCTGTTGCGTAGAAGGGCTTTGTTTCTATGGCGGCAAGAAGACACGAGTTCATTACGTTTGTTAAGTGTAGAAAGTTTCGGTCGGCAAATGATTAGAAATTTTTCCTTTAGGCAGAGGTTGCATCTTTTGCTTGAGCTGTTGTACGGTGAATGCGAAGACAGGATGCGCCATGAAATATAGTGTTCGATGTTGTTGTCTTTGAGGGTCCAGATGTACTTGCTTAGTTCAGTTGAGTTTCTGTGTTTAGAGTGGCGGAATGATGTGGTGTGGTTTCGGTATCTTGTTTTGAAGTCGTTTTCCGTGAGTCCGATGTATGTTTCTGTTGTGTTGTTGTCGTTGCGCGTGACTGTAGCTTGGTAGATGACTGATGATTGTAGGCAGTTTCCGTCGAGTGGGCATGTGTTCTTTTGTCGGCAGTTGCATGTCTTCTTGTCTTGAGTGGTATTAGAGTTAGCTGTGGCGGCGTCGTTGGCTTGCGTGGATGACTTTAGAATCTGCTTATTATGGTTATCAATTATCTGTTTGGCGTTATTCATGCAGCTGTAACTTATTTTTATGGTGTTGCGGTTGAAGATTTTTCGGAGCTTGTGATCTTTAGGGAAGTGCTTGTCTATTAGGTTCATAATGCCGTAAGGATCAGTTTGCCGTTTTCTGATTTTATACAAAGAAGAATCCGTACGAACTTGTTAGATCTAATATCATGCAATCATGTTGCAAGTCGCAAAGACAGTTATCACCGGAGCCGCAAGACAATCGTAATTGGCTAATCGGTCAAGAATTCGATTCTACAGCAGACAAAAATAATTCACGCAGAGACTTCAGATTCAACAGAAGTCGCAAAGAGATACCCCTTGTGCCCTTGGCAAAAAGAGAAAAGCTTGGCAGGCTGCCTCCTCAAGGTCAAATGTGGCAAACCTTAATACCCATAACAAACATTCGAACGCATTTAATAATCCCTGATCACTGCTAGTATTAAAGTTAAAAATTGAATTCACAATTATGTTTCACGGGAAAATAATTCGAAATAGCCCTATTTACGCTTTAAGTATTAAAAAGTATAGGGGACACTCTCTTTCGTGCGTCCCTAAGTTATTGCGTTCGACGTATGGAGAACGCAACCTAAGCTCAACAAGCGAGAGGCCTGGGTACGAACATTTAGCGGAGAGAAACTCGATTTTGTGGGTGGGTCAAGTACCGGAAATACGTCATAGACTCGTCCAGCAAAGTGCGCGCGCACGTTTTTCTCCTTACAGTACGTCATAGACTCGTCTAGCAAGTTTTGCGCGCACATTGGTTTGCCATTTTTTCTCACCTCTGCTCTATTCGGTAACTGCAGTGCTTTTATAACGAAGCTTGATCGGGAACATGTTTACTGCTTCTGAAAGGTACAGAAAGTCCTTTATTCCAGCTACAAAGAAGCGAATATTATTTCATAGTCATTGCCCCGTGTTATTATTAACAAGTACACCAAGAACAAAAAACAAACTTTTATAAGATACTGTTAAAGTTTACTATCACTTCTATTTACCGCCTTGAATTAAACGTTTCATTAAATAAATGTTGGCTTTGTTTTTTGAAAAATACTGAAAGGTAATGGTTGTCCTTGATTCCAGAAAAAAAAAATCCTTACATTACTGTAGAATCCGTACGAACTTGTCAGATCTAATGTCATGCAATCATATTGCAAGTCGCACTGACAGTTATCAGCCGCAAGACAATCGTAATTGGCTAATCGGTCAAGAACTCGATTCTACAGCAGAAAGAGGCAAAAAGAGACAACGAAAAAAAAAAAGTTTTGCAGGCTGCCTCCTCATGCTCAAAGTCAAATGTGGCAAACCTCAACATTCGAACGTGATTACCGCTACAGTCCCGTCCCTCGGGTTTTTTCGGCCATCACGACATCCGGGAATATCGCGCGCGGAAGTCCCATGTGTCACGATTATGACCGATTTAACATCACAATGGCTATTGTGTGATATTGCCATGGACGCTTCGACAAACGACGAATGGCTGACAAATCGAGGGGACAAAAATGCCAACTCAGAGTAAAAAAACGCTCACCATAACACCTACGGACAGACCAGCTAAGCCCAAAAAGAAAAAGAAAAAAGAGTCAGGCAGAACGAGTAGAAATTCCAACACTAAAACGCCCGCATCGGGAGCAGATAGCTCCAGTGAAGGTTTGTTTTATCAAAGTTGTTTGTTTATTCTTACACTGAAAGGGAACATCATTGAAATTGAATGTTCTCATTAAAAAGGTTCATAATTTTTAAACATTAAACTTTTAAACTTCGTGCCGCGGGCAGATTACAACAACTTTTTGTTTCTGTCTGCAGGAACTCGACGTACTAAGTCAAGAGCAAAATCACGCGGAGTTGAAACCGCGGACGACGAGAAAAATCCTGCGGGTGATTCGAGCTCCAAATCTCGCTCTTCAAGCACGCAAAACACTTCCTCGAGTAGCTGGAGAACAAGCAGTTCGGATGGCCGAAGTACAAGTAGCAGCGGCGAGAATTTTAGTGCTTCAAGTTGTACAAATTCAGCGTCTTCGGACGAAAGTCGCGCGCGAGGAAGTGTGAACGATCTGGGTCACCCTTCTTCGACGAGTTTAACACAAATAAACGAGACTTTAAGATGGGATTACACACAGTGCGACGACCCAGAAGAAGAAGAAGAAAGATTGCGGATTTATAAATTGCACAGAAGGAAAAGATACATGGATTTCTTGCATAAAAGAACTGGCGGGGAACCCCACAATAGTTTCTATGCATAGCCTGTACATGTTTAACTTATTAGTAACTGAAAACTATTTATAGTACTGTACTTAACACGTACATTTGGTTTTGATATTAATTGAAATATGTGCGCCTCTCTCCAAGAGAGAGAAAAATAATATTTGGTATTTTTTGCAGCCTGGTTGATTTTAGAAATTTTCTAGTTAAAGATAATTAATTTATCTGAACAAAAGTTTTACTAACACAAAAATATGTTTTTTATCTATACATGGGACGTGACAAGGTCATCCATCAGATTTAATATTAGGTTGTATTAAAAACTAACTTTGTCCCGCACGTACGAACGACTAAAACCAAGAGAAAATAATTGGACTTATAATTATAATCTCTTGCTAAAACTTAACAAAAAATCACATCTGGCAACTGATTATTTTATTTTTACAGTGAGTTTATACTTCGGTCGCAGACATTTCTTTTCAGTGGCTATGCATGTGGATTAAGAAGAAGGATTATTTAGTTGAAAGTGGCTATAAATTAGCATATCACATATCTATTCATTGCCGTTTCGTTATCTTGTCCGACAAGTGACTGTAACATAACATCTTTTGTAAAAATACATCTTGTAAATATGTCAATAAGTTATTAAGGTTCTAGGAGCGAATTTGAGTGAATTTATAAAAGTTTAAATCAAAACAAAAACTATTTTTGGAGACGCGATACTTGACCACAATGTAAAAGGGTGATTTGAATATAAACAAAAGAGGTATTGTGCTTGGGGTTAGTTGCTTGTTGTTAATGTTAAATATGTTAGTTCTGGTAACCCATGGACTCACGGTCTCCATTCTATCTACTCAGTGTCAGCTTACAAGTTAGTCTTTGTCCGTTTTGCTTTCTTTAACCCGTGCCGTTATTTACGGGAGTGCTACAAGGAGATGTCTTGGCACCCTTCCTATTTATCATCATGATTGATTACACAATGAGAAATGGCTGAGGGGGAACATGGATTTACCATAATACCGAGGAGATCCACAAGACATCCAGAGGAGGTAATCAACGACCTTGACTTAGCGGATGACATTGCCATGCTGGAAAACGCCTTACAGCATGCACAAGCCCAGCTTAACACCACTGCTGAGGAAGCCAAAAAGATCGGCCTAGCGATAAATATTAAGAAGACAGAGTTCATGACAAACACCAACTGTCCAGACAATCTGACTCTGAACAACGAGGAAATTAAGCAAGTGAAGGACTTCACCTACCTCGGCTCGAAGATGGCATCCACCGAGAATTACGTAAAAAGGCGTCTCGGGTTAGGATGGGCCACTTTCTGGAAGCTTGAGAAACTATGGATATCCAAGTCCACTCCAACAGAGCTTAAAGTTAACCTGTTCAAAACAACCTGCCTTTCCATCCTGCTATATGGTTGTGAGAGCTGGAGACTGACCCAGAACATGTCCCAGAGGCTCCTCGAAAATAGACTGAACAGCTTCGCAACAAGCTGCTACCGGATAATGCTTGGCATCAAGAGATTAGATTTCATCCGGAATGAAGACATACTAAAACAGGTCAAGCAGAACCCTCTGATCCTAGAAATCCATCGCGGTCAGTTGAAATTTCTGGGTCACATCTTGAGAAAACCAACTGACGAGCCTATTAACAAATATGCCTTCTACCAACCTCGGCATGGAAAGCGAAAACCTGGCAGGCCAAAAACAATGTTCCACCAGTTATTGCCAAGGTCATAAACAGCGAGCACCCACCTCTATCAGAGAAAATCAGACGGATGGCGCAGGATAGGGAACAGTGGAGAAGGATCGTGGCCGACTGCCTTGCAGCCGGCTGAGTGAGTGTGTTTATTTTTTGCCCTCCGGGGTTTGTTGAAAGATAAGCGGTATTTTAAGGCGTTATGCCTCATGGCCTGGCTTCTGAACTTAATTATTTTCTTGTCAACATTTTTTATTCGTTTTACGAGTCTCACAGAGAGAAACAAAACTGAGTACCCTTTTAGTTAAGTTAATCCTCTATAAAGCAATGCTGTTATCCGGGAAAAGAGCTCCTTCCTTGTTGAAAGATCATTTCTAATTACCCGTTTTGTAGCCTGTTAACCTGTGAGCAGGGTTTTTTTAATCTTGCGTAGGAGAAAGAAGGAAAAAAAACTCGGGAAGTTCTTATTGCAGTTAAGTTGACTGTGCGCATATGGCAAAGGAAGGACGAAATGAGCAATGTCTGCGCGCAGACACGTAGCCTGATTCTCTTCGCACAGGCAAGCAGTTTCTGAAAAAAAAGAAATTAAATAATGGTTTCTGTTCAGTGCAATATGTGAAGCCATAAGCAGTTGTTTTAGAGGTTAGGCATACAGTTGAAGCAGTGGAATTTTTTTTTTTTTTTTTTTTTTTTTTTTTTTTGCGTTTTGGAGTATTGCGGTATCTTTTTGGCATTGGTTGAAGTTTTCTTTGATCACGTTTGTGTTAATTGATTGAAGATTTAAACCACCAGTTGCTACCGAAAATTGCCTGACTCAAACTTGCAAACAACGGTAACCCCGGAATCTCGGTATTGGCTACCAAGAAATCTGCGCCCGCGTGCAAAAGGAGGCGTTTGTGATTTTCTTGATTGCTGCCGCCAGTGAAGATTGCGTGACTCTTGCCCTCCACCCAGTTTCTCCACTATATAAGTTAAATAGGTACCGTATGTACGGCAAAAATAGTTATAGAACTGGATCAGTTTGGTTTGAAAATAGGTATGTTTTGCCTTCCTAGTCAGTAAAAACGGTCATAGGCTGTTTCCATTTTAGCTTGGATTAACGGTATACTTATCATGTTTTGGGTTTATAAATGGCGGGTTTATTGGTGCCGGTGAAAAGGAGCATTCTGATTGGTTCCCTAAGCAGTTCGAATGGATACGGACCGCTAAGATGGACGTGTTGAGGGAAGTAAAAAGCTTTTTATTACATGATGACTTTTCCACAATTTTGGGCTTGGCATTAGTACCGTGATTTGCCGGTTTATACTCAACTTTCTTTGGCGTGTATAGCGCGTACTACTTGGAAATAGAGATAAACATTATAGCTGTCGGCAAATTTAGAAAAAAAAAAACTATGAAGTAGCGTGCTAGCTTGTTCGGTCCATTTTGGGAACAAATCTCATTCCTTTTTGCAAGTGATAGGGCCTCGCCTTAAACTTGCAGAAAATTAAAAGAACTCAAAAACTAGAGCCAAAAGGGACCTCGTGTTATACTGGTTCAACAACCAATAGTGAAAATATTCACTTATTTTAGTCCGAAAATAGGTTAGGGTTTTCAGAAGCAGACCGCATACTCCACCACAAATCCTTAAAGGCGATGTCACTTCAGGATGTTACACGCGACGATTCGCAACGACGATTTTTCGCACAACAAAATTAACGACAGGTATGTTACACGAAACACCTTGAGCAAAACTCGTGTTTTTGCGTTGCAAGTTTCTTGAAGCTGAATCAAAAACTCGCAACGAAAAAATTGCGAAGAAAATCACGCGTCCGTGCACCTATGTTGTGCTAAAAATCGTCGTTGCGAGTCGTCCCGTGTAACATCACCTCAAGACTATACCCCAAGAGGTATCGCTGTTTGCAAAAAAAATGCATTGTAGAGAAATCAATTTGTGAGTCCTTCTTAGCATTCCCTATCAAGAGACTATGATTTAGGTCAGCATGACCATACATAGAGAAATTCGGAACGCTCAAGAAAACAATCAGAATGCTTCACTTCTCGTCCTAGACTGGCTTACTCGGCCATGTAAAATCACGTAGTTTTAATTAATTCACCAATGCTTTAAGTACCAGTTTTCACCACAAAGAAAACATGTAGCTTTTTAAAAACAAACTTTAAATTGTGCTCACAATATGTGGTTAAACCCCACACCGCAAACTTTGAAAACAGAACAGCGGTAAATCTAAAACAGCAAAACGTGAGTTTTTAATTTTTTTTTTCTCGACAAATCAGTTGCTTTTCTAAGTTCTATCTTGGTACCTCTCTTACGGCTGTGTGTCGATCTTTTTTTTTCTCTCACAAAATATGCTTAAAAAAAGTGCGGATAAAAGAACAAAAACAGTATTCTTTATTTATTTTTTGTTAATTTGTGGTGTCGGCTATTTTTGTACTATTATCTGGTCTTTCGTCAATACGTTTTTTCTAAAACAAAGTCCTCGCCAAGTCACCCAATTAACGACTATAAGAAATTACTGGATTGGTTTGTGAATTTTCGAAATTATCTTTCCGGAGGCTGATAATTGACCGTATTCACTGAATGGTGACGTCACGCTAAGAGAAGAAAAGGACTCGGCGACCGCAGAAGTGTGGGCAAAATAAATAAAACATTAACAGTTTGCGATCTGCAAATTCGACGTCTGTTGCGAATGTAAAATCAAGTGTTACCGGCTTGCGTTTAATTTCAATTTACTAACCGTTGGCAGTGAACTTCTTGAAGTCGCGTCTTTGCAACGGCGATTGAAAAAATGTACCGAAGCAGATTTGAAAAAAGCGAGTTTCATCCTCCACGTCGGTTGAACAGATCAACTGCACATGTTACAGTAAATGGAGGGGTAGAACTGATTCCTGATTTATATTCCGACGGGATTTGTCTGTACACAGAGGGGCCGTCTCAAGTTTGCTCCTATCAATACAGCGTACGGAAATCGTCGAAAAAGAGTTACATTTGCGAGATCTTTTTCTACCCGAAGATGGTGAAGAAAAAACACATCTCAGCTATCGTTCACTTCCCCGCGAAGAACAATGCAAAACCACATACGATTTACAAGGACATGATGTGTCTCATTCCGCGATGCCTTGACCACTGGCACTCGAAAAGAATTATAACGGAGCCAATAATAGAAGAGGTTTACAAAACAAGGTTGCAACATCAACCGAAGAAGAGAATACGAGAATACACCTCGTCAGTACATTTGGTGCCGAAAGCGATCGACACCGTTCGATAAATTTCTTTTTTATTTTTGCCTTTTGCCGTGCCCCAAAGGAAAGTCGTATTTCCAAGGAAAACGACCTCCAATGTTTTGAACATTATTGCCAGTTCTCTGCATTAAACATTTATTTCGCCGCAACATTCATTTTTGAGAAGAAACAAGCCATTCACCAAAGATTATGAGCTTAACACTTGAATAGTTTTCGCGTCTGTCCGAAAGGCGATTGGCCTCGATCATTGATCGCCAAAAAATCTAAAAAACAAAACAAAACCGCGCGTTTGTATTTCGTGATCGATGTTTACTTTGCTAAACATTGAGGGACAGATCTGTTGTAAGACGTATTGAATTGAGGCTGGCTAAATGACAAATGCTGTATGTAGTATCTTAAACGCATTTAATTTCTTGTGATGTGAGGTCCGCGTTTTTAATTATACGACATTAAATTGTTCAAATCAACGGCGAAAAACTTTTTTATTTTCATGTTTCCATAGATTTAGCCTTGTTAATGAAAAACTGTATGCGGAAAAACAAAATTGTCAGGTAACACAAATTAAGTTGGCTACATGGAGTGATTTTGGAGGTAATTTGAATGTCTAATTCACATACGAGCATGATCGAAATTTAAGATAGTGTACTTGTTCCGTCTTGTTCAGTGTACTGGGAAGTATAAACAGTTTTCGAGATCAAAAGTTCATGATTTTTTAAATAAATGAACCAACTCAAAGCTTTTCATCATTATAAATATTCCAGAGGCTAAATTAAAGGGAAAAGGGGACATCAATTATTCCATATCGAGTAACAAAGGATAGAAACGCAAAACACCTGGTTTTTGTGAACAGACCAATTTTGCATTTCCATTCAGAACTGAATTTTCTAATTTCTTTCTTTCTAATATATAAACCAGGATCTAGATTTTCAAAGAAATAGTTTTAAAAATTATCGGTTAAAACCTACTGACGTTTCCCTGTTAAAAATACAAGAGGAAAGGCTAGCGATTTCCCTGCAAAATTCAATTGTTTTTCTTTGTAAGTACTATTGTCATTGTTGGCCGGTTTTGAGCCGATCAAAATGTTGATTCCTTACGGATTGGCTAAAAAATAAATCTTATAGTTATGAGATTTTAACGTTATCTCAAGAAAACAACCCTCGAGTTATTTTTATTCTCTTTTATTATAATAAATTTAATATCATTTTTAAAAATGGGAATTGCAGTGGTGTATTTACACAGTGAAGGTTAGTTTTGTTGGTGTTTAAAGAGGGATAATAACCAGAGTACCTGGAGAAAAACCCTTGGAGCAGGGTCCAACAAACTCAACCCACATATGACGTCGCCTTTGGGATTCGAACTCAGGCCACATTCAGTGGGAAGCGAGTGCTTTCAGCAAAGTGCCATCCCAGCTTCCCGGGATTTATTATTCCTATACTACCGTTCATATAAGAATATAAAAAGCAATTCAATCTTCTCTGGACAAAGTAAGTCACAGCTATTTTTCTCTCATAGCTGTCTTGTCGCATGAACACCTTTTCGATTGAACATTATTCGCGTGACTTTCTCAGCTATTTAAAAACCTGCGCTGAGCGCGGGAAAACGCATGGCAAGCCAGTCACGGTTGGTTTTGGGTTTTCTTCTGATCCGACAACTCAGAGCTCTCAACAAACGTGCAACCGGCGCTAAACGCGGGAAAACTCACGTGAGACCATCGTTAATGGTCGTGGTTTCGCTTCTGATTGTTCGAGAAGACAACACTCTCGCTCTGATTTGATACATGACGCTTTCGAAGTAAATGGCCTAACTCGCCATAGCCTGTGAACAGGCTTCTTTTGGGGGAAGGGAATTGGGTTAGGTTACTTTCGGGAATTATTAGATAGCAGTTACTTTCGGGAGAGGGGGGGGGGGGGGGGGCGCTATTTTCGGGAATTACTAGATAGAAGTTTCTTTCGGGGGGGGGGGCGCTACTTTCGGAACTCTACGGTATGAAAAAGACTAACAATGTACCGGGTGTTATACCACAGGTAACCCAAGCTAATAGTGTGAGAAAAAATACGATTGAGTAGCCTGCATTGCAAGCGCTGGTTTATTTATGGGGTAGCCTGCGTTAGAGGGCGAAATTTCGAGGACGTGCGCGAGGGGACACGCGAAGGGGAGAAAGAGGAAGAAACAGTGGAGCTAAAACTCGCTGGAATCACTTCTAATCGCCACAGAAACCACTCAAGACACAAGTAAACACACAGAAGTTCTGGTGAGCCAGTTTTATTCAAACATAGTTCCAAATTTTACGCTCAATTTCCCATACAAATCCTTATAATTTCGCTATTACTTATTTCAAATTACAACGTGTAAACATCACTTGAACTTGGGCTACCTGTTAACCCAATTCCCCAAAAAGAAGCCTGTTCACAGGCTAACTGCTCGCCACGAGTCTCTCGTAGCTCAGTGGTTAGAGCATCCTAACGGTGTGCGGAAGATCAGTCATGGGTTTGATTCCCGTGGGCGACTCAGATTATTTCTTTCTCCCACTCTCGGAACATGACATCTTTCTCATTTCATTACAGCACTTAAAATGTACCATCTTTCTTTATTTATCGTTTGTTTTTTTAATATATTTATAATATAATTTAATTGTACAGCGTATTCGAACATTTTATGTAGACTGAGTTGGTAAATTTCAAAAGCTTATCCTCAGAATTATTTTCTTTATAGAATCTATATACTAGCAGCAAAATGTCCACGCCAGAATGTCTCAATGTATTCTTCAACTGTGTGCAGTATTTTCCTTTCAAAGCGGAAATTGAAGTTTCAACCAGCCCAGCCTTTTCGCGCGCCAAATCATCAGATCGTGTTGTTCTCTCCATCCCGGTAGGGGTGGACAAGGGAAGAGGCATGTCGACTGGTTGTCATCGCGACATTGAGTACTGTACGCAAGTACAATCTCGCCTTTAATAAAACGTGGATTCTTGATTTCGACAAACCGAATGCCACTTCATCACGAGTTGACAGCAAGGTCCACATCTGTTAAGTAGTCCGCAATGGCGTCCAGAATCTCCAACAGCAAGTCTCGGCTCAGTCTTCTTAGTTTCGGAGATTTTGCGACCTTTAGAGGGAGAGAATAAAACTTGTAATTAGTAGATCTGGTAGTCGAGGGAGCGCTATTGTGAATGTAATAAAATTCATTTAAGATTAGGTTTTCGAGAACTGAAGTTTTAAAATTTTCATATTTTTATAGAGTAGCTAAATCCTGGAATGATTTACCGTTAACATTAAGAAAAATTGAATCTTTCTACGAATTTTAGAAAGGACTGAAATATTTTCTGCTTAGAACAGATGCTACTGTAACATACTAAATTAAGCCTCAGCTAAATTTCTGTAATTAGTATCGCCCAACTAGTGGACTAATGCAAATCCTGCATTTTGATTGGCTACGCTACTAGGGGTCTAATAGTAATAGTCATCGAGTAGCGAAATTCGCCGGTTTTATTTTTCGTTTTATTCCCAAATAAATATTTCTTCAACTTGCAATTGCTTTTTTTTTATTATTGCCTTTTTCTGTCCGACTAGTTGGGTGATACTAAAACAATTAGACCCTTCGCCCTCAAGGGCCACGCGTCAATAGCCCATTCGGCTTCGCCTCATGGGCTATTGACCCATAGCCCTTTCGGGCTACGGGTCTAATTGTTAATTAGTATTAGATTTTAACTTTATTTTAGGATGATTTTATAGACCGAAAATTGAATTTTGACTTCATGTAATTTATATCTTTGAATGGGTGACCCGATATTGAGGGAAGTGGTTCCTGTTCAGGGTTTCATCTTCAGTACTGTAAAGTAATCTTTCAAACGACATATCTGAAAATTACAACAAAGTAAATAAAGAACCAATCAGGACTCGGTCAGTTATGCGCGGGAAAACGCGCGCACATCAAGTTCGTTCTTGCTTCTTTATTGGTTGAAAAACCGCATGTTTGTGACTGGTCCGTGCACATGCAAATATTTTCAGTTAACTAATTAGTAGCGTTTACAAAAGAAAATCAAAACAAACACATGTTAGCTATTGCTATCAATCTGAACCGCTCTATTTTAAACGTCGAAAACACGTTTTTTTTTGTGTGTGTGAACAGCAGCTGGTTACCTTGGTAAAATGGCCCACAACAAGGTCGAGCGCGTGCTTCTTCATGTCCGTCGCTCCAATCCTATGAGCCGCTTCAAGAATCTGGTGAAATCAGTTCAGTAAATTGTTACGTTAAGGTAACTGTCGCCTGGCTAAACTAGGAAACACTGTCGCCGAAGCAAACGTTTCCCAGTTTAGCCGCCGCTAAAATTAAATGTTTCGATAGAAAACCGTGTTTCCCGCACTTAAGGAAATGTTATTGCATAAAGTGAAAAACATTCTTGCTTCTCAGACGCAAATTTTACATCCGAAACATTCCCTGTTTAGCCACCCTAGAAGCAACAATGTTTCTGCAACAATGCTTCCCAGTTGAGCCATGCTCTAACTTTCGAGTCTGTGAATGAAATTCCAATGTGTGACCATTCAAATGAAAACCACTGAGCTGTATTTTCATGTGGTACTGTTTATTATGCTGTATAAAGGTGGTTCTAAGTTTTTAGTCAGTGGATGAAATCCTAAAGTGTGAACATTCAAATGAAAGCTACTGAGCAGTACTTTCCTGTGGTGTTGTTTATTACGCTGTATAAAGGTGGTTCTAACTTTTGAGTCTGTGGATGAAATCCTAAAGTGTCAACATTCAAATGAAAGCTACTGAGCAGTACTTTCCTGTGGTGTTGTTTATTACGCTGTATAAAGGTGGTTCTAACTTTTGAGTCTGTGGATGAAATCCTAAAGTGTGAACATTCAAATTAAAGCTACTGAAAAGTACTTTCCTGTGGTACTGTTTACATGCAGCACAAGGTTTTTATAACTTTTGAGTCTGTGAATGAAATTCTATAGTGTACTACAGCAGTACTTCAGTGTGGTACTGTTTATTATGCTAAACAAGGTTTTCCTTACTTTTGAGTCCGTGAATGAAATCCTAAAGTGTGACCATTCAAATGAAAACTACTGAGCAGTACTTTCCTGTGGTCCTGTATATTATGCTGTGCAAGGTGGTTCTAACTTTTGAGTCTATGTATGAAATCCTAATGTGTCCATTCAAATGAAAGCTACTGAGCAGTACTTTCCTGTGGTGGTGTATATTATGCTGTGCTAGGTGGTTCTAACTTTTGAGTCTATGTATGAAATCCTAATGTGTCCATTCAAATGATACCTTATTGAGCAGTACTTTCCTGTGGTACTGTTTGTTATGCTGTACAAGGTGGTTCTAACTTTTGAGTCTGTGGATGAAGTGACCATTCAAATGAAAGCTATTGAGCAGTAGTTTCCTGTGGTGCTGTTTGTTATGCTGTGCAAGGTGGTTCTAACTTTTGAGTCTGTGTGTGACCATACAAATGAAAGCTCCTGAACAGCAATTTCATGCCGTGCTGTTTGCTTATCGATATCACGCAAACTGAAATTTAGTATTTTTTTTCCTCGTTTCGATTTTGGGCAAGTGTAAAGCATTTATTAGCTCTTTTTTACGGCTTGAAACTGGCTACCAGTAGAGAAACACAACAATTTCTTTGAAAACTTCCTTTCCAGAAGTTAGTAGAAAATTTTCAAACGAGAAGCTTAATTGTAGCGCTCTCCCCTCTCGGCCCTTTAAGCCCTCGCCAAACGGGAACGCAACTGTTCTCAAGTTTAAAAAATTTCAACTTGCGGACAAACTGCGTTGGGTCACCATACATGCATGCGCAAGCAGACGCAAGTTGTAAAAAAGCCATTTCATTACGGTGTTGTACACGCGATCACACCAAAGCAAGCAACACTGAAAACAACTTATGGTCACTTGAATCTGCTTGCGTTTGGGTGGCCAAACGGTGAAATATTTGCGCCTGTTTGCGGACAAATCTGAGCTCGATCAAAGTGATCGCAAGTCAAAGCAAGCCATCGCAAGCACACGCAAGTCCTGGCCAAACGGAGTCACAAGTTACAGTGGTTTTCAGTTGAATGTCGTAAAACCAAAACCAAAGTCATCACTCTGGCCAATCACAACAGACACAGACAATCCAATGAACCAATCACAACAGACACAGACAATCCAATGAACCAATCACAACAGACACAGACAATCAAATGAACCAATCAGAACTCGAAGCAGATACATGTCGCCGGGCGCCAAGCGCGGGAAAACGCATGCAGCAAGTCACGATTGGTTTTGGTTTTACTTCTGATTGATTGAGAAAGTGGCGCGAGATTTTTTAGCCAATCACAAAGCGTAGCAATACAAAACCAAAGCAATCGCGAAATTACTTTCGACACTCAATTGAATGACTGCTCTATCGCAAGTTTCCAACCTGCGATACCTTTGGCCAGGGCTTAACTCTTCAGAACTAAGTAGATATCTATTAAGTTTAGGTTAATCAGCTCTCTCGTGTGCGATGTGTGCGATATAAATGAATACACCATTAAACTTGTAAGAACATTTCTCGTTTTCTTACCTCAACTACATTTTCAAACGAGACATTCATTTCCAGGTTCTGTTTACAGAAAGCCTATAAAAAGACAACGTTTTATGAAAAGGACCACCGTTAATCCTAAAAAAAATCCTGGGTGGATTATTAATTTCAAGCAAATTTGAGGGAGAAGGGAGACTTGCTGGTAGTGACCCTAAGTCATGACAAAAAGCGGCAGATTTTACCAGTCTTCTCTACCGTCCGTTTAGTTTTCAACTCCTGTGCTGAGAGTTGACGTTTGCAGAGAGCATAAGATTATTTCGCCAACCCTTACAGTATTTTCTTAAAAAGGCAGTATTACCGCTGATTTTCTGCAGGCTCGATTACCAGCCGCTTTTCAGAGGAGGAACAAAGTCCGGACTTGAGAGACTGAGCGGTGAAAATCGAGCCGACAATAACCGCACTTCCTTAGTGATACAATGCATTAAATAAAACATACCTGAAGTCGATTGTTAGTGAACCCGAAAAAATACGGAGCAGACAGAAGATATCTGGTAAAAAAACAGTCAAGGAAAAAGTCAGTAGCCATGCAGCTCTTCAGAACCTCTAATTTCATTGGACCTGGTTATCACGCACATGTATTGTTTTCAGGGCTAGGGTCCATTGTTCTGTTGTTTGTTCTATTGTTTTCTCAACCAATCCTGTGAGGCATTCTGAGAAGTGCATACCGCCTCAAAAAAATCCTCGCGTTTATTAGCTGAATGAACATAGAACAATTAAAGGCCCACTGTCACCCATTCGGCTTTGCGGTCGTTTGTTTTTGTTTTCAAATGACGAGCTCGCTCGTGATTGGCTCTTTCGGGAATTTTCGACTGCGTTAAATTCGCAATGCAGTTTGGGTGATAGTGGGCCTTTCAAACGTGAGCTTATGTTTAATTAACTGTGTAAAAGGCATTGTTGGACGCCAAATATTACGATAACAGGAGCGTGTTGAAAATGGTCCAAAATGGACAAAATTCAATGGTCCATGAAAGCACCCGCGGACTCAAAAGGCTAATTTTGGACTTATCGAAATTTTGAAAAAAGTAAAAGTAAATCAAACCTTCAGATTTTAATCCCATTTTCGAAAATAGGTCAGTAAATAGGTTCTTTTGGTAAAATAAAAATAAATTCGAAATTTCGCCTTGTAATATCAATGCTAAATCAATCAGAAAGGTCATGAGAATAAAGGACATGATCACTCGATAAATTCTCTTTACTTTCTCCCCACTACGGCTATAATTAATGTATGAGGACAAGAAAGGAGAAGTTGTATTTTGATATTGGGAATCAAAGGGTTAAGCAAATTAAAAATTTAAAATCTCAGAAGTGAAGGATACAGTGAGTCCTCAGGCGGCATGCACACATCTCCATGATAAATATAATGAAGCAGAGAGTTGAAGGCTTCTCGCGAGGGAACCGTTTCACCTATCGTGATCTTTATGGAAAGGAAAGAAACAATTAGCGGTTTTCAAATGAAAAATAAAAAATAACAACAACTACAAAACAAACCAAACAACAAACATGAATAAAGGGTTAGTTTCGAAAATTTAGTTTTATCAATGAGTTTATAAGGTTAATTAGCCACCGCTGATTTCCCTTTCGAAAAAGGGTGGATGCCATCATTAACATTCATTAGTAACCAAACATGGTCGATGCCATTTCTGCTCTAGTTTATGGCTGGATTAGGACGAAAGTAGGGTATCATTATTAGATAACACTGGGCCTAGGTAAAGCGATTCGGCTAGATATAGGGATACGGTCACCCGTTATAGATGTATCATTGAGAAAAGCACTTTTTATAATTAAATTTTTCTTGGGTTTGCTGGATCAACTCAGTGGTCGAGTGGCGAAGAGGTTCCTAGTTCAATTCTAGGTTATTAATT
This sequence comes from Cladopsammia gracilis, assembly GCA_022457155.1. Classification (NCBI taxonomy): domain Eukaryota; kingdom Metazoa; phylum Cnidaria; class Anthozoa; order Scleractinia; family Dendrophylliidae; genus Cladopsammia; species Cladopsammia gracilis. The sequence continues at coordinate 383,393 of JAJGOT010000116.1, read as the reverse complement.
GCGCGCATTTTTCTTTTTAAGATAGAAAAAAATTTTCTAAGTGTCGCTAAAATAGCAGCGACCGCTTACGAAAGCTAATAAGCCACCGTAAAAGATTCAAAAGCTAGCGTTTAAAGTGGTAGCCCTTCGTCAGAGAGAATCAAACTAAACACAGCTGACCACTCACAGCAATGATCCAATCAGAACTCGAGACAGAAATGTGAAGTTTACCCTAAAGGTTCACTGAGTGACAAAGTGAAGCAATATTTCTTGTCTAAGCCACTCCAAGATCACAACGCGACAGCAGAGATGGTCAGATCAGTATAGGTTCAGACCACTAACCCCCCTTCATATCAACCGCCGTAAACTCCCCAGGTGGGATGTTAGTCTATCGCAGGGTTGCCCCCAGTAATTTGTAGGTTTCCCTAAAGCCCGGACCAAACGAGAACGATAGATCACGCGAGTTCAAACTATCTCTCTCGTTTGTTCCGAGACTCGCATGCGCTCTCGACGACTCTTTTATGTTCTCAGAAAGTTTGAATCCGCTCAAATTTTCATTTGAGTTTATGGTAATTCTGGACTCTCTCTCTCGTTTTGCCTCAACTCTCAGCATTCTTAGCAATGCACTCTTGAGCGCTCTCCGAGAGTACCCGCCGATAGGAAAATGTTTGGCTCGAGGCAGAAGCTTCTCACGTATCTGTGTTATGAGCTTCTGCTCGAGGTCATAGCGCATGAACCAAATTTTTTCCCTTCCGGCCCGACCTACCGTGTACTGAGCAAGAAATGTTTGCGGGAGTTATATACACTCTTCTTTTGTTATGTTTAATTCAATGTCTAGTTAGCTCTGTTCTTACTTTTTTTTTTTTATTTCCTTAATGTTGGTTTATTGTAATAATTGAATAAGTGTGAATAAATGAACTTGAACTTGAACTTGAACTTGCGCATCGGCGATTTTTTTGTGTTTTGCGAGAACAATTTTTTGGGGTTTGAGATGACTGAAATTACTGCTAGGAACTAATTTTTGGGATTTTCTGTTCAAGCACCACAACATTATATCAACTTTTACTACTTGTTGAGTAACGATATGCTCTTCTTAGATACATTTTACTGAATTTTATTAAATCTTCGAATATTCTTTTGAATTCTTTTAAATTTGAATGGAGTAAATTTTCGCGGAGTATTATTCTGCGAGAACTTATCTTACAAATCTGAAGTTATTCTCGCATGCTGATTGGTCAATTTTTATCATCAATAAGAGTACAGACACAAAATTTTAATTTATGCAAGATGTCATCCTGTCAATTTTTTAGCCAATGAAATTTCTTTGTTGTTATCAGTTAGCCAATGAGAAACCGAGAAAACTTATTGACAATGATTGCATCAGTTTGCTGTGGATCCACAGCACTTTGACAATGTTATGACGAATTTTATCATCACTAAAAGGACAGACAAAAAACTGACGTCAATTTGTTAATTTTTGCGGATCGAAGGCAATCCGCCAAATCCGCAAAAATTAAAAGCCGCAAAAACTTCATGCTACACGATAACTCAGTCAATACGTATTTTATCATATGACCAATTTGGAGACAAAAGTGTTTCAAATTTTAACGCGCGAGGCCGCACGCTTTTGTAGCAGGGCCGTACGGCATTTTTCGGCTCCGCTTGCGCTAATGCGTACGGTCCTCAAACGGGTATTTTGTAGTGAATAGAGGCGCGCGCGGGGCCGTACGGGTCATGTGATAGCGTTTCATATTTGGAATTGCACTAGTTTTACTGCGTATTCGCACTCTTAAATGCTATGTCGAATAATAAGAAAAATTATACCTACCGTGACTGTGTTATTTTCGGGCATAAATGATCGGAACATCGCTTCAAAGTAACTAGAAAGAAAAGAACAGAGCTGCTTAACAGCACTTTAACTTCAACGGCAAGAGTCTGAACTTGCGTTTTGTATCAGACGTGTTCTGACTTTTGTTTGGAGGATTTGCGATTTATTTCTGAAAAATGGGGAAAACTCTCGCGCGCGAAATCCAGAACAATACCTGGAAGTGAATGATGCCAAATACTATGCAGAATAGTAATAGAGGTTTTGCACGGCAGCCATGTTGCATGGCAGGAACAATAGATTATTTTTCCCATGGGAAAGAATGTTCTTTCTAATGCAAAACATTTTCATTGTTCCTGCCATGCAACATGGCTGCCGTGCAAAACCTCTATACAGTGTGTACTACGCTAACAATTATTATTAGAGTTTGAGTAGCCAATCAAGCAAGCGTAAAACACGATCCACTAGTCAACCTACCTACATCTTGCAGCTAGGACTGCCTAGAGGAAATAAAAAAATAAGGTCATTCACTCTATAACTCCTGGAGTGAATTAAATTCCCATAAAGTTTGGCTCGTTACAAAATAAAATTGTGGAGAGCAGGGCTGTGTCCCGGGATTCCGGAGTCCGTGTCATATGTAGGTCGGGTTTAGCTTTAGTTCTCCGTTTTCTCTAAGGGGTTTCTTCCAAGTTGTTCTAACGTTTGAGTTTGTGGATGAAATACCAAAGTGTGACCATTCATTTGGGGTGGTTCTGATTGTTGAGTCTGTTGATGAAATACCGAAGTGTGACAATCGCAGTACTTTCCTGTGGTATTGTTTATTATGCCTTTTTAAGCTGACGGTAAGGCGGGTTACCATGTACAACTAGCGTACCTTATGCGCTCCAATTGGTTCACCATCCACCATTAACGTAATGTCATGGAAGTCTTGGCCGCGCGCTCCCTGGAGAAAGTCCAGCATGTCTTGCTGCAAGGTCTTCTCTGCAAAATACAAGCAATAAAAAGTAACGTGAGTGAAATCCATGGTTAAGCAATAATAGGTAACAAGAAGACGTATTATAGCGAACCTGGATGCGTCGACCTGCATTGATTGTCTCCTGGCAGAAGGGCACTCGCCTAAAAAGATGGAAAGAAAATTAGTTATATAATATAATGTTTTCTCTCTGAGAGTCCGATCAATGTGTTTCCCATTTTTGAGCTTGTGCATGGACTCCTAAAATGTGACCATTTAATTGAAAGCTACAGAGCTATTGTTGTACCTACCTGTGGGGCTGTAGCCTGATTAGTATGCCATGTGAGAGGGTTGACTTCATACTTTTGAGTATGTTGATGAAATTCTGTTTATTATGCTGTACAAGGTGGTTCTAACCTTTGAGTCTGTGCATGAAATCCTAAAGTGTGACCATGCAAATGAACGCTATTGAGCAGTATGTCCCTGTTGTGCTGTTTATTATGTTGTACAAGGTGGTTCTAGCTTGTGGTTGAGATCCTCATGTGTTACCTTTAAATGAAAGCAACTGAGCAGTACGTTTCTGAAGTGACGTTCAGAGGTTGTTTTATACAAGGGATTACAGTGTAAGTAACTGAGAGAGCATAGTCCAGTTTTTTACCTGTGGGACTTGCCGTCTTCTTATGATTTCCACCATTAGTCTTTGAGGAACAGATTCAAAGTTCTTGCTCATAATGATGTTATTGTAGTTCGCTTCACGAACAATGAAGCGAAGGCAGAAATCCTGGAAACGAAAACACAGCAATACCCTTCTTTAAAATACTTGATCCACCTAAGAACAATAATTAATAATTGCCAACAGGACCTCATATCCTTTTCGAGAGTTGTACGAACCTTTCCGAGGATCTCCGAAGATTTCCGAGAAAGATCCGAAGATGTTTCGATTGTAGGACACCTTTTAGCACGTGTGGCAAGCATGGCAGCTGACGTTAAGATGTTTATATCTTCATCCTTCACATGTGTCGAGACATGACTTTTCCGCAGTGGGAGAAATCCTTGTATTTCATTGAAGTTTAACCCTTTAATCCCCAGTATCAAAGTACAAATTCTCCTTTCTTGTCCCCATACATTTCTTATAGGATTAGTGGGAAGAAGTTGTTAAACTATCAAGAGCATTCATCTTGGGTGATCATCTCCTTAATTCTCATGGCATCTCTGAATGATTTAGCATTGATATTACAAGGAGAAATTTGATGTTGATCACTATTGGGGCTTAAAGGGTTAAGCAAGTCTAAAGTTAACGGTGTGGTAAAAAAGAAGTCTCCTTTGTTGTACCTTCAGGGGATCCAGCTGTAGTCGGGCAGCACTGTCCAGAGCCACAAGAACGTTTTCCTGGCAGATTGACGACTCAATATACTGCACACACAGCGCTTCCAACGAACCAATTTCCAACTACGATGGACAGAGAAAGAAATAAAATAAAAACTCACAGCCAGACTCGGGATAAGGCTAAGTCACACAATATTGAAATAACGTATAGTTTACCTTGAGCGCTAATCTATAAACGTCCATGATTAGACTGATATCCTGCGAACCTTGACAGTCTATCGAAACAAATAACACTGATTCAGAATACGCCACGCTATCCCTTATGGGAAAGCGAGGTTTGATCTGGGCAAACGTTGTCAATGCCTATAACGAAGTCGGAGCACCTAGGGACCTCACAGTTTCCATCTCCTAGGGGGTGCTTCATCTTGGTGTAAGGGTGACTGAGTCAGGTTGAAAGTTGGGTGGAAACACTCCAACATTTCCTGAGGCCAATAGGCCAACCACCGTCGAGTGACTAAAGATGGCAACAGAAACTAACACAGCAGCTATACCTGTCCTGAAAAGGCGTTGTTAAAGCCGGAAACTAAATACGCGCAAGCGAGCGCTGACTTGCTATCAACATTTGCTAATGTTGTACAGAGTGTCGCACCACGTTCCGTCTCCATAAGACACCCTCCGGCACCAGCCCCATCCGACACCAACCACACACACACCCACACATACCTTTTGCTTGCTGTCGTTAGATCTTGTTAGTTCCGCCAATTGATCACTCCATTTAGGCGGGTCGAAAATAAATTTTTATTACTCCAGCATCCCGCCGATATTTTGAGCCCCATCCCGCCATCCCATCATCCCGCCCCAAACAGGATCATCATCCCGTTCCCGCCTGGTAAGCCCATGGTGCCGGGGTGAATGGAAAACACGAGGTCGGGATCGGATGCCAGTCCATCGCAGACCGCGTTTCTCCGCGAAACGTTTAATCATGAACAGTGTTTGCATTTATTATTAACCATATTCTGGTCCATTTAGCGATGACAATTAAACTAATGTAGAAAAGGGTCATTACAGTAGAGGGTGAAAACTCTCACCTTTGACCAAGGGAAATATACAGTCTGTGTACATGTACCGCAGTGTGACTGCGAAAGACTGGACTTCGACTTCAGGAAGCCTCACTTCCAGTTTATATTCCTCTTGGTCCTGTCGCGCTTCTTGATTTGAACTCTAAACAAAGCAGTCACAGTATTTACTCTTCACCTTTCCATTTAGCCTGCATAGCACGCGCGCGCAAGGGGAACACGCGAAGGGGAGAGGTGCTCATCTCCCTTTCTCCCCTCGCGCGCGCGTCCTCGAAATTCCGCCCTATAAATAAACTTTCCATTTGTTAACAGTGACTTGGGTCACTTGAGTTAACTAACAGTCCAACCTCCCGTGAGCGACCACCCAAAATGCAAAGCCAAGGTGGTCGCTTACGGGAGGTTGGACCACAGGGATCTTAACTTTAAATCATATGAACCTGTAGTAATATCGATGTACAAAGCGCCTATCAGACCACAGGGGGTCTTAACTTTAAATCATATGAACCTGTAGTAATATCGATGTACAAACCACAGGGCGCTTAACTTTGAATCATATGAACCTGTAGTAATTTCAATGTACAAACCACAGGGGGTCTTAACTTTGAATCATTTGAACCTGTAGTTATTTCAATGTACAAACCACAGGGGGTCTTAACTCTGAATCATTTGAAACTGTAGTTATTTCAACCTATGAGCGCAAAATATTGAAAAATGGGCATTAAGAGGTTTTGGTGCAATTTGAAAGGGAAAAGTTTCGTTTTGTCAGACTTGTACTGTAACACATTGTTCAATTTGGGTCTGTAGTGACATCCAAATATGGGCAGATCCATTGGGCAGATCCATTGGGCAGATCCGCTTTGTTGAAAGTGGGCACGGTCGCTTGCGAGAGATGGTCGCTTAGAAAAGGTTTCGACTATAATGATTTGACTGAAAAATGTTTGGTATTTTAGAAAACGGGGGTAACTTAGGAGAGGTGGTCGCACATGGATGTTCGACTGAACACATTTAAAACGATGGTTTCTATAATATTCATGAACTAAATGCGAAAAAGTAACAAATAATGAACAGCTTTAGTGAATTGACCTTACTTGTAATTTTTCTCTGGCTCGCAACAACTGTGTTCGTAACCAAGGCGACCTGGCCGCCACAAAGGCCGCGTGAGCCGGGAATCGAGTTTCTTCCTGCAAGTAAATTTTGGTGTAAGGTGTTAGCAATGCCGTGTCGTTCGAGTCTACAGACGAAAGACACCGAGCAGCACTTTCTTTCTGACAATGGTCACAATACAGGTGGTTCTGTCGTTTGAGCCTGTGGATGAAATCCTTAGTGGGTCTATTTAGCTCTACTTCCTTGTGGTATTGTTTTCTGATGCTGAACAAAAGGGTTCTTTTTTCGAGCAAAGTGTTCAAACTTTTGATTCTGTAGATAAAGCCTTAAGGTCAGTGTGAACATTCAAATGAAAGCTACAGTCAGTAGTTTCCTGTGGTACTGTTTAGTGAGTGTTGACATTGAATTGAATGTATGTACTAAAGCTATTCCGCAGTACTTTGCAGTGGCGATGGTCGCTTTTCAACGTTTTCACTTACTTCACCCACAAGGAAGACCATGTCACAGAACTGTTTCGCCTCCAGCAGGCGTCCAAAATCTCCTCTGAGTGTACAGCGAGGGTGACTAGCTAACTGCGAAAACAAACGCCACAAAAAAAGTCCGCCTTAATAAACATATTCTCCGTGGTTTTTGTATGGTAAAAGATGGGAGAATTTGCATAAATCTCGAGTCCCTTTTGGTACTGAATTTTTTCTTGATCTGTACCCACATGATCGGCATTATTACCTTATGCGTTAAACTCCTTAGGGTCTAAAAGGGTACAAAAACTTCAGGAGCAGCTTCCGATTCAGATGTTAAATACGATTGCCACAGTCTAATGTCCCACTTGGGACGAAGATAATTGATTTAAGCCGAGTTTACCGTGGCTTGTACAACATAACATTTTAATTGGTCTAGTTAAAGTGTGGTTTTTCTCGAACAAACTGGTTAAGTTCTCCCCAACCATTTTCAACTCCTGTCTGTGCTGACAAAAGGCAGAGCTTCATAATGTTCGTCAGCACCCAATGTATACACATGGCTGGAGTAAAGTTTCTAAAACTGAAATTTTCAGTTTATCAAATTGGAAATTGCGTGTGGAGCGGTTTTCATTTGAGTATCGGCAGTAATTTGACAATTGCTTTGGCATGTCGCGCCATGCGCTTTCTCGACCAATCAGAAGTAAAACCAAAAACAGTCGTGACATACTCGCACGCGTTTTCCCGCGCTTGGCCCCGGCTACATGTATTTGCCTCGAGTTCTGATTGGTTCACTGGATGGTCTGCGTCTGTTGTGATTGGTCAGAGTAATTACTTTGGTTTTGGTTTTATGACACTCAGGTGAAAACCGCACTACTCTCGAGTACATGTGAATTTACTTTTTTCTTTCGTTTACCTGAAATCTGTAGAGTTCGCTACTCCGCACATTGTTATCAACGGTTCCACCAAATATGTACATCTCGTTGTTAATAACATCCGCATCGTGAAAGAGTCGCCCGGATGGAATCTAAGAAATAGAATCCCTTACAGTCGAATGCTTTGGGTCGCAATTTTAGAAATTTAAAGTAAACTGCTTGCTATTTTTCACATTTGTAACCTTTAAATTACTTAAGTAATTTAGAAATTTTAATTAAGACTTTCGATAAAGAATGCCAACATCGTCAAATTTACGTTTATTATGCAACGAAACTTCACACATTTAAAAACAACATTTACCGTGCCGCAGATCGGTTTTAATTATCCAGAGCTTGTGCCTTGGAAAATCAAGAACTCCAAACGTGACAGATCAGTACATCGCTTTCACAATGTCCTTTCTCGGCGGTCAAGTATTCTCTAGTCCCTCTAGGTATACATTTGCATTTGGAATGGGTAAAAGGCCGCCTCAAATATATATGTGCAAGCCTTATGCACTGGTCAGTGGAATTAAGAATAAAAGTTTACAGCCCATCGATCGATCGACCCAGTTAATTTGCCGCTAACTGCTATAACTCGTTCAACGCTTTCGCGTATTCACGAGTTAAAAACGGGGTATCTGTCTGTTATAGTGATGTGTCCGCAAGGTGAGAGTTGACGGTACACATGACCACTCCTCCAAGATTACTAGGCTAAGAATTTAATTGACCTTTGCCCCAAATTTTATAGAAGTTAACTTTTTACAGATATTTCATTCTGGAATAGCCCAAATAATATATTTTGTAAGCAGGCTTCTGATCGGTACTGTACCTCGCTTTCTGCTGCTGGTTGCACGATCTCCCATGATTTGTCGTCAAGAGAAAATCTTGTGAAAAGAACAGAAAATATTCACGTTATCACGCGTAATAATTGGCAATCCCTAAAAAAGGTAACAGAAAAGATTCTATTCTTGTTGCGTTCGAAGAACGCAATACTAATTTTGTGTTGGTTGTCCTGTGGTTTATGTGCAGTAAAATTTGAGATTTTTCCAAATGGCCGCCCCTATTGTTTTTTTTCAGGGGCTCATTTCCGCCGGAAATTCAATCGAACGCGTCTCCATAATTTGTGATTACTGTTAGTCTATCTTGTCTAAAGGTCACTTAGGAAGCTGCTAGAGTTGTTGCAATGAAGGTAACTCAACCAACTTTAAACATTTATTGGGCGCGCTTTAGGTGGCTATCCCGGAAAAGGAATGCCCGGAACAGTCTGAATTCGGTTTTCCATTTATCAATAAGCAGCTTACTGTTTACTTGGAGAAAGCAAAATTGCCTTCTATTTGCCTCCCGACCAAAAATTGCCAGCAAAAAATAAAGTTGTCATACCTGTACAGATCGGAGGGCAAGGTGTTATCAGCTACTCCTCCAAACACATACAAGTACCTATCATATGCTACCATGCTGTGTCCGTAACGCCGCTGAGGTGGTGCAGGCGAACCACGCAGCAAATGGGCTGATGGTATACGGGTCCACCTATTACAAAGAAAATATAGGTACGCGATGCGTACAAGAGATTTTACACTAGATAGTCTGAGAAAGGGAAGAAATGTAGCAAGATCCATTGCTGTTGTGTTTGCCTAAGATTCACAATAAAGCCGTAGTATGAAGACGTGAAAAAATATTAATCATCGAAGAAAAAATGTGAATGTTTTTCTAATTACTGTCAACATCAACGCTCAGAGTAATAACAACTCAGTGATCAGTGTAGAATGTTGACATCTTGCTCATTCTAGATTTTACCTAACGTACTAACAGTGTTCTTGTTTACCTTTGATCCAGAAAATTGAACTCAAACATGTCATTAGTGATCCTGGTTCCACTTTGACCAGAAAATACAAACATGCTGTCCTTAACCACGGCTACGGGAAAGTTACAACATGTGGGTGGCCTATCTCCAGACTGTTGGACCTGAAAAGTAAATCAACATAGTTTTATGTGACTGTGATGTTAAAGAAACATAAGAACAGTCGTTTGGAAAAATGAGAAACGTTTGTGAAAACATGCAGGTTTCCATAACAGTCTCTCGTGTTTTTAGTACCCTCGTAAGGTATTGCAATCTTGTCTTCTCGCAGTTTCCCAATGCGTTCGTTTGTAGTGTTGTAACTTTGTATGCATGACGTTTCTCAGTATATTACTACGTTCGATCGTACGGTACAAATTTGGTTATCTTAACGTTTCTCACTATGAAGATATGTTCATACGACATAGCCTTGTCTGCTTGACGGTTGTTCGTACGTTCGCGTGGTAGTGTAATCTTGTCTTCTTGATATTTCTCAGTACGTTAGTACGTTTGCACGTTACAATGTATGATAGTCTTGTCTTCTCGACGTTTCTCGTTACGTTAATACGCTCGTATGATGTCATAGTCTAATCTGCTTGACGTTTGTCAGTACACTCGTAGGGTATCAGTCTTGTCTTCTTAAGTAGGTTGGTATATTCCTACGACAGAAGTCTTGTCTATTTTTGAAGTTTCTGGAGCCGTCATTGGCTAGTACGTTGATATGCTATTAGTCTTGTCCTATTACGTTTGTCTGTTCCTTACCAGGTTCGTATGTGTGTTCAAGTGTCAAATGTTGAGGCCATTAATGCCGTTTTTTGACGCTGTCTAGACAAAGAATATTTATTGCAACCCTTCCTTTCAAGGGCAAGTATATCGCTCTTCCCTCTTCCTAAATGTCACAAGAACCGTGGCCCCTCATGGAAGCTTTGGGGTGGTTTATGTGTCAATGGCTTAACGTTAACACGAAAGTGGATTATAAGCATTAATACCTCTTGCCATCGTGGGTTGGAGTTTGTTAAACAAATGGTCCAAAGATCATCCAATCTGCAAGAGAGATATAATAAGTGTAATTCATTCCTTGCTTGTATTCAGATTCAGATCAGTTTTCACGATGAAGCACAAAATGGCTTGTATATGATCAAACAAGTAGACTTGCCTTTTGTTACCATCATATCCAGCAAAAATCCACAAGTTATTCTTGTAAATTGCTGCTCCGTGGGCGGATCTTGCGGGAGGTAACCTTCAACAGTGTGAAATATATAACCTTTATTAGAAAGTGATGATCAACGACTTTAATTCGTAGAAGTGTTTCTAAGTTTTCAATAGCCCACTGACAAGTTATACACATGGTCTGATAGCTAGCCAGGGACACTATTGGATTTTGGTGGGCTCGTCAAAAAGGGGATAAATATGTTTATTAATCACCTTGCTTGGTAAATTCATCGATCATGTGACATTTGATGCTGGTGCATTTGGCAAATCTCTGGGACTTATTAATGGCTTTACTTCCTTCTGTCTCCCACTACACCTTCATCTCAATTTTGTTGCTTAATTTCGTGCCTAAGCTTTCACATGCCAAGTCTTATGTTCTTGGAAAGGAAAGGAATGCTATGCAGGCTAACTTCCCCCCTGCGTTTTGGTTAAAGGATAATATAATCATTATAACCCATGTAATAACTAAGTATTCAAGATTATGCACCAAGTCAACTGGTTTGGTGAATTGAACTTTGTATTAATAAGATTAAGGATCATTTACAACTTTCAACTAAAATGCCAAACCTCTTGTATAAATTTTTATTGTATGGCAAACTGATCCATGATGAAAAGGAGCAATCTGATTGGTTCCTTGATTGGTCTGAATTTGGACAGCTGACATGAACTCATTTTGCCAAATACCTTTTATGAAACACTGAACAAAAGAAAACTGTTTGCTGTTAACTAAAACCATTTTTCATTACATCCAGTTGAACTCGACCAATATTTCCCCAATATGGACGACTAGTTCCACAACATCTAATTAGATATTTTTCCCTTGTGGATCCAAATGGAATAAGATACTTGCAAGGTACAATCATGTACCTTCCTTCCATACGCCACTCAGTCCATTGCCCGGTGTTAAACTTGTACTCAAACAAGTCATTCTTGTTTTGAAGGTTTGAGTTGGAATAAAGATCACCTAAAGAATAAAGGCATGAAACACTCAAGTTGAAATTACACATTACAGTAATGTAAATGATCACTACCTTGTTAATATGCTAATAGGTGGTTAATTAAGTCAAATACATGCAGGATTAAGCAAATAGACAACTTAGCAGGCGGCACTCAGACTGTTGTTAACAAGTTAAATTTATCACTTTATCTTTGTGATTATTTGCCCAATGGGAACCCAGGAGAAGAGGGAGCCAGAACCTGAAGAGGAGGGAACTGAAAGGAGCAGGATCTTCAGACACCCGTGTCTGAAGTCAAATCTCCATGTGCGACCACCTGTCCTAAGCAACCACCTCTCCCAAGCAACCTCTCCCAAGCAACCACCTCTCTCAAGCGACCACCTCTCTCAAGCGACCACCTCTCCCAAGCGACCACCTCTCCCAAGCGACCACCTCTCCCAAGCAACCACCTCTCCCAAGCGACCACCTCTCCTAAGTGACCACCTCTCTTAAGCGACCACCTCTCCTTAGCGACCACCTCCCCTAAGCAATCACCTCTCCTAAGCGACCACCTTTCCTTAGCGACCACCTCTCTTAAGTGACCACCTCTCCTTAGCGACCACCTCTCCTAAGCAATCACCTCTCCCAAGCGAACACCTCTCCCAAGTGATCACCTCTCCTATTAAAAGCAACCACCTCTCCTAAGCAACCATTTTTCCAATTAAAAAAAGAATTTTTTTTCCAATCAAATCATTAATAGTTGAAACCTCTCATAAATGACCGCATCCACTTTCAACACTGGTGATTTGAATTTGTTTGTTGTTTTTAACCTCTGGTATCTATCCATATGGCTTGGTAGCTCAGTGGACAGAGCATTGCACCATCGCAAGGTTATGGGTTCAAATCCCATTCAAGCCCAAATTTTTTTCAGGTTGCTTTTTCAACTGCTTATGTTGATAGCACACTGCATGGATCACTAATTTCACTCATGTTTCATCTGCAGTTCACATATATATGATTTTCATATATTCATATTTGAATGTGTTAAAGTACAACACCAATACAACAAACAATCTTCCCTATGCATCAAAACTTCTGTATGATCAAATAGTTTTTGCTGATACTGAGGTTCTTGTACATTGAAAATACTACAGGTTCATGCCATTTAAAGTACCCCATGTGGGCTGACCTCTCGTAAGCGACCACCTTTGGTAAGCGACCACCTTAGCCTTGCATTTTCAGTGGTCACTTTAGGGGGTTCAAGTGCATGTCATTTTGTTTCTCTCAATGCCATAAAGAAAAAGGTTGCATACCAGTGAATCCACCAAATACAAGCATGTTGGATCCAAAAATAACAGCTGAGTGGTGATAACGTGGAGCAGGTGGAGCTCCTTTGGTTACTGCTCTGCAAAGAACACAACATCAAAAGTTGAACCTATGTTACCCATGTTAGCCATGTGATTGTTGTTACCGATGTTACCAATGTCTCCCAAGTTAACCACGTTACCAGCATATTATTGATGGTACCCACGTTACCGATGTCACCCATGGTACCTACGTTACCCATGGCTGATGTTATGTATATTACCCATGGAAGCATCAGTAACATTGGTAACATAGTTATCCAAGGCTCTGAAGAATGTTACATGTTACACTCAAACAAACCTGCTCCATGAGTTGTCTTTGATGTCAAACCTCAGCATGTCATTCAACATTCTCTTCCTGTAAATTGAGCAAAATTATTAAATTTTAAATTGTGAAAGAATTAATTCTCTTTCAGTCTTGGTTTACATGATCGTATATTGTAAATAAAAAATGCTTAATATAAAAAAAGTGTACTTTTGACATCCATAAAACTGTAAAAGAAATGGAATGATTGAAATAGTTACCAAAGTGAAAGTACATGTAAATGTACTTGACATGTGAAACATTGCTTAACAGCAAGTCTGAGTTGAACATACTGTATTAGCCTATTAAAAGTTTCAGCAGCAAGTTAACCCCGCCCTGCAATGTTCCAGAAAGAAAAAAAAATGACGGATCACAAAAGAGCTAAATTAAAGTTACAGGTACAAGAAGAGTACTGAAAAAAATTCCATGTGCAGGGAAAAAAAAAAACAAGCGGATGAGCCAAATACCACACCTCTACGGGGGTAAAAATTCCAGTAATAAATTTACAAAACATGTGAATGTCATAATGATAACTACATGTATGCATACCCATTGTCTCCTCCAAACACATACAAAGCATCATTCCACGCAACAAGGGTATGCTTGCTTCGCCTGGTAAAAACGTAAGCATGGGTGGTGAACTTCGTTAAGTTTACAGACAGAGTGTATTATACAACTACATGTACAGTCGTAAGCGAATTACATTGTATATTTTATTAGTTTTATAATTATAACATAAAGGACAAGCAGTAGCACAGAAGTAATAAAGATGATGTATTCAACATGGATTCAAACACACAAAGCAAATTTCATTTAATAAAATTAAACACATAAACTTACACTGATGTGAGATCCTAGTAGTGAAAAAGAAACAAAGGAACACTGTGATGCAGCCATTTATATTTTAATGGCTGAAAACAGCAACAACAGCAGGAAAAAGCCACAATCATCCTTAATTACAATGACTAAATTATCAATAGTATTTGGTTTATTAATATCAAATTATTTGATATTAGCTGGCTGACAGGCTGACTGAGTCACAGACTTTTGCATTAATTCATTGACTGACTGACTGGCTGAGTCATTGACTAACTGACAAACTCTCTGGCTGACTGACAGATTGCCTGACTGATCAGCATCTGACTGACTGACCCACTGACTGACTGAATGACTGACTGACTCACTCATTCACTGACACTGAGAGGTGGTTGCTTGGGAGAGGTGGTCGCTTAGGAGAAGTAGTCGCTTGGGAGAAGTAGTCACTTAGGAGAGGTAGTCGCTTGGGAGAGGTAGTCACTTAGGAGAGGTGGTCGCTTGGGAGAGGTGGTCGCTTGGGAGAGGTGGTCACTTGGGAGAGGTGGTCGCACATGAAGGTTCGACTTTAGACACAGGTGTCTAAAGATCCTTCTCCATTCACTGACACTAACTGTCCAACAGAGTGACTGATGGGTTTTTCAAAGACAGTATTAACTAAGATTGTGTTTACATAAGAAGAAAAGAAGAAGAAAGTCAACATGTTAAATCTACAAATAGGTGCAAATTAAAATTTCTGAATTGTTTTCGGGATTTTCCGAGGTTAAAATCTTTAAAAATTGATGTTTCGGCCAGTTTCACTGGCCTTCTTCAGGTCCTTTTAAAAATGTATCAATATGGCGGAACGTTGTTTAGCTTGGTAACCGCATGTAACTTTGTGACTATTACATGACGTGTAAACGATGTCAAAATGCGCAGGCCGATTTTAAAAGATTTTAACCACGGAAAATCCCGAAAACAATTCAGAAATTTTAATTTGTACAACAAAACGACGAGTGGTGAAAGTTTCAGGAATACGATTACAAATAGGTGGTCATAGAAATATCAATAGAAACATCAGTGATAATAACACTGTAAAAGGTAAATATTTTACATTTTAAGATTTTTTATAGATCCTCTTAAGATCTTCAAAGATCTTGAAGGATCCTTGCAAAGATCTTTGCAAGGATCTTCAGCAAGACCTTTTTAAGGTCCTTGTAAGTAATTTTGCAATGAAAGATCCTTTAACAATCCTTGAAAGATCTTTACCTTTGAGGATCTTTTGCAGGTCTTTAAAAATCTTTAAAGATCCTTAAAGATCTTGTGAGGGTTTTCACCATGCAGGGACTGCAAAGTCAGCAAAAACTTAAAGTGTTTCCATTATTCTAAACTTTTCCTTTACCTTGCTCCTACAAACTCGTCACATTCT
Source organism: Cladopsammia gracilis (assembly GCA_022457155.1). Classification (NCBI taxonomy): domain Eukaryota; kingdom Metazoa; phylum Cnidaria; class Anthozoa; order Scleractinia; family Dendrophylliidae; genus Cladopsammia; species Cladopsammia gracilis. Next base: position 367,892 of record JAJGOT010000116.1, on the reverse strand, counting down.
GGCATTCCCTTCCATCTGTTGACTGTTACAAACCGTCCAAAATCCAGCGACAGCGTGTCAATAGCCTCCACATTCCCATCTATTTCAAATGGCCGGGATGGTAGATTCCCACTTCCGGAAGCCATCTTGAAATCGAACGACTTTCAAGTCATGAATTTAACGTGTATTTAGGATAATGTGGCCTGCATTTTGATGTTTCCACTTCTTGAATGTTGAAATATCCATCTAAGCTACATTATACTTGAACAAAAGGAAACAATATTAAGCTTTTTAAAAAAACAGAACGCTATATTTTCGGAATGAAATGCAAAAGAACTCAGTTCAGTGAAGAAGCGTGCACTGTTACATTTTAACACCGCGTTAAATCGAATAACCAATATATGAAGTACATGAAATTATAAATAAATCGTTACCTTTGTAGCTCATTAAGATTGTTTTTTGCAGCTGGAATGTGTGAAAATTGCAGAGGTATACAAAATTGTGTTGATTTCCTCTGAAAGATCTGACAGTGTCACGTGACAAAACATACTGCAAACGAGGGAAGAGGAAGAGCAGGATCTGGTAACGAATTACATGTAAAATCTTTCATCCCGCCATTTTGTTTTGTTCGATTGCACGATGTCAAAACGTAAAGTTCAATTTGCAGAAAAGGAAAGCGAGGAAATCCAAGAAGAACCTTCTTTAGGACGAATCAAAGCTCACTCTTTGGATAGCGATGATGAAGAGGACGACGATGGTGGAAAAACCGACGAAAGGTATGTCTTGCAAGAGGAAGATTTGGAGGGTCAAGAAGATGCAACGATCGATTACGACGAAGGAATTAAGATAACGCCATTCAACCTGAAGGAAGAGATGGAAGAAGGCCATTTTGACGCCGAGGGGAATTATTTTGAGAAGAAAGAGGAAGTGATTCGAGATGAGTGGCTGGACTCGCTGGACTGGGTGAAAATCAAAGAACAGGGAGAACAAATTCCAAAGAATCAGGCAGACAGTGGGAATGATAGTAACTTCGAAGACGCCGAAGAACCAGGCGACCAAACTAACGCAATGAAAGACATTTTAGGAATCATTTTGCCCGGAGAGACGGTTTTGAAAGCGCTCAGGCGCCTCGGTGGAAAAGAAAGTGGTCGGGGAAAAAGCTCGTCTGCAAGTGCACGCTGGCAGACAAAAGTGAAGAAACAGAAAGTTTCGGACGAGAGTAGTTCGACCTCTGAGGAAGATAAACAAAGGCTTTTAAAACTCACTGAGCTAGCGGACTATCTTCTTCAAAGAGGCCACTTCGGAATTTATCAAGATGCGTATGAAAAGTTGGCGCACAAAGTGAAAGTTTTGGAAGAAAAACAAGAAGACGAGGAGGAAGACGATGCTTTGGAGGCTGCATTTAAACAGGGGGGAGGGGAAGGCGAGGATGCAGTAGCGAAAAATGACACTAAGAGTTCAAACAATACAGAAACAGAGCCAGCTAATGATGATGAGGTTTATTGGCAGTATAAGTGGGAGAATACGAAAGACGCGACTGTTTATGGACCTTACAGCTCAACTTATATGATGGATTGGAATGAGGAAGGTTGTTTTGGTGATGGTGTGTGGGTGAGAAAAGTTGGTGAAGATGATGGGCCATTTTATAACTCCAAACGCATAGACTTTGAATTGTACACGTAAGGCAGTCTTAGACATGTTGTTATACATGTAGGTGGTTTGCAACCATTCCCTGAGAATTTAAAAGACAAAAGCGCAGTGGCCATGCTGGTGGACGGACCAGAAGAAAGTAATACATTGTAGAAGCTAATGAGAAATCTACAGTGTATTGTGTAACACACCAGTGTGATGTCAGGTGAAAATGTCCTATAGAGTGGCCATAGGTTACAAGTATTTGTGCCTGTTGCAAAATGCAGTTTAACCTTTCATAATCAAGCATCCAAAATACCCAGAATAGTGGTTGCCTAGGTGATCAAAGTTTGTAGCTTACAAGTTCTCACATAATTCTTGGTTTGCACTTAATTCACATTAAAATTCAGAAGCGTTAAAAAAACATTTCAATTCCAAAATGTTTATGGAATTGTAGAGAGTTCAAAACACACATCTGGCCAAATTTTAGAAACACAAGAACATTTTGTTGAGGAGATATAGGTGAACGACTATAAGACATTGTTAGTAAAAATGTATGGAGCGGCCATCTTGGTGCCCCACTTTGGGACACATACATTGTGGCCAAAAATTAAGTCTTAAAAAAATCTCATAAAAGACTAGATTCACTACAAGTTCCATTAAATCGGCTTGTAAGCATCTTTTATGCAAAAATACCTTTCAACTGCCTCAATATTATTTATTTTCACTGCTTATCTGAAATACCGTGACAAATTGCATGAAACAATTAAAACTTTTACAAATTGGAAGCAAAACATTGTTAAAACCTGAAACTTCATGAAGGGTTGTAACATTGGTATCCACAAACCATGTTAGAAACAGCTTTGTAGGATGTATACATGTAGTTCAGATTTTTTAATTTTTATATATGACGTCATGTGCAAACCAAGAAAAGTGATTTCAGTGAAACAACGTCAATCCAGTACAGTAAAAACCCACATAAAAGAACAAGTGGATTAAGAACACTCGGGCTGAAATTTGGTCAAAAAAGTACCATATACACAAGAACAAATTCAGCCTGAAAAATGAAAAAATTGTTCTTATATAAAAAAATTGGCTGCCAGTTAGATTAGAATAACCTACTAAGGTACAGTACTAAGTAGATCAATATATGTGCTAGACCATTGCACAGAGTTTTACAGCAGGTATGCTGATGAGTTTCGTGTTGTTTACCACCAGAACTGCTACCCCTCCTCCAATGTAATACTGTATTACATATTGCTTTGATAAAGGCAGTTAAGGTTAGTTCCATCCATTAATTAAAATGTTGTTTGCGCATTGATTTCATTTGTTGGTACTCTATGCAGTATTTAATTTTTAGAAACAATTTTAAGAAATAAGAACATTTTCAGGCTGATTTTGCAGAAAACACCCTTATATATAAGAACCAAATCAGCCTGAACCCGCAAAACACGCGTTCTGTTATGCGGGTTTTTACTGTATTGTGACGAGATATGGTTGCATAGTAAGGTGTGACTATAATTTATCATTTTAGACTGATGCATTACATGTTTATGCTATTTCAAGGAAAGTTGTCACATTGAAGGGTGAAACCATAATTATGCAACAATACCCCAAGGTAGTGTGGGTGTTATTAATTTTAACATACATGTAACATGCATCTCTCATTCTCTGCATTGTTGACACGGGCTGCAAAGAAAATGTATGAGTTTTTATTTTGCATGTAATATGTTTTGCTCGTAAAAACCGCTATGTTGTAATTATAAAGTATTTGTTTACTTTTGTAACTCAATGTTCAACCAATTTTCATAGAGGTTAAAAAAAATCTGCTGACAATGTTTTTGTGGGATTGGTAGGGATGGCACCTCGCATGGGACCTGAGTCCCGTTCGTGCCTTTCCCTCTGGTCTGTATGAGTCCAGAAAAGTTGGATAGATTAACTTCATTTAGAACCAAACAGTAACCTCAGAAACGTGAACCACTTAGTTCATTACAACCCATACTTCCTTCTAGTCCTGTCGCGTACACTTCAACAATTTCATGACGACCTTTCTCAAAACAACTGTGCCCAACCTTGGGTAGTCCAAATACATGTAGGGAATGCCAAGAACAAACTAGATAAAACTTCTCTACATTGTACTAGCCTGTTTAGAGGCTCTTATTGGCTGTGCATTGAAAAAGGCTGTCTGAAATAGCACAACAATGAGCAATACTGTATCTAGACTGTCCTCCATCAATACAAGGAAACAGTTGAAAGGGACGGTGTCATGGCTGATTTTGTGCTTTCATGATTATGGTCAGCTTTAAACTGGATTTATTATCTTGAGATAGAAAGAAATATTAACTAAAAAGACAAAATTACAGCTAAAAAAGGGAAAATTTCATAAAAATGTTAATTTTGATTTCTTAACCGCCTGTCAAAAAATTTATTTGATGAACTGTAATCCACTTCCATCCTTGCAATCCTATACTTCATCTCCAAACAACTACTTGTGTTTTGCTCTTTAGAATCTTTTTATTCACTTCACATTCACTAACCCTAATACCAGTAATTGTACATCTGGTGGCATTTGCGATATAACGAATAAAAGCTAAGCAAAATTTTGTTATTTTGGCAAAAAGTAGCCCTTTAATTGTAAACCCCAAAGGCATTAAATCAATCAAGCAAATGCATGAAGTAGGATAGGGATCTTGAATGCAAGTTTAGGGCCTAGACTACATCAAAGTCAGATTATATTGAGGGGCTGGATTGCTTATAGCCTGCATAGCAGGTGCATGAAAATAATATGGGCGCAAGAAGGAACGGGCGCTAGGAGAAAGGGAGCTCCATCAGTATTAAGAATGTTCCAAGTCATTAATATCTCAGTCCAGCTCTGGACTGGACTGAGATTATTTTTTCAAACTGGTTTTGTGTAAATAGCAGAGCTGTCACCATTTTTCAAAGTTGCCAGGAAAATGGAGAAAGTAGCAGGGACCAAATCAGTTATATTAGAAGCATTGCCTTGTTTGTCCAAGTGTAGTAGCTGGGGGAAATCCCCAACCTCTTGTTCTTGGTGACAGCTCTGAAACAGAATTTTGGATTGGTACATGGCGTCTGCTTTTGATTCATACCAGCATTGGTTTGTGTCAGTCTCGTGTTTACTTATCATGTCCTACAATGCTTTGACAATTAGTGCAGTTTCACACACCATTGGTAAATGGCATTTTGCACGGTAAAAAAATCCCATGGCAGGAGCCTGTTTTCATTTCATTTACTGAAGTACTGGTAAATGTGGTTACATGTGCTTTTATTTACCATAATAAAGCCTTTGTAATTCACTTTGTGTCATGTTTGGTTGCAATCATTTACCTTGGGTATATAAACACCCTTTGGCTAGCTTTTTACCACAGTAAATGTTATGGGTGCTTCTTTTGTACTATTTTATGTATCAATGGAGAATTTTCCACACTTGATTTACCTCTGAAAGGTTGGTGACACAAACTAGTTGTGTTTCCCCATGGTAAAAGGGTCAAGCATTTACTGCTGGCAGTAAGTGGCAAGTGTACCATGCAACTGCATATAATGACAAAAAATGAAAAACAGTAGGCTTGATAAGGATTCCATGCTTTTGCAGCTTCCTTTAACTTGTAACAACTTGAACATGCAGAAATTAATGAACATTTTCTTTATTTTTTACCTTGTGCAACTTTATAACTTGCCTAGCTACTCCTAAATTTTGAATTTTATAAATACAATGCATAGTCTTTTACTTAATACATAAATGAGCAAAAGGCAAATGACTTTTTAGTGACAGAATGTTTGCAAACTTCCATGGAAAAATTAAATTTTAAGATGGAGTTTAGGCTACACCCATTTGGGGGGGGGGGGGGGGGGTTGGGGGTACTCTGTATATTTTTGGGTGGGGGTGTGCTGCTGGGACTCTGAAACTCTTACCCTATACCAGACCAGGTTAAGCTGATTTTGCAACCCTATACTAGACTAGACACCAAAAATCCTACCCCATCCCAGACTTGCATCACTATTACAGTCCAATAAACCAAAACCATATGTCAACGATGTTGCTGCGATGGTTTTATTTCCGTTTGTGGAAGGCTCTTTCTCTTCCAAGTTCCAATTCCTATTCCTATTCTAGACTTGATTCTCAATACCACTGATCAGTTTCTGGCCCAGCAAATGATAAATGATACCCTATTCTATACCAAAATTCTCTGATTAATGAGGGTCTAAAATAGGGTTTCCTAATCCCGCTTCCCACCACTATTTTTTCTTCTATCCCGCCATCCCGCTTGCTTCGAACATGTCATCCCGATCCCGCTTCCAAACTACTTTTTTTGCATGACAAGTTGCAGTTTTTTTTTCCGGACGAGACGCGATTTCCGTGGGCTAATGCATTACGACCTCGGTGTTTATGGTAAACAGCAGCATAAAATTTATCCGCTTTTGAGAAAGTGTTGAAGCGGGAGCCAAATAAAAGTTTTCTTTATCGGAGAACAGCGTGTGGACCGTGACGAAAGCGCTCCATCACACCAAGCTTCAAAATTTCAAATTTAAAAAGCGAATTTCAAAACACGCCTACAACATAGGGGTTACCCACGAAATCTGAAAGAGAAGGTTGTGTGGAATATGTGAGGTATGGAGTGAGGAGTGAGGAGTGCGGAGTGTGGAAAATGGGAGTGGGGAAAGTGTGGAATTTAACAAATTTACACCGGTTTTCCGTGGTGTGGACTCTTATTTACCACGATTTACGTCATCACATGGTCAAAATGTTGTGGACTCACGAGGCGCAGCCGAGTGAGTCAGCAACAAATTTTGACCATGTGATGACGTAAATCGTGGTAAATAAGAGTCCACACCATGGAAAACCGGTGTAAATTTGTTTTTTACAACAATATTTAGAAAAAAATACAAGGAAAAATCGAAGTCTTGTTACGAAACGTGGCAGCAAAGAAAGAGCAAGCGTTGTCTATAACTTTCTCGCAATCTGATTGGTTGTTTTCAAGCGCGCGTGATGTTAGCGTCAGCACCGTTGTCTGGACTCTCATTTACCACTCACGTCGACCAATCAGATTGCGAGTTTAGCGGCAATTGTGGTAAAAACGTATTTTTGTGGAAAAACATAAAATATAACGTAAAACTAAACTAATTTTTTTTGTACAAGGCAACTTTTGCAAGTTTTGAAATTCACAATCTATATATAAATACCGGAATTTAAATAAATAAATAAATAAATAAATAAATAGCAATTTCAGTGGAATTCAAGAGGTGGAATTCAGGGTTGTTATCTCAAAAGAGTTAGTATTTTCATATATGCATACATTTCATACCATTCCACCTTTCGAACGTAACTTTGCAGCAGCATTTTGAGTAGACAGAACACGTTTTGAAGCCGCGCCGGCATTCTTTCGTTACGAAATCTGCGACGACATTGTTTGCATAGCGTCTGGACAATGTGCATTGCTTAATTTGCTTCAATTAGGGCTGTTTGGAAAATGTTTCTAGGGAGAATTTGCAATTTCATGGCAATTTTATCTATAATACTTGAAAGTGGAATATGGAAAATGTGTGTGTTTGGAAGAATTACTGAAGGTGACTCTCGCACTAGGGAACTGTTTCCGATCACAAATCAAATACAGTAAAAAACCGCAAGTAAGAACCTGCATTTTCCCAAGTTAGCCTAAACAGTTTCTTACTTAAATGGTTATTAGCACAAATTTAGGCTATTTAGGTTCTTAAATAGGTTCTTATTTTTTGAAGAAAAAAATTATATTGTATAGCTAATAGAATTTAGTGGTATTCAACCTATTCCTTATATAAAATCTGCATACCAAGTATTTATGTAAAAATGACTTTAATAAGAAAAATTGAAGCACTGATCACAGAACATAACATTACATACATGTACTCTTATTTGCCCAAGTACACATTTTTTATATGGATTTTAGAAAATAAGAACCTGTTTCAAATTTTAGGCTAAACAGGTTCTTGTATAGAGGGGGTCTAACTGGCAAATTTTAGCCTAAACAGGTTCTTAAAAACTAGGTTCTTACTTGCGGGTTTTTACTGTAGTGATCTCCAAGGTGATTGTTATAACGGGAGATCAAAATACGAACACCTATTATCATCCTAATTAGGTTCTTACATATTCCGCGCAAAAACCCAATGTTAAACGGACTTCTTTTTACTGAGCAGTCCATTTACAGAGTGCTGGATTTTCACCAATCTGAAATGCTATAACAATATGATTTGAATATAAATCTGATCTGCAGTTAAGAGGATCAGGCTGTTCTCTGTATGCATGTATGAAAATACCAACTCTTTTGAGATAACAACACTGATTCCGGCATTTATATAGAGATTGTGAATTTCACTGAAAACTTGCAAAAGTTGCTATGTAGAAAACAAATTCTTTAGCTGGTTTCACCTTATATTTTATGTTTGTCCACAGAAAAACGTAATCGTCATTTTCCACACTCCGCATTTTTCATACTCCTCGTTTTCCACACCCTGCGTCTTCCACTTTTCACACTCCGCACTCCACACACTTCATATTCCATACAACCGATAGAGAAATCTCTATCAAAAATAAAATTCGAAGAAAGGAATAATGCGCTTAAACAGGAGGAGAAAACACAAAAAGAAATTCTGCGCTTTGTGACACAATACCAGCCGTCAGTGCCAAATCTCAAACAAATTTTAATGTCAAAATGGCACATGATACAGAACCAACCACTGCTACGACAAATCTACAAAGAACCACCCATGATATCTTTTAAAAAAAGGCAAATCCTTTAAAGATGCACTCCTCCTTAGAGGAAAAATATAAAAGGTGTCGAATAAGTTTCACAACGGGATTGTTTGTGCGGCCTGTCACCCCTTGCTACTTCCTGTTTTAGCATTTTAATGGCTTCCTTGAGACAAGATTGCGACACCGTAACAGGTGCTTATTCGGATTGATAAAGATCAGGTCTTCTGAAATGTTTTCAAAGGAAAGACAGGACAGAAAAAACGGTTAAAAAATCAGCTATGTAAACATCCAGACTTGTCTTCCTTCACGGAATCGTGGAATATCCGGTGAGTGCATTGTCGTCATCCATCCCGTTTCCCACCCGGAAAAATCAAGAATTCCCGCGTCCCGCCATGAAAATGACGAACTTCCCGCTTCCCGCCCACCTCTTACCATCCCGCATCCCGCCTTCAAATTTTCTTTCATCCCGCATCCCGGCAGCGAAAAAAGGCTTATCCCGCATCCCGCCAACCCTATGTTAGGCCCTCATTAATATACCTTAATTAAATTATCCCAGACTAAACTGCTTGAAAACCATACCCATATAGAGGTTTTGCACGGCAGCCATGTTGCATGGCAGGAACAATAGATTCTTTTCCCTATGGGAAAGAGTGTTCTTTGCAATGCAAAACATTTTGATTGTTCCTGCTGGCTGGCTGCTGTGCAAAACTTCTATTAATAGCTGGTAGCTTATATATGAGAGTACCCCCCCCCCCCCCCACATCTACTTCAGTTCACAACACGGTGTTCAGGTACATGTATAGCCTCCTCTACCTGCAGTTCTTTGAGCACGAAGAATGAGTACATTGTAAACAGCTAGGCGAAAGAAGGGGAAAGAGGGCGAAAATGTGACTGTATAGGGAGGGGTGTGGAAAGAGAGAATCTCAGCTTCCAACCTATTAATTTTGTAATTTTGTCCTTTTACCCCAGTCCCTGGGGTTGGGTTTGGAGGAGGTTAATCCATAAATAATTCACTGGAAATAAACTATTTGTTACCAAACAAAAATACCTGTAGGCTAAAACAAACCTAGATACTGAATATTAATAAATAAAAGTTTTGAAACTGACCTGTTAAAAATCTTTATAAAAAGTTTAAAAGTTTTTCTAAATTTTCGGTCGCTCACTGCGGCCTTCATCAGAGAATGAATGTTCTTTTTGTGGGAAACAATTTATTTAAAATCCTTGACAATTGGTAGGTATCCTCTTGGGAATGGCTTCCGTTCGTTGACACAATTAGGGTCGATGGTTGAATGCCACCATTCTAAGAATAAACGTTTGGACAAGTTGTTTACACCTCTCTCCAGAATCTGAACATAGTTTGGGTGTATGTCATGGTTGGTTGTCTCCGCGTGTTGTTTTATGAATGAGTCATTATTGCTGCGCGTCCCTGGCTTGTGTTCGGGCCCGCGTGAATTCCAGGAGCGTTTTGATTCGCCAACATAGGTGAAATCGCATGACTTGTAGTTAACTTTATAAACAATGCCTTTGCAGGCCATGAGTGGCGGTCGATCTTTAGGCTTTTTAAAAACAGTGTTTAAAGTTCTAACGGGTTTAAAAGCCGTGGTGACGTTGGCTTTGTTTAGGATTTTCTTTACTCGCTCCAATACCCCTTTCACGTACGGGATGGTGGCAAAACCTTTCCGTGGTTCCGGTCTCTCGTCTGGTTCACGGGGTGCAGGTGGCGTTGCATGAGAAGACTCAATGAAACGTTTGGTGTAACCATTGGCCTGGAGATCGCGTGCTACTCGGTCTTTCTCGGCTCTCCGATCAGACTCAGTCGAAGGCAAAGACTTCGCCCTGTCCATCAAGGTTTTGACCACTGCTCTTTTGCTTTGGGCGGGACTGTGGGATTGAAAGGAGAGGTACTTGTTCGTGTGAGTTGCCTTTCTGTGCACATTCACATAAACTTTGCCTTCCGGTCCAACGGTACATTTTGTGTCCAGAAACGCGATGCTCTCACCATTTGGCGTGGCTGCTGGTAGTTCCACGGTAAACTGGATGTGGGGGTTGATGGAATTTATGTGCTGATGAAACAGTTGAACGTCTGATCTCTTGAGACACGCGCTGGAATCATCGACGTATCGTCGCCACCACTTAAGATTTAAGACTATCAGCACATAAATTCCATCAACCCCCACATCCAGTTTACCGTGGAACTACCAGCAGCCACGCCAAATGGTGAGAGCATCACGTTTCTGGACACAAAATGTACTGTTGGACTGGAAGGCAAAGTTTATGTGAATGTGCACAGAAAGGCAACTCACACGAACAAGTACCTCTCCTTTCAATCCCACAGTCCCGCCCAAAGCAAAAGAGCAGTGGTCAAAACCTTGATGGACAGGGCGAAGTCTTTGCCTTCGACTGAGTCTGATCGGAGAGCCGAGAAAGACCGAGTAGCACGCGATCTCCAGGCCAATGGTTACACCAAACATTTCATTGAGTCTTCTCATGCAACGCCACCTGCACCCCGTGAACCAGACGAGAGACTGGAACCACGGAAAGGTTTTGCCACCATCCCGTACGTGAAAGGGGTATCACAGTCCCGCCCAAAGCAAAAGAGCAGTGGTCAAAACCTTCGACTGAGTCTGATCGGAGAGCCGAGAAAGACCGAGTAGCACGCGATCTCCAGGCCAAACACAAGCCAGGGACGCGCAGTAATAATGACTCATTCATAAAACAACACGTGGAGACGACCAACCATGACATACACCCAAACTATGTTCAGATTCTGGAGAGAGGTGTAAACAACTTGTCCAAACGTTTATTCTTAGAATCATGGCATTCAACTATCAACCCTAATTGTGTCAACGAACGGAAGCCATTCCCAAGAGTATACCTACCAATTGCCAAGGATTTTAAATAACTTGTTTCCCACAAAAAGAACATTCATTCTCTGATGAAGGCCGCAGTGAGCGACCGAAAATTTAGAAAAACTTTTAAACTTTTTATGAAGATTCTTAACAGGTCAGTTTCAAAACTTTTATTTATTATCATTATGAGTACTGATCGCCCGAACAACATATACTGAATATTAACCACTCGACCCTCCACCAAAAAGAATATCCATTGGTTCAAAACTAATTAAACTCTATGTTTATAATGGTAATTAATCAGGAAATATTAATACATCCTCAAAAGCTGACCACCCCAACAAATGAAGCCTTGATTTTGTTTTTGAAAAAATCTTATTTAATACGTGTGTTTACCAATAATTGGTACCAGCATGCAAAAAGTAATTACTTTTTTTGCATGCTGCTTCGCTATGGCACATATTGTAATGATGTACCTACTAAAGACCTTACAACTATTATAATTATTAATTATATTTTTTGTGACTATGCACTGATCAAACAAGTGTCTTATCAGATAGATCTTGAGCCTTTTTGGGTCTCTTCAGGGGGTAAAATTTCCAAACTACAATTTGAACAACAGCAACAACCAGTGGAATAAAACATAGAAGACAAAACATCGCATCTAAAAGTTGCTGTGTCGTTTCTCCTGAAAGAAAGAAAGAACAAAGTAGAACGCATTTAACTGCCAATTTTTGTTCATAATTAAGTGCACATTAAAAAAAAAAATTTCCTAACAATAAAGACAATTTATTTAATATGCATTTATGTATTTAATTTTATGCAAACTATAAACTGTTTTGGGAATTTGCTAGGTAAAAATAATTTTAAATGACTTTTGTCTTATCTACAGAAACAAAATAATCCAACTCTGGGAAATTAGCTATCCTTGAAAAGTACCCGGAGAAAGAGGGGGGGGGTACGTCTTAGTAATAGATCAACCAATCAGATCACGCGTATGAACAATGGAGCATTTCAAAACAAAAACAAATGACTGCAATGTTTTTGGGTGAGGGTGGACCTTTAAGTTGATAACTAAAGATAACTGCGAGGATCACAAATTTCATCCATGTGATGTACTTGGCACTGTCGTTTTCATTTTAACAATTGACTTTCATTTACATTCTGTTCTTGAAATGACAACTTAAACAATAACCTGCAGTTGCACAAATCACAATAGTTAAGGACAAAGTCCACCAAAACATCCGTGCTCCGTCCGTGCTGCAGCATTTACTGGGGTCACTCAGGTTTTCTAATCTTCTCCATTGTCATCATCCATCAAAGTTAGTATAAGTTGAATTTTCTTATGCTGCAGTTAGTGCTTGATCCCTTTCGCTCAGGACTTGTTTGCTTTATTAATTCAAAAAGTAGATGCCTAACTTTCAGTAAGACTAAATCCTGACATACCTGAAGTGCTTTTGTCTTTATTTATGTCTTGAGTGTCCTGCAAAAATAATTAATAAGCATCCATAAATTGCATGGAGGAGTTGTATGCATTTTCTGTACCAATTCAAGTGAGTGTTTGTCTTTGTTGTTGGTTTTAAAAAATCCTGATCAAGCCATTAAATAAAAAAATTATGGAAAAAATAAAAGGAATCTTGCTAAACTTCTGTCATACTTGATAACCTTCTCACTTGTAAACAATTTTTTCATGAACCCTTTACAGTAACCAAACGTGCGCGTGCCAACAACCAAAATCATTTTGTAAAATATTGAAAAACAAATAGTACCATGCAAAAGTACTGCCAAAGAGGTTTCATTTGAATGGTCAAACCATAGGATTTTGTCAACAGACTCAAAAGTTAGAACAAATGGTACCATGCAAAAGTACTGCTAAAGAGCTTTCATTTGAATGGTCACACCATAGGATTTTGTCAACAGACTCAAAAGTTAGAACTACATTACATCAGTGTCCATAATTGACTCTGAGTGAAAGGGATAAACTGATTGACATATTCAGTTTGAGACGTCTCATTACGTACCTTGTATCCATACCAAGACAAAATATGAACAACCATCATTGGTGCTAAGGACTGAGCTGGCTTGGTGAACAGAGCATTAGTGCCAAATATCATTGATGAAACAGGTGCACTGTACAAAAGGAAATGATAATTATTATTGTCAGTATCGAAGACAGCATATCCATCATGCCAACTATCCCGGATTATCCTGGAGTCTCCCGTATTCAGACCGAATCTCCCGATCTCCAGTGTGGATCACCAAATCTCCCAGATACGACGGAAAGTGCTGAATAATGTAAAATATTTTCACATTTACTTTGGCTGATTTTGGAGAATTGTTTTCATATTTGACACATTTTTGTGGTTGAATTGGCGGAACTCCATTTTTTACAATGCTTTGGGGAGTCAAGAAGAGGATTAGTCAGCAATCTCCCAGATTTCGATTTTGTTAGGTTCAGGCATCTCTGCCATCAAAATGCATGACAATTTAAACACATTTACATCTGAGGGTTGCAGGGTTATGTAGCTTAGCTAGTAAAAATAACAAGGCAAAGCACTCTTGTTGGCCTGATGCATCCCTTATTGTTACTGAAGAACATGGTTAATAGTGAATAGTGGTCACACTTAATTTGAAGTTATTAAAATTCAGATCAAGTTGAGATTAATTGGTAAAAAAAAAAACTAATTTAAAGTTCATTTTAAAATGTCTTCCTGTGAACAATATTATTTTTACATATAGGGAAGAATAAAAGAGAAAATCTTATGGAAAAATAACATTTATTGATATTATGTACCTACAAAAACAGCTTGGTCAAAAATTTTCAAAATCAGTTTGGTTTTCTATAATAGTTCCATTTCTTAATTATGAATGAAAGAAACAATTAGTTAAACTTTTGAAATTCTCATAAGTTCAGCTTATTTCCTAGGGAAACATTTTTAAATTTTGAAAATCTACATTCAAACTGTACATGTACAATCAAATTTTTTTCACGGTTAGGCAACATTTATTTTCACACAAATGTTTCGCTGTGCATAGGATCAAATTACAGATTCTACACTACAGTGTGTCAATTAGGGGTGGCGAATGGTAAATCCGAGACTCGCCGAGACGCCGAGACCCTTGTTTCAAAATCCGAGACCACGACCGCAGCTACGTTATAAAATCCGAGACCGAGACCCAATGCGGGAAAAAACCAAGCCCAAGAATCAGTGCTAAAAATATCCGAATCACCTATCAAGCAACAAACGAGGATGAAGAATGAGAATGCTTGACAAAAGTATCCGAGACTCCGAGACCTTGAGGAAAATAATCCGAGACTCCGAGACAGAAAAAGCACCAGCCAAACGAGACTTTGAGACTTAAAACAAAAACTGCCGAGATTTCGAGACCGGACCAAAATTTTCCGAGACCCACCATTTTGAAGGTACCATTCGCCACCCCTTCAATTGGTACAATGAGACAGGGCTAAAAGTATGCATTGCTCATTTTTTATTTGTGGCTATAAAGTTGTGCTAAAATAATTGTGACTTGGTAATGGTCATGAAAAAATTGTGTTTAAGTCATGGCAAAATTGTCTAAGGATGTCCCATCATGTACATGTAATAAGGTTAGCTTAAATACTGAGATCACGGTTATATTAATCATAAGAGGCTCACTTTCTTTGGTATTTTTCCATGTCGTTATCGATGATGTCAGAAACTGATAAATTGAACAACGAGAATGTAGCATCTGGAAGGGCACTGCAATTTAAAGGAAAAAAAATTACACACTGAACATTACATTATCACAGAGTACATAATTTGATTCAGTGCTCAACTTTGTGAGGAGGCATGCACGTCAATTGAATTTGCACTCTCTAATTGGCTAACTTGGAACATCATAAAAAGTTTGTTGGGTGCTCATGGTAACTAAAGGCATGTCGCACTGTAAAAGAACTGAAGCATTGTTAATAAAATTAGTGAGAATTTCTGAAAAATAACCCTAACTTACTTGTCAATAATTAGGAACAAGTACAGGACCCAAATGTTATTTTTTCCAGCCAAAAAGACAATAGCAGGCAAAGAAACCTACAGTGAGACAAAAAAAGTTTTAATTTATTGACTACTGTAAGATCTACACTTGGTTTATATATTATAATTATAAATACGCGTGCTGTACTTACTGTGTGGGATGAAATTTTTACAGGAGACTTTAATTAATCATGGATTGCTGATTTTTTGCATTTCGTAGGAACAAATTTTTGTGGATCTTGGTTTTTCATGAATGGTACTTGTTGGCCATTCTTTAATTACAATTTAATGGCCTAATGGTTTAAAGGTGTGATTTCGCATGGATATGTATAAAATTAATTTGATTTAAATAAAGGGATTTTTTTTGTGGGATCCTATTTTTGTAGATCATTAGAAAACCCACAAAAATCTCATGCCACACTACAGTACAGACAAATTGTTGTTACTAAACAGTGTATTAATGAATTATACCAGGAATGTTGC
This sequence comes from Cladopsammia gracilis, assembly GCA_022457155.1. Classification (NCBI taxonomy): domain Eukaryota; kingdom Metazoa; phylum Cnidaria; class Anthozoa; order Scleractinia; family Dendrophylliidae; genus Cladopsammia; species Cladopsammia gracilis. The sequence goes on along the minus strand of JAJGOT010000116.1, from coordinate 352,197 downwards.
CACTTGATTGGATGCATGTAATGCGTGTTCAGGGATGTAGACAATAGCCGGGTGCTGGGGAAACTACCCGGCTGTGAACTTCATTTTTCCAGCTGTTAAAGCTTAGTGCAGCTTTAAAAGGACTACATTTTTCTATTTTTTACCCGTCTGTCAGTTCTATATTCCCGCCAGTTAAAAACTGAATCTACATCCCTGCGTGTTATATGCAGTGCTGTGGTATTTTATTGATCAAAAGAAGGCAAAAGTATAGCTGAACTAAATGAAAAGAGCTTATAAACAAGTAACAGCGATCTGATGATCAATTATTCTTTAATTTAATCGGCAGTAAAGCAAAAATTTAATTGTTATTATTAAACAATTAATAATTAATTACCTTTATATAAAATGACCATAAGATCAGCTTGTAAGAACCAAATCTTGCCAACAATGGACTTGTTGCCAAAACAAGTATCTAAAAAACACAGGAAATAGTCTATCCATAATTAATGAGATCTATAAATCACTTATTATTAATAATAACTCTCAGAACATCGCAATTGAATAAAATAATATGTACGCCAGCTGGTCAGTAAATAGATGCTATTGAACTAGCACAAGGTCTGTATTGGGAAAATATTGGTCGAAAAAAGAACAGACCAATATTTCCCAATACAGACCGAACAAGCTAGTTTAATGAAGTTTTTATAAATTACAATATAAATAAATAAATTGACTTTGTTTAACGAGGGTAACACTTAACAGTCTCTCGAGAGACTGACAAACCTGTGGCCCTCGAATTCCGGATCAAATTGGAATTTGGAAATGTTGGTTTTTACAAATTTGCTTTGCCGATAAAAATTTTCTGATAAATTGATGCAACCATTCTTGTAATGTGCACGCACCAAAGCTAAGCATATTCTTGCATTTTTCAAGCCACTTTATGAAAAGTTTTACCAAAATTGTCTTCCAAACACGACAAAAAAATGTTTGTACTTACATGCACACTGAAATGGGAAAAATTTTTCATTTGTGCATTGTTTCATAAGAGGTATACGGCAAAATGAGTTTGTGAGCAGTCCATCTCAGCGGTCTGTATTGCAAAATTCAGACCACTCAGGGAGCCAATCAGAATGTTCCTGTTCATCATGTACCAGTTTGCCATATAATAGGAGTATTAATATTTTGATATTGATCCCAAAAAGACTTAACACAGTTTAATCTCTCTGACCAATCAATCTTAAAATTATATAGACTGTTGCATAAATTTAACACTCAACTCCTTTCTTGAGTCTCATCTTTAATAATTAATGTTAAATTAAAGTTTGTTTTAGAATGGTACCTACCCTAGGTAACATGAATACAGACCCAGTTAGTATACTGTAAAAGATCTATAAAATACAACAAAACAAGATGAAATTACAACATATGTAGTTGATGCTCTATTTACAGCCACCTTTACGAAACTCTGTTTGAACTCTAGCTCATACAAACTCTGTACTTCACACATTCCCGTAAGTGGTCAGCTCTACTTCCGGCCACCTTTACTAAACTCCGTTTGAACTCTAGCTCATACAAACACTGTACTTCACACATTCCCGTAAGCGGATAGCTCTACTTACGGCCACCTTTACGAAACACTGTTTGAACTCTAGCTCATACAAACTCTGTACTTAACACATTCCCAAAGTGGCCAGATCCAGACATATTTTCTGCTTCCAAGGGTGTCCGCTTACAGGAGTGTTGACTGTATTTATTTTTAATAATTATTACTTATAAATAATAAATATTACTTTTATGTACATAGAAAAAATATAAATTAAGGCATGCCTTTTACCTAAAGGGGGAACAAGAAGTCAAGGGAGATAATTATAAAATGTTTTGAAATAGAAAATAAAAGCAGAGGCAAGAGCTGCCAGGAAAGGGGTCATTGAGATGTTCATCCCCACCATATCCAAACCGTTCCCTGCTCCCCCCCCCCCCCCTTCTGCTGGGGGCAGACATAAGCAAACTTCCTTTCTGCAGTGCTAAGCATTTAATTAACCAGGCTTTAGAAATAACTTACAGTAGACAAAAGTAAAAGATGATAAAAGTGCCAGAAATATACAACATTTAGGGAGGCAGCATGGCCGAGTGGTTAGGGCACCAGGCTTGAAATCCATAGGTCCCGAGTTCAAGTCCTGCTCTGACCACTAGCTGAAGTTGTTTTCACGGTAGACCCATGTTCGATTCCTCGGCCATGCTTGTAAAATATCCAACTGGTCTGCCTCCTGCCAGTTGGGATTTTTAAAATGTTATGTTTAATTTGCAAGATTTGTTTCACCATATTTGAGTGGCGTGTCCATGATTAAGCTGGTGAGGATAGCTAAGTGCTCGTCCACTATAAACAACATTTACATTTTTTTATACATGTATAACATTATGTTTTTCGGGTCTTGCCCTTCATCAGTGGAATTATCATCTTAATTTTTACTTTTGTCTAATACATCTGACTAGTACATGTACCACGTAGTTTTCAAACTTTTGTTTGTGTTGTTACATATGAAATAACTTACAGCTGGTATGACTTCAGATCCTATCAGGTGTTCAACAAAAATAAGGAAGAAGTTGCTACAAAATGTAGTATGAAAAACCTGAGAAACAATCAATCACATGTAAATAATAATTATTTTTAAAAAAACATTGTTGCAATGTTTAGACCATGCTTTAAATGCCCTGCTGACATTAAGTACCAAAAACAAATATGTGACCTCTCACACAAAAATGTACACTAACAGCTTTCTGTTTTTGAACGGAATTCCGTTCACTAGCCGTTTTTCATCTGTTCAGAAAAAATTTGCATCTGTTCGAACGGCTTGGGTCATCCGTTCAGAAAAAATTAACATCCGTTTGAACAGCTTGTGCTATCCATTCAGAAAAAATTTGCATGCGTTTGAACGGCTTAGGTTATCCGTTCAGAAAAATTGTCCAACCATTCAGAAAAAATCGCCATCCGTTCGAACGGCTTTTGCGTAATCCTTTCAGAAAAATCTTCACCCGTTCGAACGGCTACAGTTGTCCTTTCGAATGGCCAGAGTTGTCTGTTTTGGATTCAGCTGGCGAGGTTTTTTTTTTCTCATCAGTGATGAGGAATCTACAAAGACGCCCTTGTGTAAACAAATGTCTCACAACAAAAATATAGCTCATGAATGCTATCTGTTCGAGCCGTTCACTTGCCATTTATCATCCGTAATTTGGCGAGCAAAGCTACAAGGATAACAGAGAATTCTTGGAAGCACCAATGGTCTGTATTAAGGTTTCAAATTACCCTTTTGACACATGCAAATTTGGTGCACTTTTTACCGACAACTGCGTACGACAAACTTAAAAGGGCTAAATTTGTTTTTCTGCTACATGACGTTCCCTGCTGTCTTTTACTTTGATTATTATATTTAGTTTCATTCAAGATTTATTTTAATAGTAAACTTGCCTCCTAGCATAGTTTTTACTGTTTTTAGGATTTAGCATTAAAGAATTTTACACATGAATTTTGCGTGACCAATGCACTTGGGACTCGGGGCCGCTTGTTGACATTGATATGATAAAGAAACCATGTTCATCATTCTCTGGCCTTCAAGTCAAAGCAACAAACAGATAATAATTAAAAGTACTCGGTAAAGTAAACAATAAGTGTGCAATTTACTTAATTTAGCCAAGTTCACAGCTAGCCGTTCGAAAAATTTCTTTACAGGCTGTTCATTAGGCATCGGAGAATTCTCCACCTACTATGCAAAATTCTCCGGCTAAATTTCGATGTCAATATGTAGCTATCTTCGCTCTTTCATAATATTCTGCTGTTACTTTACACTATTCTCCTGCTACACAATTCTTAATGAAAACCCTCTCTTTAGCCATTTATATAAAGTCGTTCACCGCAAGCCGTTCAAAATAACTCTTTAGCCGTTCAGCCAATGTCTTTCAGACAGTTGTGCAAACGAACTAGCAAATCATTTTGCTGTTGCTGCATTACCTGTCACGAGAAGTAGGTGCATACTCCACAAGTAGGTACATACTCCAGAAGTAGGTGCATACTCCACAAGTAGGTACATACTCCACAAGTAGGTGCATACTCCACAAGTAGGTGCATACTCCACAAGTAGGTGCATACTCCACAAGTAGGTGCATACTCCACAAGTAGGTGCATACTCCACAAGTAGGTGCATACTCCACAAGTAGGTGCATACTCCACAAGTAGGTGCATACTCCACAAGTAGGTGCATACTCCACAAGTAGGTGCATACTCCACAAGTAGGTGCATACTCCACAAGTAGGTGCATACTCCACAAGTAGGTGCATACTCCACAAGTAGGTGCATACTCCACAAGTAGGTGCATACTCCACAAGTAGGTACATACTCCACAAGTAGGTACATACTCCACAAGTAGGTGCATACTCCACAAGTAGGCACATACTCCACAAGTAGGCACATACTCCACAAGTAGGTACATATTCCACAAGTAGGTACATACTCCAGAAGTAGGTACAAACTCCAGAAGTAGGTGCATACTCCACAAGTAATTTAAGATAATTTTCTCTGGTAAAATGAAACAAATTCTCCTAGTGTATGTTAAGTTTTTAGCATTTCTTTGAGGAAATGGGTTGGGATAGGAGGTTTGTTTCTATGGAAATTTTCGTATGCATTGCATACGGCGGTAATGCCTTCCTCCTGCAGTGACATACAGACTAGTGACATCCATTGATACAAGGAGTTCAATGGAGTTCACTTGCAGTTCGCTTGTTTTGTTTTGCTCTTCAAGATATTTTTGTTATTCAGTTGTTTTAATATAGACTGCAGCCAGGAAGCGTTGCAGACGAAATTTACCACCGGTAAATTTCCGTCTGCCATGCAAGCATGAATTTTTGTCTTCTCACGTTCGGCTATGATTCACGGCTATCTGTTCAAAACTTTACGTGAGCCGTTCAGTCGTTCCTGGCTGTCCATTCAAAACTTTCATTAGCCGTTCAGCCGTTCATAGCCATCTGTTCGAAATTTTTTATAAGCCATTCAGTCATTCATGGCTATCCGTTCGGAATAATTAACAAGCTGTTCACCCGTTCATGACCATCCATTCAAAAATTGTTATGAGCCGTTCATCCATTCATGGCCATCTGTTCAGCCGTTCAGTTTCACCCGTTTGAAATGGCTTGGTAAGCCAATTCTAACCCATTCGATAGCCGTACGTTTTACCCATTTAACGGAAAGCCATTAGTGTACGTTTTCGCGTGAGAGGTCACATAATAATTATAAATTAATATTAATACACGTATGTAATTTATGTAAATGATATTAAACTACATTGTAAATAACTTTTAGTAACAACAATATGTGCACTACCTGGAAAAAATTCATTGAAACAAAGCAAACTGCAAAGAAAACAAAAACAGAAGAAGAGTTAGCTGGCTTTTGTTATGACTGTGTAAAAGTCTTCTTAACTAAGTTAAAGTACTGATCAGACAGACTGCAACTTAAATCATAGAATCTGTTTGCTAATAGAAAGATGCAAACAGCTTTTTTGTCATCATAATGTTTGTGCATGTAACATCTAGATTTAATAGTGTACAAAAACTGGTCCTCAGGTATTGGCATGATAATTTGTGTAAGAAATCAAACTGAATGGTTATTGTAAAAATTAACTGACTGATTAGAATTAATTTATTTAAACCTCTCAATATCTCTTGCCTTTTCTGTTAATGTATTTCTATTAATAATTCTATAAAAGTACTTATAAAAATTACTTATTATAATATTAACAAAAAATTGTAATTTTCAACTGGTGAATAAACTAATTGACAGTATAAATGATGGGCTCACTGCACAAAGGGGCCTTTGTCAAATTTTTGGTCATTTTCTTAGGATTTTTAGTTTAACCCTATTCAGTCTGGGCTTTTTTTGAGTTTCTGAGCCTGGGGGGGGGGGGGAGCACATTGTGCCCCCCCTTCGTAACTTCAAGAACATTAAGGCTATGACAATGAAACCTAGAGGGTACATAGTACGTCCAAAACTGTCTCCTTTGCGGTCCGCACAATGGAACGATGATGTCATGTGACGTAGTTATTAGGTAATTAGTTATGCGGCCGCCATCTTGGATCCGCCATCTTGGATTTCTGAAATTTTTTAAAACCTCTTAAAAACCGTCCAAATTCACCCAAAATTAATGAAAACCAATAAATAAACACTAAATGATGTAAAAATATAAAAGTTCTAGCAATAAACATTGTTTTTCTTCATTCAAAGGTATAAATATACAAATTTCAAAAAACATGGCTGTCAAAATCTTGTTGCCATGGAAACATCAAGTCATGCGATCAAAAAATTGTCATATGAAATTGTTGCCAGATAAATTTTAGGAAAAGTCATAAAGTTTGATGGCGTTTGAATACATATTAAGGAAGTTATGAATGTTCAAAGTTAGCGCGGGCACTTTGTGCTCCCCCCAGGCCGAATAGGGTTAAACAAACTTTGAGCAAACCCCAAAAATAACCAAACAAATCATATTCTGGGCCTTTAAACTGTGCACCCAACCATTCAAGTGAAGACAAAGTACATTTATACAATATTTTTTTTAATACATGTACCAAAACTCCTTTGGGTTAGTATTTGCTTCAGCAATCTGAAGAGAGGTATTGAATCTTTTGATGTCTTCCCATCTGAAACAGTATTAAATATATTTATTTAGTATATACTAAAACAGTGGAAAGAATTGTTGGTGTGCTCTGATTGGCTACTCTAGTGAAACTTGGGATATAGAGCAGTTTTCAATTGAGGGTCGAAAGTAATTTCATAATTGCTTTTGTTTTGCATTGCTATGCTTTGTGATTGGCTAAAAAATCTCGCACCATTTTCTCCACCAATCAGAAGTAAAACCAAAACCAATCATGATTTGCTCGCACACGTTTTCCCATGCTTGGTGCTGGCTGCATGTATTTGCTTTGAGTTCTGATTGGTTCATCGCATTGTCTATGAGTTCTGTGATTGGTCAGAGTGATTATTTTGGTTTTATGATACTCAACTGAAAACCGCTCTAACAAGTGCTATTCTCCGAGCAAATTTTGGTCATTTGCGCGTGAAAATTGTCATCATTGACAGGAATAAAAGACTGGGGAGTTAAAAAAAATTAATCATCATTTTTGTGCTATTAATATTATCTTACTGTTTTTAATTAGTATATACTAATTAAGTAATGATCCGCATAAGAAGAAAAGTGCTGAATGGCAATACACGATGGAATGTCAACTTTTTTTATTGTTACAACTAGTGATCTCAACGGTCTAGACTCAAAAACTGCTAAAAAGTTGAGGTTCAAGGTGCATTTTGTCTTATTTTTTTTACGGTTTCAAGTAATTTGAGACGCAATCGCTAAACATGCAATTTTTAAAAGATATGGGGAACTTCATCAAAAAAGCAAAATTATTAACTACTGTCTTCTGCTATTCTGATTGATAAAGCACAAACATTTCCTAAAATTTATTTGACGCAAATGGATTTTCTTTACTTTTATACTGAAATATAATTATGAACCATCAGCCCCTCCTCTATTCTTGAAACCAAAGATATTCTATGTGGTAAAGAGCCAATGCCGCAGAACAATGAAGTTTACTGTAGTTCTTATGTGGAGCATTAGTTAAAAATAACGTCTCAGTGTCGGTGGCCAGTGGTGGACATTTACCTCACTGCTTCATGGCTTGGGAAATATCCACCACTTGCCACCTCCACTTCGGTGAAAAGTTGTTAATAATTATTTACAATGTACTATACCAGGTAAATAACAAATTATTTATATTTAAATAATACATAATCTAAAACACACAGAAGACTAAAAGATAATAAGAATTAATGAATTCAGTAATACACTTAGCTCTGAGTGAAAAAGTTTATCAGCCCACAATGCTGGTGCTTAGCTCTCTTTACCCTTCAAGCTCCACTGGCAATAGACAAATTCTCCTTACTGTTCTCCATACATTTGTTCTAGTTCTAGTTGGAAGAAGTTGTCAAAATATCAAAGGCTTTTCATCTTTGGTGATCATTTCCTTTGTTCTCATGACTTGTATAATTGATTTTGCATTGGTAACACAAGGAGAATTTGGGTGCTGATCGCTATATATTGCGGCTAAAAGGGCAGTTCACATCTTAACCAAATGATAGAAGGGGGCACTGTGCCTCCATGCTGAGAATTAAAGGGGTTTAATATTGATTACCCTGATTTGATGTAGTGCTAGCGGTGGATGCTTCCACGGCAACTTGGACATTCATACCAGTGTACCTCATCAACAACCAGCTCAGAAGTGCAACTACCACACAGACAGCTTGGAACGAGTGGAAATTACTTTGCTGTTAACAAGATCAAGAACGTTTTATTAGGAATCAAAGGTTCTTATGAGCCAACTCGTGAATACAAATAATCAAACCCTCACCTCCCCTCTTGTAGATGTTCTACTTTACCAAAACCCTCACCCCCTGTGTCCAACCCCACCCTGCAATCCCGGGGAGGACTCCCCTATAAAAACAATGGGGGTGCTCATCAGAAAATTTCGAAAAGCACCCTAAAAGGTACCAGAATCTCATTTGTTGGGCACGGCTCAAAATATATTTTTACCCCTAAGAGGTACCAATTTGATACAACACAAGACATTTTCTGTCATTTTTTCAGCTTAATACCCTAAAAGATACTGCGACAATTCTAACCATGGACATTTTAGATTTCAGCACCCTAAGCAGTGCCAATCAACATATTAATTTGACCCCTAAAAGGTACGATGAGCACCCCTGTCATTTTCATATCGGAGTCCCCCCCAGGCCTCCCATGCACAGTCGTCCCCACGGGTGACCATTAGATATCGCAGGAGCAAGCGATAGGGGGAGCAGTCAAGTGAAATTTTGTCCCATTGCTAGATATTAATTAAAAGTCATTCAACACTTTGTATATTCACGACTTAAAAATCACATAAAAATAAGGCTTGCTATATCAAGGCTTGCTATATCAAAACCGGATATTTTTTACGATAAGCTGGCAATGCGAAAAGGTCAAGGGCAAGTCACCCAGGAAAAACAGCTGTTGTATTAATTTTTATTTTACGAGAACGAGGACAAGAACGTTATCCTAATCTCATGGACGTAGGTGTCCTGTGTAGTAGCCAGATTGAATTCTGTTTTTTCTCTGTTTCAACGCCAATTTGGCCCTCCTGAAGATTCTTTAAATTGTTCTTTCAGGGGCAAATTCATGGGTGGGAACTGGTATCTACTATGGTACTTTGGCCTTGCTGTCGTGTCGGCGATGTTGCAGCTCTCGTAAGGTCTCACACCATTCATTTGCAACCCTTAGAGCTAACGATAGGACAAACAACACAACAATGGACCCTAACCCTAAAAACAATTATAGCAGCTGTGTTTTAACGGCCAATGAAAATAGAGTTTTCTAAGAGCTGCAACCCTACTGTCGTGTATCAGCTTGCCGTCGATCGGAGAAGCACATAAAAGCAACTTTACACTTTTCAACGGCTGGAAAAAGTTGAGAATTGACCATAGGGAGCCCACGCGTTTATCAAGAATGATCATAGAATAAAGTTACCAATGGACTTACATGATGTAGTGTTTCATTCCAAATGTGCCGTTACTTTTGTGCTGTTGAATAACCGGTGTTGAATAACTGAAATCAGTTTCTGCCGGGATTTTTAGCAGCTACAATGGTCCGATCAAATCCGTCGAAACGATCGTGTCTGTAATTTTTTGAATGGTCTCGCATTTCACCGTCTGTTATTACATTATTTTTAACTTGTCAGCCATCATGCGGGATGGTTTCGTATTTCGGCGTCTGAAAATAGGGAGAAGAGAAAATTGACAAGGGACGAAACTCATTTGAGGACAAATTTCTTCCGAAGCTGTTCCGCCTCTTAACCGTCGGAATTAGGCCGTAAACCACACTGAGTAGCATTTGAAAGGTTGAAGTTGATGTCAGACCGTTTATTTTCTGTGGAAAACACGTTATTCACTAGTGAAATAAACAAAAATCTTTAGCTCCTTTATCGTAGCATCAATGACTTAACTTGAGTGGACCGGAAGTTGCCCTACACGGTGTGGCATTGTGTTTATCAATCAATATCTTTTGTTCGAGTGACGTTTTCCACGAGCTAAATTTGTCGCGCTATGTTCCTGGTTGTCTCGCGTGTAATTTATTTTCTTTCGCGGGGTTTCCTTTTCCTTCTTGGTGCACGCTCTGCATTCAAATATTCGATTTTAAATCGTCTATAACAGAATATCCAAGTTAGAGTTTGCCATTGTTTTTGAAATTTGACCACAAATACATCCTCGGGAGTAAAAATGTAAGTGGAATTTTTCAATATCTTGGGATGTCTTTCCTGTCGCGTTTCAAATCTATCAAATGCAGGCATTATCTCAAAGATTTTTTGTGTTATCACAGGGTCCTAAATCTGTGCCAACAGAACGCTTCGCGTGAATCTCGCAAATGTTAACAGACTCTTGTGATATGGCCTTTAAAGGCTCCATGGAGCTTTCGAGTACCTCACGCATTGCGTGGGCGACGTGGTCCACTCAAGTTCAGTCACTGATAATTATGTCGATACAAGCTCTGGAGTTTCGACCCTTGTCACTCTCTCTCTTTCTCTTAACCGTTAAAAATTTAAACTCTTAATTTAATTAATAACAAACGGTTACGTGATATGCGCTGACAAGTTAAAATTTAATAACAGACGGTGAAATGCGAGACCATTCAAAAAATTACAGACGCAATTTGATCGGACCGTTGTAGCTGCTAAAAATCCCGGCAGAAACTGATTTCAGTTATCAACACCGGTTATTCAACAGCACAAAGGTAACGGCACATTTGGAATGAAACACTACATCACGTAAGTCCATTTGTAACTTTATTCTATGATCATTCTTGATAAACGCGTGGGTTCCCTATGAATTGACCAATTTTTATCATAATTATAGCAAGTGAAATGAAGCCTGGCAGAGGTTTGATGACAAAATCAACCAGGAACATTTCAGGGTGACTAAGCTGTTTATGAACGCCGTCATTCTCTAGATAATTCACCGGTCTCTGTCATATGGCAAGTGAAATAAATTAGGGTTGCAGGCTGCAATTCTTTTCTGTTTGGATCCAACAATCTTCCCGTGATTATGCCCACATGTTTTTGCTTGCTTTTGTTGCTGTTTTCAGGTATTTAAATATAGATGGCATAGCTGCATCATGGTGTTCCTTTGTTTGCTTTTATATCTTTATATTGCTATTTTACCAAATAAAATTCAGTTTGTTTATGATTTTGTTCAAATTTACTGAAGATCATGCAAGCATATGTTTGATTCATATCATCTTTATCACACTGCTTCTTTCAATTCAGCTGTTAACAAATATGCCGAACACACACTTAATCTCTGATTACTACTTAATAGTTATTACTATTATGAACTATTATTACTTTTTGTTATTAAAAATATATATATTATAAAAATTGTAATCAAAATTTGTCTGCTCTTTGCCATTTATTTCAAGATACCAGCCAGTATACTAGTTTGTGATTACGCTTTATGTACTTAATGCCCAGGGTAGTCAATCGATAAAAATCTATATCGGAAAACCAATCGATAAATCAATATCATCGATAAATTGAAATTAAACTTTATCAATTTTATCGATCAATCGATACTCACACGCTGGTGAAGTTTCAACGTTATTGATTTTATCGAATTTATCGATCGTTATGGAATTGATTGGAATTTAGTATTAATTTGTTCGTTGGTTTACGCTTTTGAAAACTGTGTCCGTTGAGTCAGCGTTTCATTGTGACTCTTTAAATTTAGATTTTGAAGGCACTAGCGAAGACCCTATAACATATTCGCCTATGCCTGTAAGAAATTTTGTTGAGAAGCAAGCAATTTACGATGGACCATGTTATGTTTTTATGCAATTTTATTCATGATTTACAAAACATTCAATGAGTACGCCGGGTTTTATTTCATGTCTCCTTGTCCGGCTTCTTGCCTGCAACATTTTCAACAGTCCTCTTCAACTTGTTGATTTTCTTTCAATAAATATTGTAAGATAAGCTACAACAGTATTGATAAATTCAATATTTATTGATAAAATCGAATTTATCGATTGACTACCCCGGGTTTAATGGTGATTATTTCTGAGTGATTTTGTCTATTAAATTGAAAATGGACTCTGAATCTTAAATGCTTAAGACCCACCTCATTCTTATACACACTTGTACTGACTAAAAGAGCTGCTGAGCCAATAATAGAAGCCACTTGCCTAAAAAATACAAATTAAAAATAAATTAATAATTTTTATTGCTGTCTTAAGATAGCAGGGATATGATAAACTAGCTTGTTACGCCCAGTATGTGTCAGCCCCAAACAGACATGATTGGATGTCCCTTAGACTTCCAATAAAGTCCTTCGTCTTATATTTATAGCCTCCCCCCCCCCCCCCCCTCGCATGTTATCCGATAAAGTTGAATTTTTTGTAAAAACCAAGATGGCAGCCATCTCAGAGGCCACTTTGGATGATGTCACAGACCCCCAGCAGTGCCATAGCCCATAATATTTACCTTATCTTGTAGAAGAGTGCATCACAAGCTATCTATTAGAGGTGGAATATTTTCAATATACTGTAACACCGCAAAAACCCACGGAAGGGGTTGCACCCCCCCCCCTCCCCCGTAGCATGGTGGGGGTATAAGTTTGCATGTACATCCGAGGGTTAAAGGAAAAATAATAAAGAGTAAAAAAGCTAAATGCTGAATTTCAGAAGTTACCGGTAACAACTATCTGGATTGGATGCTTAAAACATTCCAAATCACAACAAAACAACAAAACAAGGTTTAAGAAGAAACTTAAATCAAATAAGGAATAATTTTTAATTGTCACATAATTACATTGTAGAGGACAGTACTCTAAGCATCATTTTTGCGCTGCATTATACTATATATAACAATGCAAACATACAAGTCCAAGTACATGTAGCTTCTTACGAATATTTTAGAGTAGTTTGTCTTCCCTCTTGTTGTGTAGAAATCTCGGCAAAGAGAGAACATTGAGCAAGAAGCACTGTAGAAAAATAAAATGAAAGTAACAAGACAATTATCAGCCCAGTCATTAATAATTAAAATACACGTAGCTACCTGGGATATTGAATTTATCAATAAAAAGGTATTCAGGAACAAATTTAACATATTAAATAAATGCATCGCTGCTTTGATGACGTTAAAACACAGATGAAGAAGCAGTAGAATAACTACATATTTACCAAAAGTGAAGAGCCCATCATAAAAACATAGTGATGTCATAAGATGAAGACCAACCACCCAGTCACCAGTAAAGCCAAGCCATGTCCAGGGGAACCATGGAGACAGAAAGCTAATTAAAAAAAGATAATTAATTTTATTGGTTTTTGGTTATACCAGCCATCAGCAGGATTCATTTATTCCCAAGTTTTGTGTATAGGTGCATGGGTAAGATGAGATAAGATCAAAATGGACCCATAACAACTTCACTAGAAGACATCCATGCATCTCATCCTGATTTATAATCATCATCATTCAGCTACAGTAGTGCAAGCCAGGCAACTGCAATTCTCCATCAGTCATTCTTTTCATGAATTTCAAATACTGTAACTGTTGCACATACACATACAGCTGGGAAAACTGAGCTCTTATTAATTTCCCCATACCTTTATTTAACTTTATACATCAGCTGTATGACTTGCGTGTTGTCAAACCAGTTTTAATTAATTTGCAAATCCTTTGTCTCAGAGCCATAATTTACCATTAGGATATTATTCTGCGACAAAGTAAAACAATATCAAACTGGTTTGAACATCTTTACTGCGCCTTTCAATAACATGCGGAATTTGAAATTCAAATTTCCACCAACAGTTGCGTTTTACACTGCCGTCAATCATCTTAGCTTACCTCTCAGGAAACAGATCTTCACTTCAATGAGCAGGGTTGTCCACAACTTTTCAAGTAGCTGGCAAAAATTTCTAAGTAGCCGGATAGCATCAGTAAAGAAACAAATAATTTGTCTTTAAAAAAAATATATTTATCACAAAAGTAGCCGGCACAAACGACCGAAGTAGCCGGTTAATTCTGCCTGCTGCCGGCTGTTAGGGACAACCCTGAATGAGGTCAAAAGGTCACGTCCGTGCATTATGATTGGTAGATTTCGATCCATTTTGTTTGTTTCTTTTTTACATGGTCCGTTGGCTTTCGTATTAATTATGATTGACGGCAGGGAATAACGCAACTGTTGGTGGAGATTTGAATATCAAATTCCGCATGTTATTGAAAGGTGCAGTAATTTGAACCACAACATATGCCAGTGTATTTTAAAAACAAATTCAGGAGGCACTCACCACAGAATCTGAGTCAATATCTTGAAAACTATGTTCTCCCAAAGAGGCATTATTTTTCTAAAGGCCTCAGGTAACAGGATAATCAAAGCTATCATCATTCAATGATTTGAAATCTGTTACTTACCTAATTGCAAATAAGGGAGCTCCATAAAATATAGCCAACCTTCTTTTTCTTAAAACCATCCATGTGGAGCTATCCTTGTAGAAAATATAAGAAAATTATTCAAATTTGGGCATCGGCCACTATATAATTATGTATAATGCAGAAAACTGTGGAACGTAAAGCCTAAAAAAGCAAGAAGTGCAATTTCTACATGTACAGTCCAATGCCCACACAACATTAGAGGGATTGCTAATTAAAAGAAAATATCCATACACAGTATACCTGCCAAGTCTCACGCCCTAGGTGTGAGTCTCGCACCTGCAAGTCCAGAAAAACTCTAGTCTCGTGCCTATGGAGCAATTTCTTATGCCTGACTTACAGATTTGAGGCATGCGAAGGCAAGTGGCGAAAAGAAATGCCAATCGCCTGTTCACTTTTTGCACTGGGAAAGGAAAAGAAAATGACTGCTATGCAGGCTAGACCAGTGCAGGATGGTGGAGTTGGAAAACAAGTTTTTTATTAATTCCATCTGCACAGTCTAGAGAGTCTTAACCTTTTAAATCCCCAGGAGTGACAAAAATCAAAATTCAAGAAAAATCCCAAATTTCATTTTGTTTAATTTTGAAAAACAAATAATGCCATGCAAAAGTTCTGCCAAAGAGGTTCCATAGGATTTCATCAACATACTCAAAAGTCAGAACAAATGGTACCATGCAAAAGTACTGGCGAAGAGGTTTCATTTGAATGGTCACACCATAGGATTTCATCCACAGACTCAAAAGTTAGAACAAATGGTACCATGCAAAAGTACTGGCGAAGAGGTTCCATTTGAATGGTCACACCATAGGATTTCATCCACAGACTCAAAAGTTAGAACAAATGGTACCATGCAAAAGTACTGGCGAAGAGGTTCCATTTGAATGGTCACACCATAGGATTTCATCAACATACTCAAAAGTTAGAACAAATGGTACCATGCAAAAGTACTGGCGAAGAGGTTCCATTTGAATGGTCACACCATAGGATTTCAACAACAGACTCAAAAGTTAGAACTACACTACAAGTCTCCATAATTGACTATGGGAATGAAGGGTTTAGTCACAGAGTGTGACCTTTGAAATGAAAGCTCTTATAATTATTATCTGTCCAATGGTGCTTTGTTTTTAATTTGGGTTTATTCTTACCTGGAAATATCCAAACAAAGGGTCATTGATGGCATTCCAAATGAGAAATACAACTTGAGCCGCATTGAACCAGTAGTTTGAAATCCTAAATATCAGCAAAGAACAATAATATTACAACTGTTTGCAAAAAATTTGAACCAGGCTATAGCTAAGAGCCAGCTACCAGCTAATTTCACCACCTGAAAGAGAACTTATCACCGGCTGAAATTTCACTAGAAAACAAAGACTTTGGGAAATTTTGAAGGTGAACAAGCCAGAAAAACCGGATGAACTTGTTAATGAGCCTGCTAAGTGTTTTCTTAGCTACACCCCTATGAACCCCCCAAAATCATATCGTCAATCCATATATCCGGCATTGATGAGATATCTTCCTGTTGTTATAATTATTCACAGTCTGATAATTATTTGGGGTTACAAATTACTCTCCAGCGCAAGTCTGTGCTATACAATAAGCAAAATGGAACTCATTTCACAAAGTTTCAAAATTTTTGCAAATAGCTGTATTGAAATCTTTATACATGTACCATTACAGTTAATATTAAGAATTTAATCAAGCTATCGCAACTATTTTTGTCTCCAGTGGGGTCGAGTTCAGAGTAATTTTCATATGCGACCAATGAAGTGCAACTTAATTAAAGGAGCTACATGTGTGTCACCATATTTACATCTGGTCTAGTTTTGTTTAAAATTATTTTTTCTACTAGTGCTCTAAGAGTAAAAATAAGTGTCTTGGGCTGCAGATGGCCAGGATGGAAATGGATCGCAACTTCCAATTTTTTCAAGTTTATCGCCATGTGCCTTGAAAACTCGCTAAAACTCTGATAATGGTTCATTCTCTCTTCAAAAATTCACTTGATATCTCCCTCTTAGTGTTTTATAAGCATTTCGTTTACGACACAGCTGTCTGTCAAAATCCCCATGACGGACATCTCCTTTAAACCTTTGATTTGAAACATACTTTGTAACAGAAGTAACTGCCTCTCAAAATGGGAATGTTGTATGAAATTGTGTGGTTCCAGAAAATATCCATACCTCCCCCACGGATGGTCTTTCAGTGTAGACCCCCCCACCCCACTGGAATTTCCGTTCCAGGGGGTTCTTTGACGACCCCCCGCCCCCCAGGAATTTCCGACTTTTCTTTTTACCCTCTTCAAATTCCCAACTGTGTCATGCTTAAAAAAACGTTCACTTGGTTTGCACGCAACATAAGAGACCTCTCGCGCGAAAACGATACTAACAGCTATCCATTCAAGCCATTCACTTGCCCGGCGTTCACGAACGGCAGGAGGCTGTTCGGTCAAACGGCTGCTGCTGGCCGTTCAAAAAAATCCTCAGCCGTTAGAAAGGCTGCTGCTAGCCGTTCAAAAAAATCTTCAGCTGTTAGAAAGGCTGCTGCTAGCCGTTCAAAAAAAATCTTCAATTCAGCCGTCTGAACGGCTGCTGCTAGCCGTTGGAAAAACATCTGCAGCCGTTCGAAAAGAGCTCTCGTCTTTTTGTTCGCTCACCACGCAATTTGCATATGTCAAAAGTAATTTGAAACCTTTGGGATACAGACATCTCGCTTTTCAAAAAGAGATGCGAAGCACTTCCAGAGCATGTAGTCATTCTATTGCCGAAACGATATTTGGAAATGAAAGCCGGGAGTTTGGAAAAGTTTAGTCTTAATTTTGTCCAGCAAAACAAAAAGAAAACAGAGAATTCTTAGAAGCGGATAGTCAAAAAGTGTGTTGCGTTACCAACACTGTTTCGTATGCAAATTTTAGCAAAACGCAGAGTTCCGTTCCGCTTCGGTTAGTACATACAGTGCTCGAACTGATGGTTTCATCATCCATGATATTATAAAAGTGCTTGGTAAATGTAATCATTAAGCCTGCAATTTACTTTTTAATGAAGAGTTTTGATTTTAAGACCGAAAAAGGCTCGGGTTTTGATTTCAATTGTTGATGTCGGCAACTGAGCGTAAATGACCCGAACAGTGACCCAAGAATCATTTTGGTTTTGCACGCCTGTTATCGGAAAACTCTGGTCTTCAACTTGTTTTCGACCACTTTTGCTTGGGTGTTTGGCACACTAGCTATTGTTTTGTATAACCGTTTGTCTTCCTTAAAAATTTGGATAATTTTTTTCGTGGGCATATTACAACTTGCCAATATTGACATCTTATCATTCAAAGATCGCCTTCGTTGCTGTCGGTCAAATTTCTTCGGAACTATATATCCCTTCGTGTCTTTGATTGTTCGCTCAAGATTTTTCGATAGCCATTTTAGCCATTTACAGCCAGCCATTCGAAAATTTTTCTTGATCTGCTGTTTAGCCGTTCAGCGTGAGCTGTTCGAAATATTTTTTAGCCGTTCACAGCCAGCCGCTCGGAATAATGATTTTGCCATTCAGCCGTTCACCGCGAGCCATTCGAAATTTTTCTTCTGCCGTTCAACTTCATCCATTCAAAAATTTTCACGTAAGTATAATAAGTTTACTTTGTGCCTTGCTTACGATTTTTCAGTGAATTTCCTTACCCTCCGGACAAATTCTTCATGTGGACACCCCCCACCCCCTCGGAAATTTCTGCCTATTAGCCCCCCTCCCCCCTTGGAATTTCCATTGACCATCCGTGGGGGAGGTATGGATATTTTCTGGAACCACACATTGTAATTATTTTGCTCAGCTGTAAACGTTTGTTGGTGTATTCTGTAATCCTGTTGTCTTGTTTTACACAAAAAATTATGCATATTTATGTCATGCAAAGATGTTCTCTTGGAATTGACTGGTACATAAGGATTATCAAAACTTTGAAAATTAAATTACAAGGAGCGATTACAGAATGCAGCACCACTTTGGCCCACCTCATTTACAAGTGTCAACTGAAACTCTTTGTAGAACGAGGTATAACACAATAGACTCAATCCACCGTAGGAAAAAAGATGGCGGCTGTTCATTTTACCACAATACCTTGCAGACCTAACACAGCACATAAGGCACAAAGAAAGCCAAACTTTTACAATATTTGTTCCAGAACTACGGACAATGTGTAGACCAGGTTTGAAGATTTTATAACTTTTCTTTACATTTTTATGAACGTTTTTAAGGTTTTTGTGTGCTAAGAATTATGGGTAAATGTACCAGTCGCCATCTTTTTTCCTACGGTGGATTGTCACTGAATGAGATGCAAATAATAGTTTAGCCACGTCAATGGGTGCATGAATTCCGTATTTAAAATGAATACTCGTGAGTTAGTTTCAATCATGCTAATAATAAACATACATGCATGTACGTATTTCGATCTCATCATTCGCACAATGCGCCGCCTGATGTGAACACTTTTCATAGTGAAACATGTTTCATTCGTGATCAGACGAAACATGTTCCACCCTAGTGTGAACACAGCATTAGATTAAGAACTTTACCTGTACACATTCAGGAAAATTTTCACGTAGTAATAATTGAATATTGAATTCATCATCGTGGCAGCCAAGGTTGTAGCAGAATACGCTAAAGCATTCTTATTGAGCTCCATCGTCTGCGAGGAACGTGATCTAGGCTGATCGCTTGGTTTAACTGAAAGAAAGACGTCTATATTTCCAAAATATTAACGCCATCGTCCGCCATGTTTTTAAGTGATCGCGGGCAAGACGTGGTCAGCGGATAGTATGAGTTCGGAGTTAGTACATCATATATGGCATACCGCACAGTCGTGATGACAAGAAGCGTGAAACTCTCCCGGGGAATATGACGGGGTTAGCCATAGTACCTTTTGGGGTTTAACATTTGAGGTTATGAAACAATTAAAGTGTAATCCATGTTCTTGAATACGTGTCTCGCAGAACCTCGCGAAGCTCGGTGGAGAGTGCATCCCCGGGGTGGATACTCCCTGTAACTGGCTAAACGGGGATGCTCCGCCCGAAAGGGGTACCTTTTTGAGGCTGGAGGTATATAAAAGGGTAGGGATTTCACGAGTTGAAGTATAGTAAAGTGTAGGGAAAAACTGCCATTTAGGTCGCACGTAAACGGCTAATTCGTCTATTAAAGTATTTTAATGTTTATACTGAAGTGAAAAGTGAGTAAACTGCCGCCTGGTTAGCACAGTTGAAAGAGAGCCAGTCTGCTGAACGGGAAAGAGGTCGCGGGTTCAAACCCCGGCCGGACCACCAACTAGGGTCTTTAAATAACTGGTAAGATTATGCTGGCTGTGATTAACACCTTGTCTCAGTTCAGATGATCGCATCCTTGGGCGTAGCCTCCTACGCAGACGTCCTTAGGGCTCGTCACGTAAAGATTGCGTGACGAGCCCTAAGAACGTCTGCGTAGGAGGCTACATTGGGCGGTGACGTTCAGCCGTTGGCCTTGTTTCCTTCATCCTTCCTTGGCAATTGAAGGGGACGTAAATGAACCCATGACATTGTTCGATAAGAGTAGGGCACGGAGTTCCCGATGTCATGGTTTATCTGACTTTGCCGTCATTGGTCTGGGTGGGTGGTGTGAGATCATACATAGAATGAAGCGGCTGCAATTTGCGCCTTATATGCTGACGTCCGATCTCACCTCTCTGGTCCTCTGTAACTCAGCTATGTGCTGCAATGGAGGAAATGGCACCAGATTTGTTTGTTTGTAATCGTTTCTCAAATGTTAGCCAAAAACGCTTCTTTTGTTTTTCCTTCATCATTACAACATGTATCAGGGATGTAAGTCAGGGATGTAAGTCAACTAGGTATATGAAAGGGTTACCTTTTCTGTATATTAAAAAAAATACCAAAAATGGTATATAAAAGGGTAAGGGTTTGGACCTCGGGGCGGAGCATCCCCGTACAAAATTTTGTTGAGTACCTCCCGGCGGCTAGAACAACCTAGGAGCAACGCTGCGAACAAGATTCTGCAAAGGAAGTGAAAAAAAAAAAAAAACTAATCACGATACTGCTGAGTATTTAACAGTCTGTTTAGTGAAGTTGTGAAAATTAAAGACTCCATGGATCTAGGTTACCGAGAAGTTTGTGGGGAAGAGACTACCATAAAGATCGTGGGGGAACACGGGGCAATATCAGTGTTGTACTTATTTCCCTACAGATGTGGTATTTGTACCATCTAACGAATAGGTTCCGCAAATGATCGGTTGGAAAGTTCAACCTTTTGCGAAAACCAATTAACGTTACTAACGCTTTTGTTTTCAGGGTGATAATATTGTCCAGCTGGTATTTCAGTGTTAAAAGGCAAATACAAGCCAGGTCGTTAATCGGGAAACAAAATAATTTTGCTTAAATTTTCCTGCTACTTAAAATATTCGGTTAAAGAATCCTACCAGATTTAAAAGGCCCTAAGGTGATAAAGAAAACAGAAGGGCGACCTTGACTTGAATCGGTTGTAAATGTCTTTACTTAAGTTTAGACCTCTCATACAATGCAATAAATGAAATACGGTGTACAATACAATACATTTGCTTATCAATATTACTCAAAATAAATAAGATTGCTTAAACGTTATAACAACACTCACTTATAAATTATAACATGCAATCACTTAGGACCTTAAAAATTATACACTAAAAGAAGATATAATCAGCTTTATTGTCATCAGGGACAATCCTCTTGACACTTTTTGGCTGAAAAAATTCAAACAAACTATTACGATTCCCATTTTCTTTTCCAATTCCACGTTCTCTGTCATCATCGTTATCACTGGCGCCGTCGTGGTTATCATCACCATCGTATTTATCGCAATCTTCGTCATCGATCAAACAATCTTCATCTTCAGAATTATAATCAACACCGCTGTCTATGTTAACTGCCTCCTCATTTTTGTTTAAATTGAGATGGTGCGTTGCAGCCTCTTGATCACCGGAGTTTTCATCAAAATTACTATCGAGCTCTTCTCTCAGCCGCCTAAATGCGCCGCCCGTTTCTTCCTGGTCACCATGGAGATGCTTGGCAGTGAGACTCTGGTTTCCAGGGCAACCTCCATCATCACCACATGGCTCTTCCTTTTCCTGATTGGCTGCATCCTCCATTTTGTGAGGCTTCCCACGTGATTTTCCACCAATCAAAACTAACATAAGAATCAACATTTCCATCGTTCCATTCATCTGTAAAAGGAAAATTCAACTATACTGAGCTGTGTTAATCATAGATTCGATCTAGTGGTCCCTCGCGATTATTGACACCAAACGAAATTTTCTGGACAGATAGAAACAACTCAGGGTCGGCCAGGGTTTTTGGGTATTCGGTATTCAGGGGCGTTTTAAATCGGGTATACGGTATATTGCAGCTTAAATATGGGTATTCAGTATATCACTTTCTTTGAATTTCAGGTATAAAGTATATCTACCTTTCCTCATTGTTTCCTGTGCTTTTGCTTAGACAGTGATTAGATATCCTAAATCGTACGAAATTTACGAAATTGTACGAAATTTGTGTTATAAAAAAGGACAGGCTAAACACGACTCCCACTCGTCGCAAAAGTGTAAAGCTTTCCCAGTAAGACTTCAGAGAGGATCGCGCCTTTCTTCGATGATATAAACCTTTTGATCTCGGCGGATTATCTCTCATATTGATAGGAGGATTCATGCTGTCCAGAGCCGTTAGAATTATTTTATTTCTTTATGCCGTTATTCGGTGCTATAGCTCTATTTACATAATTACATTGTGGTTTCTTTACTGTGTTTCTTTGGCTCACTTTTGTTGCAAGATAAATACTTATCGGCTAAAGTTTGTTATCGCTTTGAAAGTGCTAGGATCGTTAAATTTCTCAGGCCGTGATTAAATGTCTAAAGTCTGCGACGTGCAAGACTTGAGAGAAAGTTTTTCCGGCATCACGGATATGGTTGTCTTAGATCATTGACAACTTGTAAATGAAAAAAAAAAAAGAAAACCCTATGACAAAAACAAATTCGCAAATGACATTACACTTATGTTACAATATCAGGTTTTTGTCCCGATTTAAAGGTTTAGTTTGCTCAAAAACTAGAAATCGAGACCGCCTTTCCTGCTACGTGTCAATCAGAGAGCGATACCAACATGTTTTGAAGTTTTCATCATGACTCGCTGCGCACTGGTAATCAAAAGCACTGGAATTAGGGCATTTTTTAAAATCGAAAATCGAAAATAAAAGTTTAACACACGTGTTGGAGTCAGAGTAAAAATTTGTGTTTCATGATAAAATTCTTACCAAACAAAAATATTTGTTTGTATGCTGGTGAATTCAAAACATATTAACCGCGCGCAAAGGAGTGAAATCGTCCGTCTGTGAGATCCACTGATCAAATCTCGAAAATCGCGGTTGTTGGTGGTATTGGAGACTTAATGTTTTTCCGTGGATATCGTTACATAAGTTTTTTCAAAGATATACTAACGAGATACAGTATTTCTTCTGTAGGTATATGAAAGGGGTACCATTTTCTATGGAAAATCAATGAAAGGGTTTTTACTGTCCTTGGAGGCCACCAATTCTCCATCAACTTGTCCTTGTTACTGTCACTGCTCGTGTAATTGTTATATGCTTAAACAAAATTTTTTGACTTTTGGCGTAGATCAATGTAAAACATGAACTCTCAATGAAGTTAACACACGTCTAACAAAGTCATTGGTACCTTCACTTAATTGTTTGTTCCTTCAGCTTCGGTACACTTGACTGCAAAACATTCGTACGACTTACTTGGCTGATGCAACTCGGAAATGGGCTATTCCATTTGCAGTTGGCTAATGTATCGCAAATGAATTTGTTTGTTCTAAATATAACTATTTCATTATATACAATTACTTTCTTACTACCCATTGTTGTAAGTCGCACTTTATTGATGTAATATATCAAACATGAGACACAGTGTTTCATCAGATTTCCAAACACCGCGTAGTGGGTTGAAAAACGAGGCGCAGCCGAGTTTTTTTTAACCCACTTCAAGGTGTTTGGAAATCTGATGAAATACTGTGTCGAATGTTTGATATTGCTTCTCAAACGAAATGATTTTAGGAGGAGAAATTAAGGATGCAAAAATGAGGAGTGTTTGAACTGATTTCCAAACATTCATTAAACATTAATTTCCTTTGTATTTTCGTCATGAATTATTAATGAGTTTGAGAAGTATAAATCAAAGCAGAAGAGGTTTCTAGTCAATTTGTAGTTTCGGTTTTACCGTCATTTTAGTTTGAGATCGATTTTTCGGTTTTTGCACTCAAACTTTCCGGTTTGGTATCCGTTGCGGTTTTCGTTAATTTGTTTGTCGGTTTCATAGTTCTAGTTCCTTGTTCCTAGACCTCTTCATTTCACCTCAGTCAATCCGTGTAGGTTCACGTGGTGTGCCATCGAAGTGACGTTGCCGGTTAAAGTAGCCAACAAAAGACAGTAGAAGTTGTGCCTAATTCTATCGCAATAACTTTAAAATAAAAGAAGACAACTGAACTTGTAGAAATCGCTGATCAATGGAAGTTAAGCTCCGTGGGCACTGTTCAAGCTATTAAATGTCGCATAAATTAACAACTCAAGAAGAAAATGGAGCCGTATTATATTCATCAAATGCAGTCGAAGATATCATTTTCCTGATTTTTTTCCCCTATAGTACATACAAGCGTTCCTGATCTTGTCCCGACGGGGACAAAAAGTCATTTTGTGCATGTAAAATACCTACAAAATCATACCGTGGGCAGCCAATCAAATTAACTGTTTGATTCTTAGTTCATTTTGGCAGCTTGTGGAGAATATAACTAATTAACTACAAAAAGATAAAAGATAAAATACAATATCTCTAATAATGACACCAAAGGGACGGACCAATGTTTCAAAATTGGTTCAAAATTGATAAACTGAGGTCCAATCTAAATAAACAAGTAAATAAGAATCAAAGGACCGCGAACAAAAATGCTGTTTTTGTACGTAGGATCTGGAGAGATCTACTCAGTAAAAACTAGAGATAAAATCAAACAGTAAGTAAGGCTGATACTACGTAGAACATTTAACGCGACAACGACATGATAGAGCCCAAACTGAAAGCCAAAATGCAACCGTGGACAGCTGTTTCGACCTGGTTGGGTCTCGTCAGCATGGTGTAGCAGCAACAAGATAGAAAAAGTAGCGCGAACGCCAGTTCTCTACCAAATCGCCCGGGCAAATCGCACGTAGTGATGACCACAGATGAGCTCGATTTCATAAGTTTGCCAATTGACCCACGTCCGGCAGCGGCGTGTGACTATGAGTAATAGGCAAAGAATCTGAAATATCATGTCGTTGTCGCGATAAAGAAAGTGAGGATAGACAGAACCATCCACAGGCGAATACATGGCCAATACCATGTAAAAAAATAATAAAAATAAATAAACAGCATACCGTAAAGTTCCTCGTTACTTTCGGATTTAGCAGCCTTTTCCTGTCGCTACTTTCGGAGGGTAGCTACTTTCGCAGGGTCGCTACTTTCGGAGGGTCGCTACTTTCGGGAAGCTAAAGCGTGTACCATACATGGGCCGTTCGAAGTTAATAAAATCGCGACAAAAGTGAAAACGTAAACACTTTTTATTTGGAGAAACTTATTACATGTTATTGTTTTGAATAACAATTCGAAAGAATCATTCTTTGAATTATCTACACATTAGCAGCAGTCAGTTCCCATTAATACCGGTAATATTACGGTAATATTAAATCGTATTGTGAGCTGTTGGATTTAGTCGTTGTAGGCTTTCCTTCAAATCTTTCCTCAGCTGTCGTAATCCTGTTTTGACTTTCACTTCATATGCACATGGAATTTCTATTCCACCGCCTTGCACCCAAACACCTTCCGGGGCACTTCTACTCTGTCCAGTTACCCGACACGACACCAAGACGTTGTTATCCATAAAGTAATGGATCAAAAACGAGTGTGAGTTTTTCATCAGGGGTTTCAAACACCGATGATGAGACGAAAGCACGACACCGAAGTTTGAGAAACAGAGAGTGCATTCTTTTTCATTTTCCACAACTAAAAAGGGTAATTACTTTTGAGGTCACTACTTTCGGAGGGTCGTTATTTTCGGGTGCTCGCTACTTTCGGGATTTCCTAACACCTGTGAAATTTTATCGCTACATGTACTTTCGGAGGGTCGCTACTTTCGGGGGGTCGCTACTTTCGGGGGGTCGCTACTTTCGGAGGGTCGCTACTTTCGGAACTTTACGGTATGCATATGCATATCCGATATGCTGTTTATTTTTTTTTTACATGGTATTGGCCATTTTAAATATTTTAAATAAACAAGCCCAAACATGTACCCATTGCGGACCTATTTTTAAATCACGCTGTCTGAGATTAATGTTTTTGGACCTTGAGTTTACTTCATACCGTCAAATTCTTGGCCTTATCTCATAGCAACTGTCAATCGTCTAGCACGTGACATATCAACATTGGTAAACTAAATGGCGATTCGATTTGTGCGTAAATGATTACCGACTAGGAAATGAATGCACAAACAAACTGTTGATTGACGTAACTTCGGCGTTATGAAAATTGGCGTGCAAATATACCGTGCTTCGCCATGGCTGCTAATGCTGTGCCTGCTCTCGGGATATACTGAAACTGGCTCTGCGACGATTTGGGTAATTATCCTACATCTGACCGGCGACGGAAAGCCAAAGCTAGAACGAAACCGTTCACTGAAGTCTTTTAGCTTATGCTTTCATCGATGAGCGGCGTTTTAACTTCATTCTTTCGTTTTAAGTTCATTCATTCATTTATTTATTTATTCGAGATAGTGGGGAACGCGCGAAGTAAAAGAAAGGAAAAATCGCGGGGGAACTGGGGAGAGGGCGCCTCTCCTAGTTCCCCCGCGATTTTTCCCTCTTTTTTTTTTTACTTCGCGCGTTCCCCGCTATCTCCGAGCCTGGAACAGGCTACAGTGATACCTACCTCAAGTAATGGATTAGCTCACGAATGTGATTCATGCCACCCGGGATAGTAAACAATGACTTGACCATTGGCTTCAGTGACATAAATTGTAACATCAACATGGTTTGCAGCATAGCTAGAGTCTTTACATATATATGTTGTGGTTCAAGTTTTATTTTCGTTTGTAAATTTTCAAAGCAGTTTAATTTTTGTTTTCCTTTGTCTCAGATTCGTTACCATAATCCAATGCCCCTTTCACACCAACGGTTAAACATGTTTAAATGTTGTTTAGTTTAACTATGTTTTTAGCCTCTATCTTGAACGTTTTGAAATGTATGACTCAAACTACCGGAATCGTAATAAAGTCAATAAAGTTTCTTTTAGTAAAGATTTCACTCCAAATATCACAGGAGGTTAGGAGGTATTTTTCTAAACCTGTTTGAAACTAAACAACATTTAAACATGTTTAAGCGTTGGTGTGAATGGGGTATTAGACAGGAAATCAGATCATAAATCAAACTGGTTTGAAAATTTTTAAACCAAGGAAACAATTGAACCACAACATATATATTTTGAACTGATTTTATCTGCAGGGTGTGGGAAGGTATATAGCTAGAGCTACCTTGTCGGTCATCACCGTCAGTATATCATCTTTTGCAGTATGTTGGCCGGGTGACGCAACTATCTATATGTACATGTACTGGAATTTAATGGAATACACTGCATGCCGCCGAAATGAAAAGATTTCGCTTATATATCTTTTTGCCATGTTATATCGCCAAATACCACCAAATATACAACTTGATTGGATAAAACGATTCTATAGAGCAAAACAGAAGCAGTAGTTTGGAGAGAAAGTGCAGGATTGCAAGGATTGAAGTGGATTATAGTTCATCAAATTTGATTTCGAGACAGGCGGTCAAGAAATCGAAATTGCCATTCTGCTGGAATTCTAAATTTTGTAGCCGTTACTTTGTCTCGTCAGTAAATATTATTTCTTTGCTTTCATCACTTTCGGCGATTTTTTTTTAAGGAGGCAGCGGGTCGAGTGGTTAGGGCGCGGGACTTGAAATCCCGAGGTCCCGAGTTCAAGTCCCGCTCTGACCACTAGCTGGAGTTGTTTCACGGTAGATTCGAATTCAACTCCTCGGCCACGCTTGTAAAATAGCCAACTGGTCTGCTTCCTGCCAGTTGGGATTTTTAACATGTTTTGTTTGATTTGCAATATTTGTTTCAATATTTGAGTGGCGTGCCTGTGAATAAGCAACAAGCTAAGAACTCGTCCACTATAAACAACATTTACATTTACATTTTTTACATTCTTCCTATTTCAAGAAAATAAAGCAAGCGCTTGCCATATATATCCACGAAAACGTGATATATCAGCCGCCGGGACAAACGTATACATGATGCATGCTAGCTGCAACTAGCACAATGACACATGCGACTGTATTGCGACAAAATAAAGGATGGGCCAGCGACTGACTATTTTTGAGCTAAGGTGGGGTAAGATCGCGTTCCAGACAGACTGATGCATGCCACGCTTAGTGGCAGTTGGTATGGGTGCCATTAACATCCACTATCAGGAGGTTTCACGGTTTTGGCCGCCATTTTGAAAGTATAGGGCAAACATGGTGTAAAATACTGTTTTTGTATGGACATTCGATTGCAAATATTTCCGGTATAATGTAATTTATTACCCTAAATTCTCTATTCAGTTCCCCTCTCTAATAAGCCCCCCCCCTCCCCCCCCCCCCCCCCCCCCCCCCCCGTTTAGGAGCATGGCATCCATGGCCAAATAACGTAGGACGACTATAGTCGCATGTGGCCGTGAAAGCTCCCTCCTTCCTACCTTTTCCTTCACAACCTAAATCGTACAAATAATTTGATTGGTTGCCCGTACTTGAGTGGTCCAGAGTTTTTCATTATCTCGTCCCCCGGGAAGATCTTTCACGAAACTGGGTATTCCACACACAAAAATTACCGCTTTTGTCCCCGTGCGGACAGAGTGGGCTTGTCATGTACTGACCTGTAAGGACCTGTAAGGACTTTTGCTGAAATGTATATTATAAAAATGTATTTTAAAAGAAAGACGGCACAGTATAGTAATTCAAATGTCTGTAGGTTTTGAAATATTTGCTTTCATCGTTCAAAGCATGTTTCCATCCCTTTTTCTATCAAATGTTCCTATGAATTTTCCCATCCAAAAATAATTTGGCACGATAAATTACTTTTCAGGCACTTTATTTTGAAGGGGGGAGGGGGGGGAGTGCTACTTTTGCTTTTGAATCTATCTCGAAGAGTAGTTACTTTAATCCTATTATCAATATCTTATTTCCATAAATAGAAAATAATGTAATTATTCATTAGAAAAATAGGTGCGTTAAGTAACGCTCAACATAAGAACTACAGTAAACCTCATTGTTCCGCGGCATTGGCTCTTTCTCACATAGAATGTCTTTGATTTCAAGAATAGGGGTGGAGCTAATGGTTTATAAAGAATATCCATTTGCGTCAGATAAATTTTAGGAAATGTTCGTGCTTAACCAATCAAAATAGCAGAAGACAATAGCTAATAATTTTGCTTCTTTTATGAAGTTCCTCAAATTCAATTTCTTTAAATATTTGCATGTTTTGCGATTGGGTCTTAAATTACATGAAACCTTTAAAAAATCAAACAAAATGCACCTTGAAACCTAACTTTTTAGCCGTCTTTGAGTCTAGACCAATCAGATCGCTAGTTGTAAGTTGACATTCATCGTGCATTGCCGTTAGCACTTTCCTTCCTATGCGGATCACTACTTAATTATCTGGATTCATGACAACAAAGATACCTTTTGCAAATTTGACATTTGTGTTGTGGAACCATAACATGTTCTTTCATTCCAATGTTTAAATGCAGGACTTGTATTTTATTGCCACTGAATGAGGCATGTTACTTAGGTTACGAAAGAAATGCTGCGTATAGTCGCTACGTCTCTTTTTTTTTTCTTGCAAATTAGCAAGAAGATCGGCTTCTTTCACTTTCGTCAAGGCTTCTTTCACTTTCGTCAAGGTCACGAAAGAAATGCTGCGTATAGTCGCTACGTTTCTTAGTTTTTTTTATCCTTGCAAATTAGCAAGAAGATCGGCTTCTTTCACTTACGTCAATAAAGTGCGACTTATAATACTATAGGTATTAAAAGTAATTACATATTTTTCAATATTTGAAACAAACAAATTCATTCACAAGGATCTTTGCGCATCAAGCAGAACGAACGTTTCGCATTCAGGTCTACTGGAGGAACAAATAAGGTGAAGGAACCAATGACGTTGTTAGATGTGTGTTAACCTTATGCAGACTTTATGTTTTACATACAAATCTCTAGTAAGCGAAAAACTTCTGGATGCATTGATCTAACTGACCATGAGTCGAATTATTTTCTCTTGTCTAAGCATAACAAAAATAAAATAATTATCTTTCCATGTCCGTCGTAACACCACTGCATAGCATAAATGTAAAAAAAATCACATGAGCAGTGAAACTGTTTCCTTTAACTTCGTGTAGAGTTTATGTTTTATAGTCGAATCTCTCATAAGCGACAAACTTCGGGATCGATGAGGAAGGACAATCGTGCCATTCATATTTTCCATTAAGAGACATGTTTGCATTGAACTAGGCATAACGAAGATGAAACAGTTCTTTAATCTTTTATCTTTAATCACAGTTCGTAACCATACATAACTGATACAAGTGAACTAATACTAACATATACAATCGAACAAAAATACAAAAATGGTTAACAGGACGGTAGTAGGGGGAAACCAAATTCCCATACTAAGACATACCCTCCAAAAAAGAAAAAAAATTAAATAATTAATATATAAACATATATTAAAAGACTATAAATTAGACTATAAAATATAAACCTAGATGCCTAATAATAATGCATAAACTTATATTAAAGACACTAAGCCTAGTATTTTAAGGTAAATTATGAGCGAAGGTACTTAATCAGTGAAACTTTAAAAGACTGAAGGCTAGGAGATGACATTACTTCAGAAGGCAAAGAGTTCCAATCATTAATATATCTATGAAAAAATGAATATTTAAAATAATTTGTACGGGCAACTTTTATGTGTTATGTGATAACTTTTACAGTTATCGGTAGATGTCTGTCTGTTTTTTTAATTTCTCAGAAATTACCGCGTACTTTCTTGATGCGTCCGACCCAACAACCAACAACATTAACAATAATAATTATTTTCGTGATGTACTATCCACTGTTATTTTATACTAATAAAATAACTATTCACTTCAGTGTCGGTGGATATTTACCGAGCCGCGAAGCGCCTCCACTTCGGTGAATAGGTTTTAAGTATAATATCCTGCACATAAATCTAGTTATTTATGGTATGGAGGATATACTTTTTCTCCAACCTTTTGATAACGCCATAAGTACTTACGTCAGTCAACTTCATTCTTGCATTTAGTTGCTATAGGCGGTAATCATTTACGAACAAATCAACCAATGACCATTTAGTTTACCAATGTTGGTATATCACGTGCTATATGATTGACAGTTGCTATGAGATAAGTCCAAGAAATTGACGGTATGAAATAAGTAAACTCAAGGTCCCAAAATCATTCGATTTTTATTCCATCACTGGCAACCAGCAGCCTATCATCGACTAACAGCGCGATTAAAAATGACAAGTGGATAACAAGTCTGTAGCTTGGTAAGCAGAAAAAACATATCACTAGATGTATTCTGATAGACCTTTTTA
Organism: Cladopsammia gracilis; assembly: GCA_022457155.1. Taxonomy (NCBI): domain Eukaryota; kingdom Metazoa; phylum Cnidaria; class Anthozoa; order Scleractinia; family Dendrophylliidae; genus Cladopsammia; species Cladopsammia gracilis. Next base: position 320,925 of record JAJGOT010000116.1, on the reverse strand, counting down.
GTTTTCACTTATTCGATTGTTATAATTTTTCAAACTGTAAATTCGAAAAAAAAAAATAAGCAACACGTAGGTTGGGTAATGTCACGCTTAAAATTCTGATCAAAGAAATTCCCCCCTCGATCCGTAACTCAATAAAGGCTAAACTCTACTTTTAAAATCCCATGTGTGTATGGCGTTTACACTCTATCAGTATATTATGTATATCGTCGAAACTCTCCTCACGTGAGCACACCTCTTTAGTACGGACTCTACCGCTTGAACCTGGAAAAATTTCCATATATTTTCTATTAAAATAACTTCTATCATGTTCTATAATACGGACCCTCTGAAATACGGCCGCCGGGAGGAAATTCAAACTTAACCTGTTTATTTGGGACACAACAGTTCCCAGATAAAATACGATTTCAAATCTTGTAAAAGAATTATCTGCCACATCGGATTAAATCCATTTTTGTGATACATTATTATTGTTCCATTTTCTGCTCATTAAATGTTGTATGTATCATTTATTGGCATGTTAAGAATTACCACAGATTAATCATTGCAGTCGTTACAGTCAATCTGCTCTCATGACTGAACTGAATGAAGTGAATGAGTGAATGCCGAGTGAATGAATGAATGTGTGAATGTGTGAAGGAAGGAAGGAAAGAAGGAAGGAACTGAAAACGAATGAAGTGTAAACGCCGCTCATCGATAAAAGCATAAGCTAAAACATTTCAGTTAACGGATTCGTTCTAGCTTTGGCTTTAGATTTCTGTTGTCGGTCAGGAGTAGACATGAGTAGAGCTAAAACGAATTGGAGCAAACACAGTATTAGCAGCCATGCCGCCGAAGCACGGAATATTATTTTGCACGCCTTTTGATAACGCCGAAGTTAAGTCAGTCAAGTTGTTTTTGCATTCAGTTGCTAGGCAGTAATCATTTACCCAGAAATCAACCAATGACCATTTAGTTTACCAATGTTGGCATGTCACGTGCTAGATGATTGACAGTTGCTATGAGATAATCCCAAGAAATTGATGGGATGAAAGAAGTGGCCCCAAAATAGGTCCGCAATGGGTACATGTTTCGGCTTGTTTATTTAGATTGGACCTTAGTTTATCAATTTTGAACCAATTTTGAAACATTACTCCGCCCCTTTGGTGTCCGCATTAGAGATATTCTACTATATTTTATCTTTCTGTAGTTAATTAGTTATATGCTCCGCAAACTGGTAAACACAGATAAAGGCAAGCGTTCGAAGTGGTTCAGTCGGGGAAATAAAGTTACTATGTAAATCATCGCTTACGGCTCGAGTTTCTTCTATAAACTGTTGAATTATCCTAGTAAGTACAAGCGTGCTTTTCTTTATCTCAATAATCTCTGTTAGATTAAGCGTCCGACACCGAGGTCGAGTTCGAGTTTTAAATAAACGCCTGGGTCGTTTTTTTATTATTATTATTCGAGGTAACGGTGCTGTGAACTGAATTAAACGCAAAGTGCCATTCTGTTCATTTTATATATGGTAAAGAGCAGGGTGCCTTGGTTTACTCCAAATTCATTATAAATGAACACGTTACAGTAAATGACTCTCAACTGCATGCTATTTTGGGCAAATTAAACCTATAAATCGGGGCACAAAAAGAATATTGTAACATAAGTGTAACGTGAGTTTTCGGAATTTTTTTCAAGGGCATTTTCTTCCTTGAGTTATATAAAGGTAGTAGTTTATTTATAATTTTTTTCAATCTATCCAGCAATTTTCGTTTTTTGCCTATGATCGTGAGGGAAGAAGAACTACTAGATCGAATCTATGATGAACACAACTCAGTATAGTTGAATTAATTTTCCTTTTACAGAGATGAATACCGGAAAGATGGAAATGTTGATTCTTATGTTAGTTCTGATTGGTGGAAAATCACATGGAAAGCCTCACAAAATGGAGGATGCAGCGAATCATGACAAGGAAGAGCCATGTGGTGATGATGGAGATTGCCCTGGAAACCAGAATCTGTTCACTGCCAAATATCTCCATGGTGACCCTAAAGAAACGGGCGGCGCATTTAGGCGGCTGAAAGCAGGGCTCGATGGCAATTTTGATGAAAACCCCGTTGATCAAGAGGCTGCTACGAATCATCTCAATTTAATTGAAAGCTATGATGATTATGAAGAAGCTTGTTTGAGCGATGACGAAGATTGCGATAACTATGATGATGATGACGACGAAGACGATGATGATGACAAGGGACATCGAAGTGGAAATGAGAAATTTAATCATATGAATGCTCAGCCAAACAGTGTCGAGGGGATTCCTGATAACAAAGATGATTATATCTACTTTTAGTGCATAATCAGTTGCGGTTCTATTGAAGTAATTGCATGTTTTTAAGTGAGTGAAGTTAAGATTTCTAAGTCAATCGTCTTACATATATACATAACTTTATTTAACCTCGAATTTTTAGAGTAGCTCTATTGAGCTAATATCTTCGAGAAAAATACATAAATCAGAATAAAATTATTATTAAATACAAATAATCAATAATCCGACAACGTTGTTTCAATGTGTTTGAACGTTGTTTCAATGTGGTGTAGGCAAATGCCTTTTATTGTACACTGTATTGTATTTCATACGAAGGAACTAATAAAGCAAGGCTGACTGTACAACTGGGATTATAAGTATATTCTTTCCAATATTTCATCAGGCACGGCCTGACTTCTTTAGCTTCAGGGAATAAAATGGCTACAAGAAAACCGTTATAAATATAAATATACGATATAAATCGCCAAGAAAAAAATGATATAAGATTACAATGAAACGTTACAATTTAAACTTTAGAGAAACGAAAGAATATAAGATAACAAGATAAAACTAATGAAAGAAGATATGTAAAATATATAAATGCGAAGTTTACATTTCTCCACGCTTGTTGATACTTTTAAATTTGCCGACTAGATCATCCACCAGGATCTGACGCTTCAGTTTGCATTGTTCGTTGGCCCTCGTAGTACCCTGGGTGCCAGAGGTTTTTATTTTTTAGTTTAAACTAGAGAACGGACCTCTGGATCCAGGGTGCCCTTGCAGATATTTCCAAAGTATTCATTGTACTTCACGCATTTTCAGTATTAGAGGTGTAAACTTGAGTAAACGGTTGTTTAAAAGCGATTCAAGTCAAATTCACCTTTTCATTTTCTAATCTGAAAGGGGTTAGTTTCTGAAACTTTGGTGCTGTGTCGGTGGAGGCGCGCGGGAGGGGGGTGGGGGGGGGGGGGTTAAAACATGCAAATTTGGCCTTATAAGGAAAAGTTTTTTCGATATTTTTTAAGGTGGCCAAGTTACCTTGTCAACTCAGGTGCATAAAACAGCCGAATTATATCATGTTTCTGTTTTCTATATATCATTTTCGTTCCTTTACTTTATTATGTAAGATTCCTTTCCATAAACTTTTCTGCCGCTGAAATATTCAGCAGAAAGATCCTAGTAGATCAGACTGTACTAGCTTTCACAGTGTCCTTTACAGACAATAATATTATGATATAAAAACAGCGGAACGCCATTTCAAGCTTTTTCCTAAACAGTCCTCGTTCGGCCCCACTAGTTTGAATTGCTTGCACTCACTTGAAGCGTTGAATTTAACAATTTTGCGTAAAATATGACGTTTCAAAATTGCACTTTTACTCGTGTGGTTGCAGTGTTGTTGCTACAATTTGATCCTGGTATGATCAGCTAAGAGTGAATTTAAATTATAAAAACGGATGAATATAGACGTCACACAGCAAACAACATATCTTCAAAGTGACTTTTTCATAAACAAGAAAAAATGATAGAAAACAAAAAACAACATGGCAACTGGTCTAGGAGATGGCTACTCTAAACTCAAAGGGAAAGTCTATATTCCATAGCTCAGAAGGAGTTCGGACACCTTATTGAGACCTTCAACGGAGTAACTGGTTAGCTTTCAGTTGAGGTTGGGGTTAGCAGTTTATATAGTTAAATTTAGGCCTAAACAACCCGAGAAGCTAGGTGGCACTGTGGTACGGTAGGCTATGCAAGTCTAAGCCTAGCTGAGATCACAGGTTCAATCCTGAGTGGGGATTTTAGATTTTCTTTTTTTCTTTTTTGAAATTTAAAGTGTCGACATTATGTCATATAATTCTCATTAAGTGTCCGACCTCCTTCTGAGCTAAAGAAGGTAGACTCTACCAAACTCAAAACGTAGGCTACGGCGGTGGAGCCCGAAGGAGGCATCCCCTCCACACTGACCGGCCGTTAATGGTATAACAATTCACTCCAGTGCTGCTATGTTGTTAGCGAAATGAGTTCGCAATATTGGTTTCATAACGCCATTTTGCAACGATGATGGTGATGATTAGGGTCTATCGGATTATATGCTCGTAAAAAAAAATATTATGCTTTCGGGCGTCACCCATAGGCCTTTATCACGCGGCGGCCATGTTGACTCCCCGGAGAATAAAATGCTTTGTTTTTGCCTGCCCAGCCTCGCAATGAAAAAGTTGAAAACGAGGTTGGGCGGGCAAAGATCGTTTGTTTTTATACAAAATGACGTGAAAATGGGCGTGATAAAGGCCTTTAGGCAGACCCGAGAATTTCGTTCATATATGGAAAGGTGTTTTACCACTTATTAATATAAGTACCGTTATGGTTGACAGTAAAATTTGCAGCTGATCTTGAAGAAAACAATGGCCAATCAGTTTCTTGGTCCTGCTATAGACAGCTAGGTTGAGAAGCGAGAGAAAATACCGACTGCCATGTTTATATTAACTTTTATCGTGCAGTTGTTGTAACCCTTTTTGTTGGGTGAAGAGAATTGTAAGTTATAATAACCATTAAAAACGTTTTAAATAACTATTATTGTGAAGTTATTGTAATCCATTATTATTAGTGAAAACAACCTATTTTTATAACCCATAAGGAATGGTTATATCAACCTCCTGTTAACTAATTTAAATCGGTTACCACGGATTCACCACCAGAACCAAAAAAACAGGGTTAACATAACCATAAACAATGGTTATCATAACCAATTCTCATGGGTTGAAAAATTTTGACTGTTTTTTAAAGTAAATATGACCAAAAAATTAAAGTCATTTCAAGTATAGTTTAAAAAACGAGCAGTAGTGTATTATCAGGTTTAAAAACTCGAGGCGAAGCCGAGAGTTTTTACACCTGATAATACACGTGCTGCGAGTTTTTTGAACGGCTTCAAAAACATTCTTTCAAAAGCGTGTCCCTTCGGAATTAAAACAATTGCGCTTTTGTGCAAAGAGGAAATTAGCATACGAGAAAAACAAGTAGACTAGACTGATTAGCATACAACACATGTGCCACGTCTTCGACGAAGTGACCATTGCTTCCCGGCTCCTGTCGAAAGTTTTGGGATTTTATAGTTCTGAGGGAAAACATCTACCGAAAAATGCTATATTAAAGTTGTCAGGTACGGTAGATAAAACGGCTGACAATTTTTTTTTCAGAGGTAGAGAACGAGTAGAAATAAGCAGCTTGCATCTGCGAACCAGTCGCTTACCTGGCAATTTACACGAGGGCGCTGGTGTCATTCAAATAACGGCTCACTTGTTAAACTGTTGGTTGTTTATTTTGTTGAGAAGATTCCAAATAGAATGGCGAAAGACCAGATTTCGTAAAACAGTACTGCACAAAAATATTAAAGTCACCATTTGTTGCACTAAGAATCCTAAACAATTACTACCCATATCAGTAATCTTTATATAAAGATTACGTGTGATCTTAATATAAATATCACGGTCATTTTAAAATCATTCTCGTTAAAAATTCAGCGATAATTGCATTGTTTGTCCATTCAGCTCCGAACTCCCCTGTGACTGAAATCAAAGCCGCCACCAGGCTTTTCATAATGACCGTAGATTACCAGGTATAAAGGCTCATACACGTGATCGATTTACGTCGTGTGATTGGCTGATTTGCTCATGAATTATTAATGAGTTTTTGAACTTAAAATAAAATGGTCACAACAACCTATTGTCAAAGGGCTGAAAAGGCTGCTATGGATGATGTTAGAAACAACCATTTTTTTATGGTTAATGTAACCTATAATGAAAGGTTGTTTTAACTGGAATAAAAATGGTTATGCTGAACAATAATTTTTGGGTTACTATAACCCAAAAAAATATAGTTACCTCAGATTCAAACTATAACTATTTTTTTTTTTTTTGGTTGCTGTAACTGGTCAGCTTTTACAGTGTTTTCTCAACTTACACCCATTGTGCAGCATAATAAACACAACCACAGCAAAACAGCTTTTTTGATCGTGAATAAGCACACCTGAGAATTTTGTCCATATACTGAAAAGTTAAAACTTACAGCCATTGAGCAGCAAAACAGCTCAGTAGCTTCCATTCGCAATAGCTAGGCACACCTTACTGAGCTTCAGCGTTTTTTCCCAAACGTTTTCTGGCTCATTCGAATTCTAGAAAGAGTACATTGAAACGTCCTCGAAATTGCTCCCTAGATGTAAATATAAAGATGGCAAATAAAGGCACTGTACTCTCTATTAAACAACACAGCAATGCGGTTAGAGAGATCAACTGACATGTTTAGCGCTCAAAACTAGAAAGCACTAGCTGACAGCTGTTTTGCCCTACTTAGGGCTAATCTTCTTAGCTGTTCGAAATATATGTACTCTTAGTGACCCTTACGTATCTCATAACAGCTGTCTGCGAGTGCTTTCTCGTTTTGAGCTCTAAACATGTCAGAAGGACTCGCAAGCCGCATTGCTGTGGGCTCATCCTCGGTGTAAAAATCTGCCAACTCACGAGTGACGTAAAACAAAGAAAACAAAAGGTACTGAAACAACAGAGTGCAAGACAACAAAGATAGAAAACAAAGGAAAAAGTCACAGGTTTTTACACCGAGATAAACCCGAAATTGGCTTTGGTTCCAGCGAAAAAACCTCCGTCATTTTGCACTTTTCAGACGCAAGTTGCTTCGTTGGACCGATTTTGACTTCCTTTGGTCGGCATCGTGTTTACGTTCGCATGCTCGTCTGTCAGTGCATGGCCTAGCGGTGAGAACGAGGGAAATCAGAAGGAAAGCGAAAATCACGGCTATATCAAGGAAAAACCCCGCGCTTCAAGGTTACATAAAAGATAGTATTAACATCGGAAAGATTTCCGTTTTACGGGTCTTTTTGCATGTACCGGTATCCATGAACCACTCATTGTCTTCTATTGTTTGTGGTACCCCATACATTAAATATGCATACCGTTCTTAAAACTAAAACAAAAGCTAAAACAATAGAAATCCAAAAGCAAAACAATAGTCCGGAGCAAATGTCTCGTCTGAGGGATCAATATTTTGGTATGAATTCGCGCGCGCTTTATCGAGTTATAAAGAACTCGGTTTGACCAATCATTGCGCGAGCATTTCTTTGAGCATTTTATAAAAAGAAACGTTACACAGGCGCAGCCACAGTGTTTTTTTCTTTTGGACGGGGTGGGGGCGCGGCATTCTTGTCCTGTACCTTTTGCGCCGATGAATTCGAAACTTCAAAATCCCCCCTCTAGGCTCAGGCAACCAACAGGGAATTTGAATTTTTGAAGATTTGCTCATGATTGGCACGTGACTGGTTCGTTCAAATTCCCATCCCGCCTGGGCCAAATTTGCGACCAAAAATTTAACCTGTGAACAGGCCCCTTGGGTATTGACCCCTTCCCAGTATGTGTCACGCGCGTTACTGGTAGTGATGACAGACTGACATGAAAGCAACATCAACTGTATGCAAATGAGGATTTCACAAATACATAATTTCGCTTTGATTAATTGACTGCATCTTGCACATTGGATTGGATATTACAGGTAATATCGTGACACAAGGCTGACTGTCACCTATAACATACAAACTTTAGCAAGAAGCCCCATGCATACGTCCATTTCCGCGTGAAGCAAGGGTAGCAAGAATCTGAAGAATACCGCATTAGCTTGGAAGTTGTAACATTCACCTGGGTATCACATTGCATTTCTTTAATATGCTTTCACCCACAGATTGCAGATCTGAAAAAAAGCAGGATGACCGAAACTGGGCGAGGGAGAGGTTACAGCAATTTGGAACTCGAGACAACTAAACTCCAAGAACCCGATCCAGCTTCTCCTACTATTTCTTACAGTGAACCGAATCAAGTGGAACAAAACACCTCGCTTTGCAAGCGAATTTTGAGATGGAGAAAGTACCTAATATTGGTTTTAACACCGATATTACTGATGCCAATTCCTATCGCTGTACCAGGAACGGTAGGTACCTTTTTGTTATCGGTTTCTAGGCCGAGGGCAAGGGTATTGTAGGTTATTGATCATTAATACGGAAGGTTTATTATTGACTCCGAGCCGTAACACACTGCCACTAATTTGCATTTTATCAAGCGTTTATTGAATAACAGCCGTTCTTTCTCGTTGCTTCGTTTTGAATAAATGAACTGTGAATCCTTTTGTTTACCATTAAAAGCCATTCAGGTGTATAAAGTTGGATTCAAAACATTCCGACTTGGAAAAGCTTGGCACATCGGTCCAATGCATATCTGCAGTTGGTCAAATGCTACTGTATGCCAGACAAAAAATCTTTCGGGCTGATTAGGTATTTTTGTTTTATATATCGGTTCAAAATTGTTGGTTTTTCTAAATTTGAAATGACCGGCAGCCGGTCAAGGTCTTCAAAACACTAAATGACCTGCAGTCCGATATATTTTTGACAAATTCAAGGCAATCGAAGGAATTCTATTTAATCCGAACCATGTTATTTTGATAAAGAAGTCTAAGCGATTCTGAAAACCTCTATATATAGAGCAGATACGTCCAACCTTTGGTCTACGCTGGGTATCTCTGGCTGGACATGGAATGCGAAGGCATGAATTTGACACCTTTGATTATATGTTTGAGCTCGATCTCAAAACACAAAATTAGTCCGATATTTCTGACAAATTTAAGGAAATCGAAGGAACCCATGCGAAACTTAATCACGAAATGGTAGACATTCACCGCGTTGAAAAAATAAATACTATGAAAAACTAAAAGAATAACAATAAATACATGTCAAACTTTATATGGCTTCGTACTATGCACAGTGCCTAGCGTAAACCAAAGGTTGTGACTTAGAGGTCTTCAGAATAGCTTAGCACTTCTTAATCAAGATAGCATAGTTTGGATTGGATGCGGTACTTCGATTTCCTTGAATTTGTCAGAAATATCGGACTGGCGGTCATTAAGCCACAGCGTACAATATTTATAAAGCATAGAAACCATGTTTTTTTTTTCTCTCTCAAATTTCAGTCATATCTGTCAGTTTATGTATGTCGTCATTTCAAACAAGAGGGTAACAATAAGCAACGTTTGCGGAACACGACACGGATGTTAATCGTTAATTAGTTCTCGAAGTTTTTTATAGAAATCAGGTTAAAGGCTCCTAAGAGCCAACCTGTGAATAGAAATGCTAACACGTAACGCAATATTGCGGTAAGCTTATGTTTTCACACTGACATGGTTCGATATTTTTTTAAAATTAAACGTAAGTATGTTTGACGAACGCAAGGTAAAGGTAACCACTTTCATAATGTCCAGTCCGAAGAAAAAGAAAAAGAAGAAGAAGAAGAAGAAGAAGAAAAAAAATGGGGTTTTGAGCGTGAATTGAACTCATGCCTCCGGACTGCGAGGCCCGAGGATAGACCACCGGACCATCGAGAATTTCATTTTTTAAGGTAGATACGCATCAAAACGCGCGTTTCGATTGGAAAATCCTTTTAGATCGATTTTAATGTTGCATTAAAGACTCCAAATGCGACACATCTTTAAGCTTATATTTTTGTTTATATTCGTTTATAACAAATTAGTTATTGTTATTGCTGGATTCACGTTATTCTTGTTACGAAACGCATTCGTAACAAAGCATTACGTAACTAAGTTTACAGATGATGGAAGGAGCGAGCGAGTGAGTGAGTGAATTAGCCAACATTACCGATAACCCGTTCATTACGCTTGCCCGTATTCACGGGTTAAAAACGGCAACGTTGGTAAATTCACGTTCATAACAGAGAAGTATCAAGTGGCGGAAACAGAGTCCATCGTAAGGGAGGGAGGGAGAACAGTGTATAGGGTGGTGGGGAGGGAGTGGTGGGGTGGGGGTTGGGGTTAAAAATGTAAGTGCCAGAATTATTAATTTTTTTTTTGGAAGATGGGGGTGGGGGCAGTATTGGCGATTGTGTTACTACAATAGGCCTTATTCACGATAGCCGCGATGTTGGTTTTTATATTACTATGCAAATTTACCACGTGATTTCTGAGGGGGCAAACAATTCAAACTCGGGAGATTTCAAACCAGTTGTTTATTATGCTGATATTTTTTTAGGAGCTAGTACATTTTTACAGTGTTACAGTAGTTAATATACTTAAATTTAAGTCATTTTCGTTGCTTTAGTAATAAGTAAACAGTCTGCATAGTAAACAAAACTGATGCAAGTCAGATACAGAGCAAACATTATTAAACTTCTAGTAAAAAAAATCATAACTGCCAACTATCTGGCTCTTAAATATGATTTTTACAAGGTTACTTCACTGTTAGAAGGAACATATCTTCCGAAAATTGTTCTTTTGTCCATTGTTTGCCCCCTGGCAGAGCACATGGCTAATTTGCGTGAACGCCCCTAGCGGCCAGGATAAGAGGTAAAAGGTCGTCTTACGAGCCAATAGGAACCTCACCAGGCGGGTGCCTATTCGCTCCATGATGGGATATCACAGGGTGACCTGATTTATATTGGTCTATATACTATGAAGTGACCAGGAGTATTACTACTCCTCCCTGGATGGAATGCTAGTGCATCGCAGGGCGAGCTGGTTATGATATACTGTGAAGTGACTAGGATTATTACTACTCGCCCCTGGGTGAGATTTTAGTTTACTAGTCCACACAGGGTAAGCTGGTTTATATACTATAAAGTGAAAGGAGCATTGCTAGTCCACTACAAGGTTACCCTAGCATTTCGCTCGCCGGTACCCTTGTATGCATCGTACACCTAGGTGGAAACAGTGGAAAAAGATAAAATGGAATAAAGTTTCTTGTCGGCGCCAGAGACCAGGGTCTTTCTTCATATTAAAAGAACGACGCTACTTGATGACCATGCCTCCCCTCTCCCCTTTCCCCCACTGCGAGAACTGGGACACCTACCATAGACCAACATACGTCAAACCATTATGAGGCAAATACAAGCTCAAACATAAGCTCTAGCATAAGCTCTAGCATAACAGCAGTTAGTATATACTGAAACAGTGGATAGCATTGTTGGCGCGCTCTGATTGGCCACTGAAACTCGGAATAACAAGTGCTATTCACCTCCCAGTAATTTGCGCGCGAAAATTGTAATCGTTGTCAGGAATAAATGAGTTAAAAAGCATCATTTTTGTTATATTATCTCACTGTTTCAGTATATACCGCGGCTCGGTAAATATCCACCACTACCCACCTCCACTTCGGTGAATAGTTGTTAATTATTGCAACGTGGAAACGGCCTTGACGCTAGCATAAACATAAGCCCAAGGATCAAAATCTTATGCTTGGGATTGTGCTTGTGTTTATGTGTTCGCGCTGCGCTGGTGCTTGCATCGCTCAACCGAGCTTTCCAATATATAAATACGCATATTATTAATGAGTTCTTTCAACTAGACTTTCGGCTTTATTTAAAAAAGGCGTTAATTATTAGCATTGCGGATGACAACAATACTTCTTACCCTAGAAAACAATGGAAGTACCTTACTGCTGTGAGTCAGGGAGACCAATCGTGAATTTCAAATCGCTATTCACTCTACTTTTAAAGTGCCCATAACCCTTAAATACATATTTTCAGAATCAACTCTGCGCACATTGAATAGTTAAATGGTGAAATATTTCTTGTTTTGAACGTCGCGTTATTGAGTTTTAGAGATTTGAATTTACAAAATGCTTGTTAGACGACGTCAACCCGAGAATCATTTATCATACAACCACTTGTATGATCCTCCAAGTAATATTTTCCACGAATCAATTGGCTATCTACAGGTTTTGTTAGTATTTATCAAATTAATAATCCTCAAGCTGTAGACGGCGCATTGTAAATTGGCGTAGAAATAATGGCTGTTGACGTCATCTAATTAGCATTTTGTAAATTCAAATCTCTATAACTCAATAACGCGACGTTTAAAACAAGAAATATTTCGCCATTTTACTATTCAATGTACGTAGAGTTGATTCTGAAAATATGTTTTTAAGGGTTGTAGGAAATTCAACCCATCTTTTATGCTCGCTGGCTTTGTTTTGTTTTCAAGACTTGTCAAGCCTGTCACTTTTGTCAACTGTTTTGTCATCCGCTTGTTTGTTTACGTTCGATGGCACTTTAATTAAACTCTTTAATACGTTTCATTTTATATTACAATGGTTTTTATTTGCAATGCGATGTGAACGTCTCTTTTGAAGTGTGACTGGTACGTGAGTTCAACATTTTGCGAGACTGGCTCATGATTTTTAGAGGTTGCTGTCATTGCAATCAGTATAAGGTCGAGTACTGTGTGTTCACCTGTTTAAATGTGGAAATTTGTCATTATTTTGTGATTAGCAATATTGGGAAGTCGGTGTGATTGGCTGCGCACATTTCTCCATTCACGTAACAAGCGTTGTTTTAATAGCCTTCGAGGTTCAGTTCGAGCGATCAAGAAAACGCAATGGAAATAGGCAAGACGAATGAGGCTTGTATCACATCTATGGCCAACGGTGAAAAAGCCAACGAGACGCCGGAAAACAGAGAGCAGGGATCGCCATCCTATATCCAGACAAAACCCAAAAACGAAAATACCTCTGTTGCGAAGAGTTTTCTGAGATGGCGCAAATATCTGATTCTCTTCTTGACGCCACTATTGTTAGCACCGCTGCCAATTGCAGTTCGTGGATCGGTGAGATTGTAAATTTTGTGTTTATTGCCAAACTTATTTTTTTTTAAGAAAAACTTATATTTGATTTTACACAATATCGCTGCGAAAAAAATTAACACTGCCACATGATAGTAATGCTTAAGATAATAATAACAAGAGCTATCATTTAAATGGTTACACCACTGGGTTTCATCCTCAAGGCTTGCTGTGAGGGTCGAACGTAACAAGAGCCACATTTAAGGCAATTGGGATCGATTTTGCCATGAATTCAAGAAATATGCGTTTTGACTTGAAGTGTTTAAGTTGAGTTATGTATTGTACAATATTTTACAATTGTTGTAAAGTCAAGGTTGCCCCTTATTTTTAGATTATTCATATACCTCCTGCATGGTTAAATCAGTAGAAGATCAGAGAGCTAAGGTGAAGCCCGTTTAGCCTATGGAAAAGAAAGCGACCCATCTAACTCATACAGTCAGATGATGCACTCTAAGTTAAGACCTTTAGACGCTGTAACGTGCAAATCGTACATCGTTCTGTACATCGTCGAGCAGCAAATATCTGAATTTAATACATTGTTCAAGTAAGAGTCTTTCTTTATTAATTAGCTTTGGTTCTACTGTTCTTATGTTCGATAAACGCATAACTTGGAAAACCGGCATTGACGTGAATGTTTATACCAGCTCGACGGTCAGCAAGAACGTATACGCAGTAGTTTAGGTATAGGACCAAACTTCAACAAATTGATTTATTCTAGACCATTCAATTACTTCTCGCATCACTGCGTTGGAGACATGGACTATTAACTCATACTTATATTCCTTTGTTCTTGTAAAGTACGTAATCTTAACATTGCAAACGGGTTTTATTGGCCGTCTGTTTTGTTCAACGGCGACGAACCGTGAGATATAAGATTTTTATGGTCGTAAAGGCTTCGTGTCACTTTTGAAGTTATTAACTTCACAATCTGCGACTTTATTGACAATGTCATCAATGACTGAGTTGCATATCAACTCTTGAATAATCATTGGATAATTTAAATGTTAGGTAAAGACAACAACAGCAAAAGTCTTTATTAATTAATAATTATACAATTTACAAGACAGGCCCGCAGGTCGCAAAAGCTAATCTTGGCAGGCTAGTCAAATTAATGTACGCGAACAAACAATAACACGACACGACTTCCTTGTCTTGCATAAGCTTGAGTATAAATGTGCGAAGTTTTCTATCTGGATTACCACTATTGGAGAAATGAAAAAAAGTAAACTATTGTTGAACAGCTTTTATTTGAATCATGGTCACGCCAAAGCATTTCATCCACAGACGCAAAAGTTATTACCATCTTGTTCAGCATAATAAACAGTCTGAACATTACCACAGGAAAGGACTGCTCAATAGCGTCCATTTGAATGGTCACACCAAATGATTTCATCCACACAGACGCAAAAGTTAGAATCACCTTTTACAGCATACAGTATCACAACTATGGGTTTCATTCAGACTCAAGGTTCGTCGCAACCACGTTTCATCTGTCAAGTTTGAACTATAGCTGGAATTAAAAGTGTTTTTCACATAAACAAACCACCTTACTGATGAAGGATTTGTGATTATTTATGTCTACGATTGCATCCAAGCACTTTCAACAAATACTTAATATTTGACAGTTTTATTTGGCAGTTTCATATTAACTTCGCAGACAGAATTATGTCGGGTGTGTTATGGTAAACTTTTATAGATGAGGATACTTTGTGATGCCTTTCATGGAGTAGCGTGGCTCCCTCCCAAAGATAGTCGAGCGAAACATGCGTGTGCGCGAAAATCACCTGTCGCAAGTCCTGTCGCGAGGAGACGCGATTTTCTCTCCTTGACCGCGCGTCGCGTGTTTTGCTTTGCTTTGCTATTTTGACCATACCTGAGAGAAATGACAGGGTACACCCAATCTATGGTCACGTTAGCGTGTGGTCATTGGATCACGAGATTTATGGTTCGAAACGTATGGTCCTAAAGCCCTCGTGTGATATCTATAGCCAAGACATTTTACTCCACGTTGTCTCTCTCCACCCAGGTGAATAAGTGAAATTCTTGTTGGTAACCTTGCAAGGGAAGAGCATCCCATACTGGGCTGAGGGGGGTGGGGGTAGGGGGTAGACAATCCAAGATGGGTGCCGGTTTTATTACCACTCAAGCTAAACCAGTGCCTTATTATTCATTTTACCAGGAAGCGCGATGTGCGTACTGCATTCTCATCATGGCGGTGTACTGGGTGACAGAGGTTGTGGAGCTGGCTGTCACTGCACTCCTTCCATTGGTTCTTTTCCCTTTGTTTGGTGTCCTGGGCTCCAAACAAGTCTCAACGCCGTACTTCAAGGACACAAACGTGCTCTTCATGGGCGGCTTGATCGTGGCAGTCGCTGTAGAGCAGTGGAATTTACACAAACGAATCGCTCTTCGGGTTCTCCTATTGGTGGGAGCTCAACCTCGAAGGTGAGGATTGACATTTATTGGTGGGGATGGGGTGGTCGTGTTGGGGGATATGCTTGGCTGAAGGAGTGTTATTTAATGCTAAAAAAATATTTACTGATCTTTGCTTCGGCCCCAAGTCGCTGAGGTACATCCTCGCTAAGGCTTGGAATTCCCTGTCAGACATCACGAGAACGTTAACATCAGCAGAGGCCTTTCGCCAAGCAGTGAATGGAGTGTCTGATGATTAAGTCATAATTTGATTTATTATTTATAAATAATCATGTATTTATTTATAAGTTGTTTTTATACATGTATGTAACACTTTCCTCATTCGGCCTATTAGCATACTATTGCCAGGGTTCTAATCAGCCCCGACAACTCGAATTTCAATAAAGTTATCATCATCATCATCATCATCATCATCATCATCATTTGTTACCTATCAACCAATAATAACCTTCCCAGTCCATGGTCCATCCTTCATAATTCAAAAATGAAACTAGGACTCAACGGGTTGTTTAGGTTGTATGACATTCCTCTCATTTATAAATGTAGATCAACTCGGTCTCCACCCATTAATACCGATTAGCCTGTGTCGTAGACGGTATCATCCGCCATTAATTAACACCAGAGTGTGATTCCGACAGAGATGCAGGCTAATGCCGAGCGGAATCCAAGACTGAATCTGAATCAGTAATTTTAAGAAAGGAGGGTCTGAGAAATAAACAGAAACTCCACCCTGATGACGAAGCACTTTTCAGATCTAGGTAGTGTCGCTGATTGCACAAATAACATTGAAAACAATTGGGAACCAATGAATGGCACAATACGTATCTGTAAATAAATATTTGTCGGTCGTTCGTAAAACATTGTTTCAAGGGAGATCGTTGCGAGGTCGTGTAATCAGGCCAAATAAGACATTGCCAAAGTGAACTTTTCAGAGTGTTCAGTTCCATTTTAAGATTTTATAACCATTTCTGTTAATTTATTGTTCTTTGTAGTTTGATGCTCGGTTTCATGCTGACCACAGCATTTCTTTCCATGTGGATCAGTAACACGGCTACTACAGCCATGATGGTGCCAATTGTTGAGGCAGTATTGTCTGAAATAAAGAACGAAAGCATCACGAATCGACTGGAGAAAGATAACAATGATAATAGTCAAGCAGATCAGGTGGGAACGTGAATCTGAATTTTTTCTGTAAGCTGTATTGTTTACAGGTTAGATACTAGTATAAGCATAAGCGCAAGCATCAGCACAAGGTTGTTTACACATGCAATAGAGCAGTTTTCAATTGAGTGTCGAAAGTAATTACACAATTGCTTTGGTTTTGCATTGCTACGCTTTGTGAATGGCTAAAAAATCTCGCGCCACTTTCTCGACCAATCAAAAGTAAAACCAAAACCAATCGTGATTTTCTCGCATGCGTTTTCCCGCGCTTGGCGCCGCCGACATGTAATTGCTTCGAGCTCTGATTGGTTCATTGGATTGTTTACGACTGCTGTGATTGGTCAGAGTAATTACTTTGGTTTTGGTTTTACCACACTCAATTGAATACTGCTCTAATAGGGAACTTAAGATCGGACTATGAGTACGAGATTGAGTAAGAGTACAACTTTTTAAACCTAGTTCACGTGCTCTACATAACCCTTTATCACATGCACCAATTCTATACCTTGAGTCTCCTTATCTTCTGTTCAGCAACAGAAAGAACCAACAGCTCTGGGACGTGACTGGCTTTAAGTTCAAAAGAAGTACTCGTACTCAAATCTAAAGCTCCCTAATCACAAGCACAAGTTGACATACTGAGGTGCAGTGGCTTCAAATGTTGATCACCAGGGCATGTAATCTCGTTCATAAAGCCCGCGCGTTTTAGGTCAGTGGATACCGAATACCCGCTCAGGCGTCCTGTCCAGGGGTCGGTCTTGCGACTAGCTTCCTTGGAGCTGACCAAAACCAACGCCGCCTCTGGGGACAAGAGTGTAAAGTAGCGATTGCTAACGTTTCTTGTTCTTATGTTTGCGTTATTCCGCCGATTTACACGAAAGACGCAACGACTCAAGCTTTAGCTTAATGCAAGGATAAGTTAAAGGGAATTTTGTGCATGTAATGTTTTACATGGAGTGTTGTACTTAAGGTGTCAAGGTAAGAACAACAACAGTGTCATTTGTGACATGTGACCATTCCAATTGTGACAATTTGTAATCTGGTATTGCTTGGAATCAAAGGCCTGTTCCAGGTGTTAAGATTGTAGGACCGAGGTGCAGCTAAAAACCGGTGCGCGAATGAGCAGAGAAAACGAGGGGAGACTAGTGAGAGGGGGTAAGATATCCCCCTCTGTCAGCGCTCGCAATATTTTTCCTTTTGCGCGCCGCCTGTCCTTCGCTCCCCACTTCCTGAACGCCTGGAACAGGCCACCCACTATCTGAACACCTGGAACAGGCTACCCACTATCTGGACACCTAGAACAGGCTACCCACTATCTGAACCCCTGGAACAGGCTACCCACTTCCTGAACGCCTGGAACAGGCTACCCACTATCTGTAACGCCTGGAACAGGCTAGGCGTCATGGGGTTAATACTAAATCATTTTAATGCAGCTCGACGAAGTTATCCCTCACAATGGGTCGTTTCAACTCGGTGATATAAATGAAGATCAGGAAAAAGAAGAAAAAGAAGAGAAAAAGACGGTAACAGTCCAAGAACCTGAAATCACCAGGGAGAGTAACGCCGCTGACAACACTGATGCTGGGTTCCGTTATAAAAAGAATGAGAGGTACAGTTAGTGCATGCACAAGAAATTACGGCGCATGCGCACGATGTTACACGCGACGGCAACTTGTCTCAAAACCAACCTCGTCTCCAGGGCCTCCTCCACTTTTAAAATGGCGGGAAGAGCGTGGAAACCAGTGCACAAGGCAGCTAAAATACTACAAAAAATTGGAGCATTTTATCTCGTAATGGTTCCAGAATATATTCGTTTCGTTTCAACAACGGTTTCAGATTGCCAGAAAACAAACACAGGTTTCAATTGCTGAATAGGACCTCCGAAAATGCTATTTCATTGCGTTCCACGTGACAAAATATTCTACGATTCTTGGAGTGTATTGGCAGCCTTGTCCAAGAAATGGAGGGCATGGGTACGAGGTTAACTAAAAGAATAGGCCATTTCCGAGTTGCCTTTAGCCTCTCTATCAAAGCGAGGCTAGGTGCGAAACCTTTCATATGAAAATGAGTTTTCATTCACATGCAAATAAGTTTCATTTGCATGTGAATGAAAACTCATTTTCATATGAAAGGTTTCGCACCTAGCCTCGCTTTGATAGAGAGGCTAAAGGCAACTCGGAAATGGCCTATTAAAACCATAATTTAACACTATCCATTACTTTTACGATCCCATTTTAGTGGCCCATCAGGACTGAAATTAACGGGGTTACACTGCACCACAAGTTAAATTGCTTTAATGAAAATGCACCAATAAGACGCTAGGACATAACAAAACTGGACATTACGTTTCATTGATACCAGCATATATTTGTCATTTCGGGGCCCACGCAAACCCATGTAAAGGACGTGTTGGGCTTTTTTAAGCAGAAATCGCGCCATCCTTGACGCAGTGAGAGCGCGCGCACATACTACTTTGATCTACTTTATATTAAAAATAAACGTCTTTCGGGCTTGTTGATTGCAAATGAAGTTTTTTCGACGCTAGAAGTTTACAAATGGACAAAGATATTTTCTTATTATCGTACAGGATTCAACAGAATAGACACTGGCGTGAAGATGAATGAATCACAATTAACTTTTAAACAGAACGCGCAGCTTATCGGACGGTGACGTTAAGCCGTTGGCCTTGTCTCCTACACCTTCTTACATTAAAATAGTAGGGGTCGTAAAAGAACCTACATCACTGTTCGAAAAAGAGTAGGGGACGTAGTCTCCGGTGTAGTCTGGTCTCCATGGGTAAATGATATCAGTTGGGACGTATGCCCTGTTTCTTTCTCCCGTCACGGCGACAATAGTCGGCTCTGTGACAAAGTGAGTAGATTGAGTAGATCGAAAACGTAATTTTATGGTCTTTTATAGACTTCTTTCCTTGGCTAACAGACATCCGCCAGAAGACTGTGCCCGACAAAAAAAAAACATAGGCCGTGTTTAAACGTCGCATTTTACATATGCACACACGCACTTGATATACGCGATGGCGCCATTTCTGCCAAAAATAGCAGAAATTGCCCTTCACATGGGGGTGGGCAGCTCTAAAGAAATAAGCTGTTGTTGCGGTCTCCATTCCCGATTATGGCTTCTGAAAGAAATTATAAATTAAAGGTAACAAAATCTTGACTTTTCGTTTACTTTCAGAATGTCTTCAGTGAACTTAATTGGGGACGAAGATGATGTGGAGGTGATTACTGTTCTTGTTTTTATAGTATTGAAGATCTTCATGGTTCCAGATGATATGTCATCGAAATTTAGCATTAACTTACTTCAAAAAGCTGATGCAAACATTTGCAGCTCATAGGACCCAATAACAATTGTTTAGTCTCTAAAAGTACCACCCCCTCCTGCGTGGATAAGTTGAAAACTCTACGTCTGTACGCGACAGAGGCACCCAACGAATTGTTTTGCTAAATAGCTGTTTGGAATATTCATACCCCACTCAGAGTTTCGGTTACGATTAGTTGAAAAGTTAAGATTCTCAAACCGCAAACGATGAAAACTACGCCTGACGTTTACGATGGGATGAAAAATGCTATTTTTGGTTCTCAGAGAGTCCAGCTAAAAATTTCGGTAGGTAAATAGTTCCCTTAAAAAATAATTGGAAATCACACTTGAACTAACTTTTTCAGAGAAAAGGATTTTGTTCCTAATAGTTTCGGCCAGATGAATTTTCAGCTAAGGCATCCGAACAGATCGTAATTTGTTCCAGGCGTTACGATTGTGGGGCTAGGGAGCAGCGGAAAACCCGCTCGCGAATGAGCGGGGAACACGAGGCGGAGACTGCTTGGGAGAGGGAGCAGCACTCTAAATATTTTTTTGCCTTCGCCTATCCTCTGAACCCCTGGAACAGGATACACAGATGGAAGATTGATCGCTGATACAAATATCTCTTTAAACGGCATTAAATTATCGAAAGAAACATAAACATGCCGTTAACGCTTTTCTTGCGCTCTCATCCCGCCTCCTGTCGGCCTAGTGTACTTGTGCCATAAAGAGTTGTTACGATGTTGCCGAGAACAATCGGCATGTAAGGCCTTAATCCATGGTATTCAGTCTTATTGTATTTAACAGCTCAGTTCTTTTTAGGCTGTCTTTCGTGATATTATATTTTGATCCACAGAATGCTGAGAATGAGTATTACAGCAGACTGTGTAAGGGCATGATGTTAGCTGTTGCGTATGCTGCTAACATCGGCGGCACAGCTACCCTTACAGGAACTGCTCCAAATCTGGTGTTTAGTGGACAGGTGCATAGGTACGTCGTTCATGATCTTATTTACACTTGCTTTAATGCGGGTGTCACACAGTCGCGATTTTGCTTCACGATTACCTGACGATGCGAAAAGTGACAAAAATCATGAGTCCCTCGCGAGAGGTCTTAGAGCACTTGACGGGCTCTGATATAGGACTTAAGTGGTCTTCAGTGTGTCTTGAAGGACGTGATAAGTCGGCAAACTCTCACGAACATTTTGACCATGCTCAAAACAATCGTGAGAGTCAGCCGATCTATCTTCGTCGGGTAGCGGACGCCAAACCGTCGTCAACTGCTCTTAAATGCTCTTGACGGTCGGGAGCCGCTCGTGAGCCGCTCTAATTGATCGCCAGTCCCACTGATAGGTCGCCAACAGATCGCGAGTAGGACGCGAATGAACGTGGATTGCTCTGTTACGGCACGTCTGTTGATCGTGTATAGCTCGTTTGTAACTCGTGTATAGCTCTTGAAAAACGTGAGTTGGACTTCACCTTGTGGTATTTTTTTATTTTGACGCCACATTTCCTACGTTCTTTTCGCGATATTTTACAAATTTAGATCGTGAAGGTCGTGAGCTGATCGTGAGTTTAGGTCTCGACTGTGTGACACCGCCTTAAGTCGGTCGTTTTTTTCTGATAGAGGTTATCTCTATGCTTGAATTGCATTTATGCAACTCTGATAGAGGTTATATCCAAATGTGTGGGGAAGCACTTATGGCCTATTTACACATGCGATTGTTGATGCAATTTTTGTCGTGCTTTCCAATGCAAGTGCAATGTCGCAATGCAAGTGTACACTAATGGCGATTTCCGTGCGATGCGGGTGCGACATTTGTTGCGATTAGCTGTGATTTACCAAAACTCGCCATGAAGTTGCATCAGGTTTCACGAATCCCTGCGACATCGCGAGACAAATCGTGCCCTGCCCCAGTCGTCTCTCAGTCTCCTATTACCGACCTTAAGCAAACACAATAAAAACGAGAACGACTACGAGAATATGACGTATACACCTAAAAATGACTTGGGCGAGAACGTCGTTCTTGGCGAGAAGAACGAAACTTAAGCATCGAGCGGGAAGTCGACAACGACAACTCTGAGTGTTCGTGTTTAAACCATGACATCTTTTAAAGAAATTCGTGAGTTTCTTGTGTTGTGCCATGCCGAAGATACATTTGATGACGAAGAGTTTCTTCTTCTTTATGACTTCTACAGTTCAAAAAAAAATCCAGATTTCCTGTACGATTCAAATCCACCGTTTGATCTTCAGCAATGGAAGATTCTGAATGTTTTGCCGAGTTTCGAGTGCACGAGCGGGATATTCCTCTGCTTGCCGATGCACTTCAAATCCCAGCAACCTTTCGCTGTCGGCAACGTTCTGTATGCGAAGGAATCGAAGGACTTTGCATGCTGTTAAGGCGCCTTTCGTATCCTTGTAGATACGGAGACATGATACCACGTTATGCTTCCATATTTCAAACGTTCTCTACGACAGAATGAGCAAAACAGGTTATTTTCTACTGAACGATTACACTTAACGATATCATCAAATTCAAACAGCTGCTTTAACTGATATTTAATATTACATTTAGCGTTAAACAAGTTAAAATGAAACGATATTGGGGGTCTAAATTGGAAAGTTAATTAAAGTTACGTTTTCGTGAGGACGACCAAACCACACTTTTCACGTCGTCGACGAAAGCACGACGACGAGAAGATTCGTACAGACAAGCGCAATGGGTCATTAAGCGGTAGATTTTACTTCCGGTCGTCGTCGTTCTCGTAATCGTCGTGGCTGGTTAAGTTCTCTATTAGCGAGAGAGCGCGGCCAAGGATCCCCCACGCGCTTCTCCCGCGTCTTGCCAAGAGAGACGACTGGGGACGAGTCAGAATTGCACCAAATCGCACTGAAATCCCACTAGTTTGCACGCGCGATTTGAATATGCAACTTGCGCGCGACAAAAATTTCATCGCAAATTGCGACAAAATTGCACCAAAAATCGCCGGTGTAAACGGGCCTTAACAGTAAATACGTATGTATACAGTGAGAGCGCAAAGTGTAAATGACTAAGAAACTCACATTCGACAGAAATAGCCGCCAGGTTTACTGTAGAGCCCGCGCGTGTACTCCGTAACCAGTGGACTAAATATACCTATTTGAGACTGAATAAAAATGAACGACTCGAAACAATTCTACAGCTAATTCTGTCCTTTTCAGTGTACAGAACGTTTGCACTTGACATCATAGCCGCCGTATTGGTGTTCCCGTGCAAAAGAATTTTAATTAACTTCTTTTGTTAGGGACACCAACATGGCTGCTGTGGCCTTTGTCATTTGAGTCCCACGGGACTGACTGTAGGAGCATTATAATGAACACACCTTACTTTGAGATGCTGCTATGAGCCGTTTACCACTTGCAAAATTGTTGATTTTCTCTGTTCTTGTTTATGTTTATGTTTTCAGTCTTTACCCTGACAGTCCTGGATTCAGCTTCGCATCTTGGTTTGGTTACGCTTTTCCTCAAATGGTGATTCTTTTGTTTGTTGCTTGGGTCTGGCTTCAGCTACTGTTCCTCAAAATCAAGTATGCGTAATTCTTTTATGTTTTACTCATTGAACGTTTTTAAATTTATTAATGTTCCCTTGAAGCGTTCTTAATGGTTTTTCCCTACAGCAGGATAACATGATAACTATTCCTATTGATTCGTTCTGACGAAGGGCCAGCGTTCAAAGCGTCATCATTTGAATCCCTTTACTTTGGCCAATTTACCTCATCAATCCAGTTGATAAAACCAATTTTTCGTGTTATCTAGGCACTATTTTGTGCAACTTGTCTTGCATCGTCTACAATCGTTAGAGGCACTGACTTGTTTTCCAGAGACCACGGGTTGGAGTCTTGCTCTCGAATCGCTAATGGATTTGTTAAGCGGCAAACATACCGTTAAATGCCGGTTAAGTCTCCCTGCTTATAGGCCCATCTACCTGTAAACAAAAATATGTTCCGGTTACAAGCCCCCACCGGATATAAGCCCCCCTTTAATTATAGCTTTATTGCTATCTCATCTAATGCTTTTCTATAGTATTAATAAGAGAACGACAGTTACAATGACATTATTGATGATGACGATGAGTTCGAAGTAGGAAGTCTGATCACTGTGAACTTGGCGTGGATAACGTTTTGATAATGTTGTATGTTAGTCTCAGTTTATTTCTTATCAGCTTATTCTGAAACGGTTTTTTTTATCCGCTTATAAGCCCTCCCGGATATTTTAAGAGTATCAAGTTTATTTTTAATATTTGTTTTGGTGTTTATAGTGTACTCAACTGGTACTTGAGTCATGAGTGCTGAATACTTCGTCCCCTACATCTAAGTTGAGTTTTCATTTTTCTATTTAGTTTCCGCAAATGTTGCCGTTGTTTCCGCAAGTCGAGGTCAGGAAAGAAGGACAAGTCATCACAGGCCATTAAGAAAGTTTTAGAGGATCAGTACAAATCACTTGGACCCATGTCGTAAGGATATTTTACATGCATTAGAATGATAGCTAATCACAACACAGGAAGAAAATCTTATAAACCAATCAGGACTCGAAGCGAATACATGCAACCATTGCCATCGACCGAGCGCGGGAAAACGCGTGCAAGCAAATCACGATTGGTTTCTGTCAAACTTATGATTGGTTGAAGGCAAAACTTAAGTAAATGTGAATTTCGAAATTAAATTTAAATAACTGTAATGTGATCAATTTAGTATTTTATTGTGATAGTTTTTAGGAGGGGTCCCGTTGATAGCATTCACTTTAGACGTTGATGGGGTTATCGTCTATAAATAAAGGCGTCTGTCTGTCTGTCTATAGTCGAATGTTCACCCACGAATTATTTTACTCCATAAGTCTGTTGCCAAAAGTGAGATACAATTTTATAAAATTTTGATTTTACAATGCTCGCGTGGATTGGTTGCATAGACCTGGTTGGTTGCATAGATGGGGGTATGTTGTCATGGAACATTTGGTTGGGTTTATTTTATTATTATTATTTTTTTGTTGTTGTTGTTGTTGGTGAACATTTGAGGAAGTGTATTCAAACATCAAGAAAAGCACTTATGTAAATCCTCGCTTCTGGCTCAAGTTCACATAAATTCAAATGTGACCGCGCGCCTTGTAAAACTTAGTAAACGATTTATTTAATGCGAAATAAAGCAAGTTTGTCATAGAAGACCAAGAGGATTCAAGGAGAGAAACACGCTTTTCCTTTCGTTTCTCGCTTAATTATTTACGGTGTAAATAGCCGCTTAAAGTCTATAGTCTCACATTCCGTTTTTCCCATTTGCAGGTTTGCCGAGAAGGCCGTTCTTGGCCATTTTATCTTGTTGGCCTTGCTGTGGCTGTTTCGTGATCCTAAATTCATGAAAGGATGGGCCATAATATTCGAAAAAGAGTAAGTTCTTCTGTGCGTGGTTTGAGTGTTACAATAAACTCTCTTTAAGGCGGACACCCTTGGGACCTGCTCCTGCTGCCCATAAGAGAGGTGTCTACCGTAGAGAGGTGTCCACCTCGTATAGGGTTGATGCACTGACACTAGAAATGTGTGACTTCAGAACTGAAACAGGATCGTTCTCATTATATCAGAACCAGTGGAACAGGATAACTTGCAGTTGATAAGAGTGTCAAGCAAAGTGTTGAAGAGTTTTCTTCCATCCAGCTAATAAATAGTTCCTGCACTTGGTTCGTCAAATTTGCAGAAATTTGCAGTTTTGGTGTGCGCCTTAAGGGATGTCCCCCGCACAGAGGTGTCTGCCTTACATGGGTGTCCGTCCTAAAGGGTTGCTCGCCTTACAGGAGTGTTCGCCTTACATGGGTGTCCGCCCGACAGGGGTGTCTGCCCTACAGGGGTGTCCACCCCACAGGGGTGCCTGCCTTACATGTTTGTCCGCCATATAGGGGTGCCCACCTTATAGGGGTGTCCGCCCTACAGGGGTGTCTGCCTTACAGGGGTTCTTCTATTGTTATTGTTTTGCAAGCATTACACGCCTTCATAATGTTCGTTTCTTTCTTTTCTTTTCTTCTTCAGTTTCGTCCGGGATGCCACAGTGGCAATGATCATCGCATTCTCGTTGTTCGTGTTCCCTTCACAGAGGCCGCGGATCTTTGCTCCTGATGGCTCAGGTGAGCGTTTTTTCCGCCGAAATAGCAACGTTTCGCATACCTTATTTCAATGTTACATCATCAAATATCACCAAATGTACAACTTAATTGGATAAAAAGATTCTATATAGCAAAACAGAAGCGGTAGTTAAGACGTAAAGTGCAGAATTGTAAGGATGGAAGTGGATTAATAACTTTAATCTTTAATGAGGAAGCCTACAATACAAAT
Organism: Cladopsammia gracilis; assembly: GCA_022457155.1. Classification (NCBI taxonomy): domain Eukaryota; kingdom Metazoa; phylum Cnidaria; class Anthozoa; order Scleractinia; family Dendrophylliidae; genus Cladopsammia; species Cladopsammia gracilis. The sequence goes on along the minus strand of JAJGOT010000116.1, from coordinate 294,712 downwards.
TGGTTTACAGAAACGTCCCCAAATTTTTTTTTCGTGAATCAAAAGTGCCATATTCTTGCGGAATTTTGACTTTGTTAGCCGTTTTTTGTCTCGTTGGTTAGTATTTCTTTGCTTTAATGTGTATGATTTTTACTAGAAAAGATTCAAGTTTTGTTGATTTTGAAAACTGAGCAATAAAATCCTTTGTTGATAAAAAAGGTCTGGCTGGTTTGCGGGTTAAAATTAATAACGCCATTCGTAAGACTGCCGAATGGAAAAAGGTCTTGGTCCCGAAATGTCTTCGCGCACACTGTATCGATTTTCATATCGGTACAATAATCGATTCGGTATAGTGTGAACAGCTACGACCACGCAAATCTGTTGACTTTTTATACCGCCTTTACGCCTTCATTAACCTGAAGAGGTAGAAACTGATTGTCCTGTAAAAACCGGTCTAAAATACTGTTTTTGATACACAGTGAACAAACCTCCACCTGGTCTGCTGGAATTTAAGTCGATGTCCAAGAGGTTTCCATGGAATATTATTATCCTGCTCGGAAGTGGATTTGCTTTGGCAGACGCTTGTAAGGTAAATCACACTGCAATAGCTATAGCTAAAAATGCACTACGTTTATACTATTGCTTCAATACGCTAATCCAAGTCAATTTTACTTATTCTGAAAGTTAATAGACTTTCCTTCAATTTAGCCAATGTCAGCAAACAATCTAAATATCTTGTTTACATGAAAAAATTCAAGATAAACTATGATGAAACGAGAATCTAAAAATACTTTCGAGTAAGCGCGCACAAGAATCGCTACGTCAGGTAACTATAGAAACCTTAGCAACAAAATTCAAACAAAAGACGAATTCTTTAGCTGATCTGCAAACAGCAGTAAAGGGAATGTTCGCAAAACATCTTCACTTATTTCCATAAAAATTAAAATAGATGCGGGCATAGAACATCAACGTAGACGTTCTCTGGATAGTATAAAGAAGAAAATTATACCAAAACTAAGATAAGTAAAGACTTTTTCGCACGCGCTCTGAATCGTTTCTGCCAACTTGCGCCATGCGCGAAAAAAACCCTTGAAGATTCGTCATTTCAAAAAACAAACTTACCTTCCTTGTTGGTGTTTCCTGAAGCAGGCGGGTTTCCTAACCATTTTAGGACCAAAAAGCGCACAATTAAAACTCGTTTTCATTTTGTTACGAAGGACTGTTTTCCTTTCTGAACCCAACACGATTGAACTCGTTTTGCTACGCAGAACGAAGTACAAATTTGACGTCATAAAGGGAAATTCGAGCATTGATCGAATGCGCGCTCTTCCGATCGAAGCTCTGGTGTTTTCCTGTTGAGTTTAAAGGGTAATTTGTTAAATGGTCGTTTTTTAACTAGATTCAAACCTCGTGTTACATGACGCGGTTATCTCACTCTGTTGCTACTAACTATTGTGCTGTACAAGGTGGTTCTAACTTTTGCGTCTGTGGATGAAATCCTACAGTGTGACTATTCAAATGAAAGCTATTGAGCAGTACTTTCCAGTGGTGCTGTTTGTTATGTTGTACATGGTGTGTACATGGTGGTTCTAACTTTTGAGTCTGTGGATGATATGAAATCGTACAGTGTGACTATTTAAATGAAAGCAATCGAGCAGTACTTTCCTGTGGTGCTGTTTGTTATGCTGTACGAGGTGGTTTTATCTTTTGATTTTTTTAATAATAAAATCCCGAAGTGTGACCATTCAAATGAAAGCTACTGAGCAGTACTTTGCTGTAGTTTTATTTGCTTTGCTGTGCAAGGTAGTTCTGGGTTTTAGGAGGCCCTGCCGGGGGTGGGGGGGGGGGGGTGTTCCCGTGTCGTTTGTCTGAATTTTAAAATGTCTCATGTTGGTGTTTTATCAATGCTTCACGTCGTTGTCGGAAATTGAACGAATATAGTTTGTTGGAATTTTAATAAAGGTGGATAATGGTACGTTATAAAGAAACGCCTACAGTTCTACAATAGCTCAGTTATCGTTCGGTGCGCATCGATAATGTATAACGCGATGGTCAGGAGACCCTCAAGGGTCCTCAAGGACCTCAAATTGGTGAAAAAATATGCCAAACCACCGTTCTTTGTCGCTAATTCTCGACTTTGATGTCGCTGTCGGAATTGAGCCGAGAAAAATTGTCTTTTGTCGCAATTTCATTTTACGTGCTGTCGCTACTTTTTGGGTCGTGTCGCTTGTCGGAATTTACCCTGGCAGGGCCTCTTTTAGGTCTTGAGTGTGATCGCCCGGCACGGGATAGTTAAGTTCTGAAAAGAACTGTTATTGTTGTTGTTGTTGTTGTTATCTTCATGACTCTGAAGACTCTGAAGGTGACTTCCACTCTGGTTGTCAAAACGTCAGTCAATGCAACAACAACAACAAAAACCGTAACAACAGTTCTTTTCATAACTACATTTCCAGGACGATCACTTTCGACAGACTACTGCTACTCCCGGATTCAAACCACAAAAAGGGGACAAATCACTCCCCTCGAACTACAGACCCATCTCTCTAACTTCAGTTTCCTGTAAGATCATGGAGCACATCATCTTTAGTCACATTATGTCCCATCTAGAGGAGAATAAGATCCTGTTTGATTTTCAACATGGTTTCCGTAAATGCCATTCTTGTGAAACCCAATTACTTATCACTCTTGAAGATCTTGCTAGAAATCTCGACCAAGGCAAGCAAAGCGACGTTATTCTGCTGGACTTTGCCAAGGCTTTTGATACCGTCCCGCACCAACGTCTCCTGCTCAAGTTGCGGCAATACGGGGTACAAGGTGACATCAATAGGTGGATCCAAGCATGGCTATGTAACAGAAATCAAACTGTTATAGTGGATGGAGAAACTTCAGCCCCAGTGCCGGTTATGTCTGGTGTTCCACAGGGCACTGTGCTCGGCCCCTTAATTTTTCTTATCTATATCAACGATATAAATGCAAATATCAACTCCCACATTAGACTTTTTGCGGACGACACGCTCCTATATGGGATTGTGAACAGCAGGGACGACACCGATACCTTGCAGCAAGACCTTGATAGCTTAGTAGCCTGGTCCAAAGTATGGCAAATGTCATTTAACTATGACAAGTGTAAAGTTCTCAGGATTCATCGATCTAGAAATCCCATTGTACATCAATACACGATGAACAGCATTCCTTTGGACTCAGTTTCTCACCACCCTTACTTAGGAATTGAATTGTCTTCAAATTTAAACTGGAACTATCACATCATTAACATTATAGGGAAGGCCAACCGTTCCCTTGGTTTCATTAGACGTAATTTGTCCTCCTGTCCCGAAAGCGTTAAAAGTCAAGCATACGTCTCTCTTGTTCGTCCCTGTCTCGAATACGCCTTCAGTGTTTGGGACCCACATACGCAAAAGCATTTTCACGATATCGAAGGAGTTCAGCGGAGAGCTGCCAGATTCATAAAGAACTGCTATGTGCGGGAACCCGGAACAGTTACAAACCTTTTAAACGATCTCAACTGGCATTCTTTAGAACTGCGTCGAAAAATTGCACGGCTTACCAATATGTACAAAATAGTGAACGGTTATATCGTGGTTGATATTCCTGAGTACATTGTGCACCCCACCCGTGTTACACGTTCTTTTCATCACAATCGTTTTATTAACATTGGTAGTCATAGCAACACTTATAAATACAACTTCCTTACAAGAACTCTGAAAGAATGGAACGTTTTACCCTCTTCCATCATAAACCAGCCGGCGTGGCCGCTTTTAAAACGGCACTTTCTGATTATTTTTCTTCCAATCACTGAACTTGTAGTTTTTTTATTTTAATTTTTTACTTATTTATTTATTTATTATTTTTTTTGTTCATATTTATATTCACAGTGACGGGAAACCTTTGTGAATTATAGTATTAGATTAGATTAGACTTGCAATGAATTCTTTTTAACCACAAAATTCTGATCCTCTTGCAGGTGTCGGGTTTGTCCAAGTGGGTTGGAACTCAATTAGCTCATCTTGATGCCATACCAAGTTATGCAATTGTCATAATTGTCTGTGTTTTGATCACCACATTCACTGAAGTCACCTCCAACACAGCAACCGCCACCATCTTTCTTCCAATATTGGCATCTCTGGTGAGTTCTTCTTTTTGACTTGATAAGCATTTTAGCCCTCCCCACCGGTAGCCTGCGAGTAAGGGAGCTTGCTTACAGGCTAGTTATTCGGCACTTGCATCAAATACCCTTCAGTTATAAATGTTTTCGTTTTATTTTACCAGGGAGAGGAGATCCATGTTCATCCGTGGTACCTCATGCTTCCTGCTGCCATCTCCTGTTCGTTTGCCTTCATGTTGCCTGTCGCTACTCCGCCAAATGCTATTGTGTTTTCTGGTGGACATCTCAAAGTCAAGGACATGGTATGTATGCAGTCGGATGCGGACGGTTATTAGAACTTCGTATTCCCGAACCCTTCTATGTTACACGCATGGTAACAATGTCAATTATAATCATAGAAGTGGTCTCGTACCTGTTTAAACAAAGTCTGTGGTCGACTGACGAAGCAATACATAAAGGAATCAAACAATGCCCCTTCTGAAAACTGACAGGTAATCGGGACCAATGAAAATAGAGGGTTGGAAGAATATCTAAGTTAAGGCTAGGTGATTAGCAACTGACAAGAGACATCCTTAAATGGCAAGCACACTTTCATCTGCGTGAATTTCGATTGCCTTGTTGTTTTCCCCAACAAAGGAGAGATAATTGACGGAATGTGGTCTAACTCTCGAAACAGTTGGGTGACGGGCAGGAGACCGTCTGCAATGACGGGTCATAAGTGAACGAGAGTTGTTTTACTCTTGGATCGGTGTCTATTAAAGGATGAGTGAAGAAAAAGTGACGCAAATAATAGCCTGCGAGCAAACTCTCGGGCTCGGGACTGGGGACAAGGAAGGGGGAAGGACGACATCTTGCTCGTAGGCTACGCAATAAATAACCATGTAATTTTCTTTTTCTATCAGGCAAAAGCTGGTTTGGGAATGAATCTCCTGGCGGTGACAGTGTTGTTAATTTGTGTCAATACCTACGGTGTCCCCATGTTCGACCTTCACAATTTCCCCGACTGGGCTGCGGGCGCTGCAGCGGGATCAGGCTCTGGCACTAGCTCCAATGTCACGCTGGTTTGTCACAATGTCACGGCAAACCTTACCTCTACATAGGCTGCGCGCGCATTTCTTAGTTTTATTAACCACGTGATTAATCATTTCAGCGCTGAATAAAATGAGATGCTCGCTTTTTAAACACGAGATTCCGTTATAAAAGGCTTAGCTCCTCCCCAAAAGGTGTGAAATGCAAATTAAGGCGTCTTTCAGTCACAAAATGGGGGCAGTACGCAGCTCTTACAAGGTCTTCTCTGATTTGCTGAGAAAACAATAGAACAAACAACACAACAATGGCTAACAATAGACCCTAGACCTAAAAACAATAGAGCTGCATGATATACAGGTCCAATGAAATTAGAGGTTGTAAGGAGCTGCGTGGTATCTGACAAAATGTGGTGAACTTGCGCGTCCTTTAAATATAATTTGCTTCAAAAATCTAATTAAACCAAGATTTACGTAAGCAAAAATAAAAAAAGAAGTTATAAAGACTTCTGATATAACTTTCATAAAGTTTTTCCAAATTGTGTTAGCAATAGTCTTAGTAATGACGCATGTTTTGTGTCAGTTGTTTAATGCTTTAGTGGTTGATTGCCGACTGGAGGTGAGAATGGCGAGGCCAGGCTCCTTTTATACTGGAACTTCGTGTTTAATCTATGCCTTTTCTGTAACAATATGCACAAGGCTCATTATTTTAATTAAAAAACATTTTAAAGGGGAATTTTAGTAATTCGAGGAAGGAATATACCGCCTTTTCATTCTTCTGAAATTGTCATTTATTGATGAGATTTTAGTGTGTGATATGCTGCTGGACGTAAATGAACTAAGAGCAGCGTTGAGCAGGATTTTTTCATTGTGCTATAAATATTAGAGTTCTAAATATCTGCTTCTTGTAAAAGAAAGTGTATATTGTAAATGTATGAGGTAGTTTAATGCTTTCACTCACAGGTTCATCCCCATTATTAGTGTGTATCCATGTTTGTTTTAACATAAAGAAAATTCAAAGCCGGAATAGAGTTGATCAATAAAATACACTTTCTTTTGTTATTTCTTGTATCCAGTTGTCTGTCTCGAGTTCGTCGTGGCCAGTTTTTCATGATTAAGTTTTTCCGTCCTAACTAAGACATGCACAATAACAATTTATAGAGTGACTGTGGACACAAAAGGACTCCTGCAGCCAATTGAGCTCAACCACTCTGAGCGCCCCTCCTTTTTTCCCAAGAACAATAACTCAGTGGAACAATCTCCCTTCATCAGTTTTCACAGGACACTACTCCTCAGTGTCATTCAAATCCCAAGCATACTGTCTAAATCACACACTTGTAGTTATTATTCGATGCATGTTTTCGTTCTTTTCATTGGCCGAGAGCCCACCACGTGACCTGCGAATAACTGCCTACGAATAATTCTGCTCATGCGTACAATTCGGTGCAAAGTTGTTTTGCAACGAACAATTATTCCGCTCCCGTCCTCTACAATGGCAGCCCGATTTCTGCTCTGTTTTAGCAGTTATGAATAAATGTTAAATTGAAAAACAAACTCGGTGATCGAATGATAAACAGTTAATGAACTCGACTATCGCAAACTATCGTGATTTTTCAGTGTCTCGCAGATATGATCAATTATTTGCGTCAGCCTTCGGCAAATAATTTTATCTGCTCGCCACTGACAAATCACGATATTTTGCTCAACCTCGTCCAGTAAATGATAATTATTTGTATTATTTATTCATCTTTCAATTTACTTATTGCTGATCCTTGACAATTATCCTCAAACTTGAGGGATAGGTTTTTAAGTTAATAGTAAAAAAAAAAATCCATATTTGCTTATAGGGTGGGGGAATGGAGTGGAAAAGGATAGGACCTGGAGTGAAACTGGTTCAGAATAGAAAGAATCCCTCCTGCCATAACCTGTGTGCAGTTCTCAACGGCGTCCAGTCCCAGGCGGGTGTGCTCTCATTTTTTACCATAACTGTAAAATTCCGGCGCTCTCATTGGCCGAAGAGCCAATTTTTATTAAAGAAATAAAAAAAAAAAAACGGCGGGTGCATTATTGAGTTATATAATAGCACGCGGGAATTTTGAGTGTTCTTAAAAATTGCCAAGTGCTTGTATAATTCAACAATGCACGAGGAACAAGTTTTTTTTTTATTTCTTTTATAAAATAAAAACGACCACAAAGAGACAAGAATTCAGGAAAAAGAGACAACTGAAGAGACAAGAATTGAGGAAAATATAAGCTATACGGGTATGGAACGCTGTGAAGGGTATGGTTTTCAATAATAATAAATAAGCAGTTTAGTCTGGGATAAGGTATATAAATCAGATAGTTTTGGTCTAGAATAGGGTATCATTTGCTAAGAAACTGATCGCATTCAAGTCTAGAATAGGAATTCACCCTTTCCCGCGTGAAGCGGAAGAAACAGGAGATGTCTACGCGCAAGCTAGGAGACTACAAGCATAAAGACATTTCTCATAATACTTGGAGACACACTGATGTTTTCCGCGCGAAAATGGTTTACCAAACGAAACGAAAGTAGACCCTAATCACAGGTCACACTAAGGGCGCTTACCAGTTGTCAGAACTGGCTGGCCGGACCGCTCAATTGGCCATTTGCACGATGACGTCATATGACTACAACTACCAGAATCCTTCAGTTTTTTGTTTTGTAGTGCAAATTAGGGCTATTGTTATTTAAACCGCACTGGGATTACAAAATTTAAATAAGAAAGGAAAAACGAAATGAATTCTGGTAGTTGTAGTCAAATGACGCCATCGTGCAAATGACCTATTGGTAAATATTATTCCATTATTTGCCAGAACTGGTCGGCCAGACTGGTAAATTTGGAAATAGTATGCACCCTTTTGATGGACTTGTAGGAACTTACTTACTTACTTAATCCTAGGTAAACGATTTTTCGTTTGTCTCACGATGGAGTCACTTTAAGATGTTGATCGCGACGTTTCGACTGCTATTACTGCTAGTCTTCGTGCTCGGTAGCACATAAGGCCGACGATGCATTCTAGTTACAAACGGACCGGTCTGGCCGGACATTTCTGACAAATGGTAAGCGACCTAATACCTCATTCACACCAACGCTTAAACATGTTTGAATGTTGTTTAGTTTTAAACAGGTTTAGAAAAATACCTCCTAACCGATCCTAACCTCCTGTAATATTTGAAGTGAAATATCGAAATCTTTACTAAAAGAAATTTTATTGGCTTTTATTACCATTCCAGGTAGTTTGAATCATACACCAAAATCTGCAAAGGACCGCAAACGATAATGCTGTAAACGATACTGCTTTATCGGTTTCTGTCGCATTGGTGTCTCACAAAATCTACCTTTTTACGTAGTCAGATCAGCCTTGCAGTTTGTCGTTTATGTTTGAATCATACACATTTGAAAACGTTCAAGATTGAGACTAAAAGCGTAGTTAAACCAAACAACATTAAAACATGTTTAACCGTTGGTGTGAATGGAGCTAAAGTGATCTTAAGTCACTGACACTTGCATGTCTCAGTCGAACCTCGCGACGAATGCGCAAAAGCGCTCCGGAGAGCAAGCCTGGAAACTAATACAGAAAAGAAGGGGAGCGGGAGCTGGGAACTAACACCGAATTCAAAGATGGCGCGCTTGTGGCGTGGTTCTGTTTTTTGCATGTTTCGTCCATTTTCGAAGGTTTGTAGCGATTAATTTGTATGGTTTTCAACGTAAATTATTTGAGTTTTAGGAACTATTTAATCTAATGTTTAAAAAGTGGCAAATGCATTTTTTGTTTCCGTTTAGAATTCAGTCTTGACGCTGTGCTCTGAAGATGGCAGCTTAAGCTTAAGCTTAATAGCAGGTTATTTTAAAACAAGGTAAGCTTCAGTCTTAAATTTATGTGTGTCAACAATAGCAAAAAGTTCATTTACGTATGGTTCCGATTCCCTTTCTCTCCATCGTAAACCATACTGTAAATTTTAGGATAACCCGAAGTGAAAGTTTAACATTATACCCGAAGAACAAGATGGGTTCAGCTTCCAATTATTAAAATTATTTAATTATTATCATGCTTATTCTCTTACGGGAATTTTTTTGGTTTGTTGGGAGCTGGAGATTTGGTTTTGGGACAAGTGAAAACGAATTAATCTGCATCGGTGAACTCCCGGGGTATCCATTTGATGGCCATCGATGATTGGAAAAGCAATTGATAAATCGATATCAGTCGATAAAATTAGCCAGCTGGTATCAATCAATCAATGATCAATCGATAGTCGCACAAAAGTCGTTCATCGATTGGCTATCAATTGCTATCGATTGGATCTTTGCAATTGGATTTCCTGTTACACATGCGCTCGATGTGCAAGTCACCCATAAACTGCCAAAACCGGGCATAAGTAAGGGTTATTGACCAGGAGCGAGGGGATATGTGATATATTCCCCTCGTGACGTACCCGAGGGAACGCCACAAGGGGAATATATCACATATCCCCGAGGGACCGGTCAATAACATGCTTATTTTCCACCTTGTGAGGTTTTCTAAAACAAAGAAACTATTAATTTTTCGGAGAGTAACATTCCATTCAATTCAAATGCAAAAAAGCATGATTCCGCAAGGCCGCATTGGGATCACGGCACATTACGAAGCGAGACGGTAAACATGTTTTGCTTTTGCCAAATTTGTATTGAGTACGTTGCTTCGTTATGAGTAGAAGGAGAGGTAGAGAGAAGAAAATGTATACTACTACTACAATCTTTATTTCATCACGGTGTCACATTCACTATAAGTGGTCTTCCAGTGAGTCGTAAAAAATTAACAGTACTCGTGGTCTCGCCATGGCCTAACTACCCACCTTCATCTTTCGAAGATCAATTTAGTGGTTGCAGTGTGTTTTCCAAGGGAAAGCGGCAGAAACATATTCAGGTTTAAGCGTAAAACGAGGCGTCATACATTATTGAAGACCCGAAACCTGAATCAAGGTATGATACAATCGAATAATGTTATTAACATTTCGCTTTTTGGTCATGACCGGCAAGTTAATTACGTAGGAATATGATTGATGAAGTTGTCTTTTTTGCAAACAAAAAATATTGACCGATGCTAGAGCGTTTTCCGTTTATTTTGTCTTCCCGTTTGTGTTATTCTATTATGAGGGGAATAAGTCGAGGGGAATATGTTGAGGGGAATATAATTATAATCCTTTGTTTTGCTATAGTCATCTTCTATTGTTTTCAGCCCTGCCTCTCCCCTGTTACAATCAAAGCCGCACCCAGCTTTTCAGACACTGTAATGAATGGGGTTATGTGATATATTCCCCTGAAAAGAACAAAGAAAACCGAGCTAGGTGGAAAATAAACCTTCATAAATGGCAGATGTGCAGAAAATGTTTGGGTCAGGCAAAAAAGAAGTTCAACTCTCCATAATGTGTGTCGTCAAAGGATAGACTAGTGTAGACCTTTAATTAGCAGAATTTTTTGTCTGCGAAGGTACCATTCAACCAGTTTCTGTTTTTTAAGTCTTTTACAATAATAGAAATAAAGAGAAATAATAAGAAAAAGAAGAGAGAGAAGTCACTCTTATTCTCATGTTCACATTTCAATAATTCAAATAAAATGCATTAACAATCACTACATGTAAAATCTCTCACAATAAATACCGGTACATGTATGTTCTACTAAGCGCTTATTCTCATTGACTTGTAGACTCTGAAAGGGGAAAACAATTGCAACCAATCTATACCATTCAATATCAATATTATTATGCTATCTATTGCTATTAACAATCGATGACAATCCATAAGGTCACACAAATCTTATCCATCAATTAGTTATCGATTATCAATATCAATCGATTAATTGATATTGTTTGATATTGATTATTGATTTCATCAATTGGATACTCCCGGTTGAACTGAGTGTACATCCATCAGGCTGCATGCTCCTAACTTTTAGTCTTCAACCCTGAGCCTTATTTTACAGTGGATTTTGGCTTACTTTGGCTGCGCTGGTTGCCAAGTTCATTGGGAAATTTGGAACTACATTGCGAAGTTGTCAATTACATCTGTGAATTAGCCAACCAAATTGTGAACTTTGAAACAAAGTTAGCAACGTTGGTGCCAAGGAAGCTTGTGAAGGTTATTGTTCTTGCACAATTTGCGAAGTCAAACCAATTTTTAGCTCTGGATGGTTTTCTGTAAGATTATTTTGTGGACTAGCTTGTAAGAAAATCTATAAAACTTGTGTTGATCGGATTATTTTCTAGGTGAGATTATGTAAGGTGCATGCCACTATTTCAGTTGTGGTTTTGAATTTAACCAACATATAAATAATCTTCCACATTCACTTTAAATATCTTGCAATCTTTGCTTGTGCTGTTATCTGTTGTTTATATATCACTTTGCTAGATTGAGCTTCAGCAAAAAAAGGAGTGATATTGCAACTTCTGGTTTGATGTTTTGAAATACTAAATGTAAACAAAGATCTTGCCCAGTCAATTTCCTTTTGTTTGTTGATCTGATTTTCCAAATAAATATTTCCACCAAAAAACGACGCACAGTTGAAAAAAAAAATTGTTCTATTGCAAAAACAATCACAACAACTTTTGAGTTTACCAACTTCTTTACTCTGAGGTCGAGAACTTCAAAACAATTTTGGCAATTTGGTTGGCTACATGTAACTGATAAATGTAATTATTGGCAAATTAGCAATGTAGTTCCAATTTTCCCAACGAACTTGGCAACTGGCACGGCCAAAGTACACTGTAAGCAGAAATCCACTGTAAACAAAATCATAATATTGGGTTGGAGCTTTATCCTTTCTAGCCCACTACCAAGAAGATGTTGACCTAAACCATGTCAGAAACAGGAAAAACGGTCGATCATTTTATCTCTCACTTGGATGTTTTGGTAGCCAAGTTTTTTAAACATATGAAACCAAGCAGTTTTATGTATATGTTGTGGTTCAATTTTATCCTTGGTTCAAATTTTATTTTCCTTTGTTTTGGCTGTGGTAAATATGTATGATAATGAGTTTTAAACAAACGAAAATAAAATTTGAAAGAGGATAAAGTTGAGCCACAACATATACTCCAGGGCTCGAAATTAAAAAAAAAAATTCTCAATTGCAATTTGCGAGTAATTCCTAAAATTTAGTCGCAAGTTCGAAAATTTTAGTCGCAAAAAAAAAAAATTACTACTGCCGTAACCGGAAATGAGAAACGAGAAATTTCTGAGAAAGTCTGAAAAAGTGCAACCGTGATACACTTCTTGGAAACCGCGTTAATGGAGCATGAAATCGACGATTAAGTCACGCAACATTCAACGTGAATTTCGCAGGATTTTTCAGATAAAATTACAACTACCAGTAACAAGTAAGACACAAGACTGTTGAATATAATTCCTTTATAAGCTAGGCCGTAATCTTTAGTTGCAAATGCGCCCGATAAAAGGGCAATTTCGAGCCCTGTACTCCCACTTTCCATAACCCAACATGGGTCTAAAATGTATATAAGGAAAGTTTTTGACAGGGGAAGTGTGGGTATCAAATATTCCACATTTAATTAAAATTTTCACTTGCCAATTAGTCTTTCCACTGGATAAAATTTAGACCCAGGTTTAGCTTTCCTTTTATCTTTCAACACAGGAATTACATCTGCCAAAGAACGGTTATTAAATGCCTTGTAATCCACTCGCCCCAGGCACCTTTTTGATTGCTCTATGTTATTTAGCAATTTGAAACCACCAAGCATGCTCTCTAGAGTCTAATGTAACCATGGGCACATTTTAGTATTGCATGAACAAAATAACTTAAATTTCTGGACAGGTATTGCATGACAGGCACACATTTACATGTAATGTCTGGATTTCTAGACAATTGAAGGGCTCTGGGCAAGAATGTCCTAAGTACCGTTTTGGAAAATTTTCACTGAAGTCTTGGATTTTTGGCCTCAAAAGGGACTCGCTTGCCAAAATTATGACTGGATCATGTAAATATGACTGAAAGGATTTCAACCAGGTCAACAAATCTTCTACAGTATCTTCAAACAGAATAAAATGTTTTATCTTGAAAAGATAAATAGGGTGGCCTAAGGCTCAAAACACTTTGTCAAAGATGTGGATTTTCCCATTTTGGATCTGTTTTAAGAACCTAAACAATAATAATTAAAAAATAATAATTGAAAAACTGTGCTTTTAAAGGCCTAAAACATACAACAGGGTTCGTACGGTCATGGAAAAACCTGGAAAGTCATGGAATTGTATAATTTAATTTCCAGGCCTGGAAAGTCATGGGATTTAAGTGTGGGTCATGGAAAGTCATGGAAAATTATGTTCATGGTACAAAATCACTAAGGCAGCGTACATGTACATTGTGGGAATAATAAGGCAAGATGAAAAATTGAAAAAACAATCATTTTGATAAAATTTTGAAAACAACTGTTGAACTCTTGAATAAGGTCATGGAGTCATGGAATTTTAAAATCTCAAAAGAGTACGAACCCTGTACAATTTTAGTCAAAGTTGCCAAAAACAGCGCCCATGTTAAATGTGGATTGGTTTTACACGTACAGTGTGTATCTCTAAGCTGCACTGACTTTGAGGTGTAATGATGGGAGGAGGGTTTCATGCTTTCACATAGTCCCTTCCCTTGTAAAAAAATTAATGATCAAGTTACAAAGTTACATGTATTCTTCCACTAGTTTGGAAACCAAAGGTATTAGCATTGCAGATTACTTTACATCCATTTACAGTTTAAGCTTCAACATCTTGAACTGATCACTTGTATTTTCAGGAGAGAGCATTTGGTTATAAAGTGGAGTTGAAAGGACAAGAAGAAACCAACAGAGAGCAATCTGCAGTAGGATCAGGAGTAAGCACTGCGAAGGTAAGAACTTTGACACTGTACAAAACTAGCTCTTCAAAAAATGGTGGCTGACCAAATTTCTAAATTATTTTCATGAATGGGTTCTACAATTGCGATTAAAAAGATAAACGTTTCATAAAATTAATTAAAATGTGCTTTAAGTGCTTTCTGAAATAAAATTTTTGAAGTTAAGGATCGAAGTTCAATTGGTAGTTCGTTAAAAAGCTTGACCCATGTCCTTATAACAATAATCAAACGGGCATGGCTAACATTCTGTTGCCGCAGTAGTAAACCCCGTAACTGCCCTAAATAAAAATAGGGGGACTTAGGACCATGGACGCATAGACAATTGACCCATAACTGCCCTAAATAATAAGTGAAGCGAAAAACATGATCTCATACAAACAGTGAAAAATTAACTTCATAACAGTAAATGAACTAACAACAACAAAACAACAACAACAACAATTTATTCAACAACAAACAATAACAACAATGTATTCTTAGTATAATAATGGAAGAGTTGATTGATTTGTTTGCCCTGCAAATAGCTGGAAAACTAATCGGGGCGGGGCAAAACAAGTACATGAATAATGCAGATATCTACAAAATCAAAAACCTTATACTATTGAAAAGCCTTGCAAATTGCACATAATAATGAATAAAAACACAGAAGTTAAGTGATCTAATTGAGTTAAGACAAGGAGTCTCTGACTATAGTAAGTGTATCTATGTACTTACTTTATTACTTTATTACTAAAGAAGCAACATACATATGAAATTGTGACGGAAAATAAACTAAGAAGCAAATTACGGACGAACAACTAACTAACCAACCAAACAATCTACAAGGAAGGTGACAAAGATGAAAGCATGCGAACAGCTTCCAAAAATTATGGCGCCCCGATAGCTGCAGTGCAAACAATATTGCACCAAGGGTTCACATGAACTCCATCGGTCAAATACGGGTGGACAGAAGGGCTTCTAAAACCATGATGCTGCCAACAAAAACATTAGAGATGGTATCCAAAACTCCACTAAGATAACGGTTGAGTACCGATGCAGCAGCGTTGAAGAACGGCGCTTGGACATTGGACACGAGGGATCACCTCACACACACCGATGACTCGGACAAAGGTCAACATAGAGCCACCCAGCAAATCAAAACAAATTTCTTCACCGCAATCAACTGAGGCTAATGGCAAGCAAATGGCCTGCTTGGTCACGTGACCCCATGCACAACCTGGGAGGGGGGGTTCGCAAAATTCTCCTCCACAAGACCCAGTGCCACTCGTCTATAATGACACAAAGCATGAGAGAGAAGACATAAAAATCCTATTTGCTGGCAAATATTTTATTTAACACATGTACATGTAAGTCAGGGCTCATAGTTTATTTTTGGCTTTGGGAATTTTAAGGCACCCAGCTGTAATTTTAGGCAAACATCAAAAACTTTTAGGAGCACAGCTCATTAACTATTACATGTACATGTAGCTCATTTAAATAAGCACATTTGATTCTTGCTGTTTGTGTGGTCAGTGGGATTAACTATTTTAAGCCCCAAAAGTGACGAGTACCTGATTTTTCCATTCACCATTCGCCATTGTTCTGGCTCCTCCACCCTCCACACGCCCCCATAAACTAACAGATAAGTATGAGACACATAACAAAACAGCAGCTTGTTACATGTATGCTGGAGATTAAAATAACTCTTATTGTGCTGGAAGTATAACAGACTGAGGTAGAAAGGCCTCCTACAGATGTACATACAACTCTGATCACGAGATACAACATACAAACACAGAATAAACTCTAAGGAACTTTAAACGATTGGAAGAAGAGAGAAACAGAGACAGAGACAAAGCGAATGGCATCCTCAAAAAGACTTAGATCTTTATTGGTGACTGAAGAAACACTATCTCATATTAAGTCATGCTAACGGCAGAGTTTCTAATCAGCCCGAGAAAAAAACTGATTCTATCATTTCAACAGCAGTTATTTACATACTGTATCAGGGATTTCTATACATGTACTGTAGATCTTACAAAACTAACACACAAACTATATGTACAGCAACAGCATACAGACTAGAGCAAAATTGATAAATAAAATATGTTCTAAACGGCTCTGGTAAGCATGAAATCTGTAATGGAAATCCCTAAAAAAGGTTTATATAACACAGACTGTAAATTACCACATCTAACCCCACTTAGACACTATAAAAATTACAACCATGTCAGTGGTGTAGCCAGCCTATACGCCTGTAGGCCTGGGCCTACAAATTTTTAAGCCCACTTGTGTTACTTAGTGAAAAATTCAAATCCATTCTCTTTTATCAAATATTAGGATTTCAGTGCTGTCAAGATACACATAAAATCACCAGAAAGTGAAGGATAAAGCATTTTTGAGGGCCAATATCGAAACATTTTCCAGGGGGGGGAGGGGGGGTATGCCCCCGGATCCCCCAAGAAGCAGCCCTTGCGGGTCGGATGGCCAGGCCTACATGTACAACTCTTCTAAAAGCTGGCTATGCCCCTGCATGTGTAGCTGACTGACTTGAGCATTTGAGAGTTCATTTTTAACTTGTAAATATGCAAGGCGTTCAATGATAGACATACGTATACATTCATGTATGTGTAGCTGACTGACTTGAGCATTTGAGAGTTCATTTTTAACTTGTGAATATGCAAGGCATGGAATCAGTTATAGCAGGCAGGGACAAAACAATATGCAAGACGTGGAATGAGTTTTATAGCAGGCAGGGACAAAACAATATGCGAGGTGTGGAATGAGTTATAGCAGGCAGGGACAAAACAATATGCAAGGAGTAGAATGAGTTATAGCAGGCAGGGACAAAACAATATGCAAGGAGTAGAATGAGTTATAGCAGACAGGGACAAAACAATATGCAAGGAGTGGAATGAGTTATAGCAGGCAGGGACAAAACAATATGCAAGGTGTGGAATGAGTTATAGCAGGCAGGGACAAAACAATATGCAAGGAGTAGAATGAGTTATAGCAGACAGGGACAAAACAATATGCAAGGAGTAGAATGAGTTATAGCAGGCAGGGACAAAACAATATGCAAGGAGTGGAATGAGTTATAGCAGGCAGGGACAAAACAATATGCAAGGAGTGGAATGAGTTATAGCAGACAGGGACAAAACAATATGCAAGGAGTGGAATGAGTTATAGCAGACAGGGACAAAACAATATGCAAAGGGTGGAATGAGTTATAGCAGGCAGGGACAAAACAATATGCAAGGAGTGGAATGAGTTATAGCAGACAGGGACAAAACAATATGCAAGGTGTGGAATGAGTTATAGCAGGCAGGGACAAAACAATATGCAAGGTGTGAAATGAGTTATAGCAGGCAGGGACAAAACAATATGCGAGGAGTGGAATGAGTTATAGCAGGCAGGGACAAAACAATATGCAAGGCGTGGAATGAGTTATAGCAGGCAGGGACAAAACAATATGCAAGGTGTGAAATGAGTTATAGCAGGCAGGGACAAAACAATATGCAAGGAGTGGAATGAGTTATAGCAGGCAGGGACAAAACAATATGCAAGGTGTGGAATGAGATATAGCAGGCAGGGACAAAACAATATGCAAGGAGTGGAATGAGTTATAGCAGGCAGGGACAAAACACTATTCAAGGAGTGGACTGAGTTATAGCAGGCAGGGACAAAACAATATGCAAGGAGTGGAATGAGTTATAACAGGCAGGGACAAAACAATATGCAAGATGTGGAATGAGTTATAACAGGCAGGAACAATACAATATGCAAATTTTCACTCCTTACTTCCATCTATTATCTGTAATCTTTTTTTGGTAATTCCACTGACCCGTGCATACATGTAAAGGCCCGTTTACACAGGCGATTTTTGTGGCGATTTTTGCGGCGATTTTTGCGGCGATTTACGCGGCGATTCCAAATCGCTCGTGTAAACTAGTGGCGATTTCATGGCGATTTCGTGGCGATTTCTTGGCAATTTTATGATCTTTTTGCAGCGGTCATCGCAGAGCGCATGCGATATGTTAACACAAAGCACGACAGCACCATGTCTCCAATTGTGCTACTTTGTTGCGAATGAAAACGTAACATGTAACATGAATGATTATATTGAAATAGACGTAGAGGCGACTCAAATAGCTGCAGTGTGTTTGGGTATCGGTACAGTTTTTCTTCGTCGCCGCCAAAAAAAACGTCGACAGCGGAAAATTTGGGTTAAGCCGTGGATCTCGACGAGGGAAACAGACGGGGCGTTTCATCGGCTTCTTAAAGATCTCGAGGGAGACCCCGAACACTACAACAACTACTTGCGTTTAGACCTTGCGACCTTTGAAGGGCTCGTTCAGAAAGTGGCCCCTTTTTTGCAAAAGAAAGACACACGAATGAGAAATGCCATATCTCCAGCTGAACAGCTTTCCGTAACTCTTCGTTACCTGGCGACGGGTGAGTCATACACAAGTCTTCAATATCAGTTCCGGATCAATAAAGGAACACTTTCTCTCCTCATTCCCAGAGTGTGCGAAGCGATTTCAACCGTTCTTGCCAAATTTATAGAATGCCCAAGTTCCAAGGAGGAATGGTTAGAGATTGCTAACCGTTTTGAGAACAGATGGCAACTACCGAATTGCATCGGGGCCATCGACGGAAAGCACGTCAGGATCCTACACCCTCCAGGAACTGGCTCCGACTATTTTAATTACAAAGGGTTCTTTAGCATTGTGTTAATGGCGGTCGTGGGCCCCAACGCAGAATTTCTTTTTGCGGATGTTGGCTGCCAAGGTCGCATTAGTGATGGTGGAGTATTGAGGAACACTGTCTTCTATCAAGCACTTGAGTCCAAGCAACTCAACATCCCTGAACCAAAGCATCTCCCAGTGAGTGACATCATGATCCTGGAAGAGTGGAATACTGTTGTGCCACACTATTTCGTAGGAGATGATGCATTCAGCCTGACAGAAAATGTCATGAAGCCATACGCAAAGAGAGGGGTTACTGAAGAGCAGAGAATCTTTAACTATCGATTATCTAGAGCTCGTAGAGTGAGCAAGAATGCGTTTGGTATTCTCAGTGCTAAATTTAGGCTATTCCATACCACCCTGTGTGTGAAGCCCAAAAATGCGATAACCATAATCCATGCATCTCTGGCACTGCATAATTTTCTAATTAAGAAATGTCCAACAGTTTACACACCCCCAGGGTCCTTAGATTCTGAAAATGAAAACGGTGAAGTCATTGCTGGTGAATGGAGGCAAAGTGGAGAAAACAAATTTGAGAATCTTTCACTTCCTGGAATGAACCACACAAGAAGTGCCAGTCAGCAGAGGGATTACCTCTCAGAATATGTCAATGGACCTGGGCAGGTTCCCTGGCAATGGAAAGTTCTTTTACCCTAGAAATCAGTAGCCTTGTCTACAGTGTTTGCAATAATGGCAATGTAGCTTGTACTCAATCCAAAGTGAAACCTAAGTATACATTCAAGTGAAAGGGAAATTTCCATTTTCCACAACTGTTATTTCATTAGTTTGTTAGGCAATATAATGGTGTCATAGTGATCTTTATGTACAATATTCAATAATTAACCTTTTGCCTCTTGATGTAATTTCAAAACATTTGATGCCTCAGCTTTCACCATTGGGTAATGTATGTTATCTTGCGTTGAATAATAATTGTTGAATTTCACAACAAGGTTAATAAGTTAAAAACAACAAGGCTAATAAGTTAAAAGAAAGCAAATAAATTCCTTTAAATACAGTTGTGAAATGAGTGAATGTTTAATAAATAGCTTGTTTAAGCCTGTTTTAAACGAAAAGCAGCCTGAGATTAGATAAATCTTTGCTGAAATGGATTTTCCAACCAGACAGTGTTACTACAAGTAGTGTCTTGTGAATTATTGCCAAATTGAGCTTCAAACAGTAACTGCTGGATCTTTAACTTAACTAGCTCTTTGCTCCTTTTGTCCTTTATGTCTTTTAAAGACTGGCATACATGCTTTCCAAAAACTGTGTCTCCATCTTCTTCCACTGGCATCTTCCTTTTATTAGTAACATCTTCCAACACACAGAGAGTTTTTTCCAACACTTTGTCTTCCATTTTCCTGTGAATTTTGGCAACTGACTTTGCTGATTTTGTTGTCTCAAATGTGGATTGAGAGACCAGACTCTCATCATCTTCTTCTGAATCAATCTGAATTAGTTTGGGGTCAACTAAACTACCAGAAACTCCAGGTGTTGGTCTAGTCTTGACTGGTGTAATACTATCCCTTAAAAAGTGCAGTTGCTCATAGTACTTCCAAGTCGGTACGTACACCTCACTTGCTCCTGTTCCACTACAGGTTGAGGCCTTGACCTTTCCCAACTCCTTGCCGTATTGCGTTCTCAAATTCTTCATCTTGCCTTTGATGTCTTCCTCTTTAAATTAGAAAGAAAAGATTTGCTATTAGAATTTAATAATTATATTTACAAATATTTACTAACACAAAAATAGCTTAAAGTGCAACTAACCCCCAATAATGTTTTTCAGCAAACAAAATCTCCTAATTGTCCTGATTACCTGTGTGAAAATGTTTTTACCGTAGCATTTTTCCTTGATTTTTTGTGGTTTTTTAAAGTTTCAAATTTTGGCGGTTCTTTCAGTCCGAGTTTTGCTTGGACGTCTTGTGACGTCATCGAAGGAGATTGATTTTCATGATGCGAAGAGCAAAGGAACTGTGGGCAAACACAAAAAAGACATCGGAGTGCACAAAATTGATTTTTTTGGCTTTTGAGTACCATTCACATTAAAATGCCTTCTCCTTTGTCGCTTTGCGGTGATATGCTTATGAGGACGCGGCAAATGGTCTCCTTCGATGACGTCACAGCAAAGTTCGTACCCAGCTCCCACAAATGCTCGGTAACGGGGCAGAAGCACCCAACTTCAAACAGCTGTAGAAACGCGGGGATTTTATCAATTACGATATTTTTTTCGCACAAGTAATCAGAACAAACAGGAGATTTTACTTAGCGAAAGAAAAAA
Source organism: Cladopsammia gracilis (assembly GCA_022457155.1). NCBI lineage: Eukaryota > Metazoa > Cnidaria > Anthozoa > Scleractinia > Dendrophylliidae > Cladopsammia > Cladopsammia gracilis. The sequence goes on along the minus strand of JAJGOT010000116.1, from coordinate 273,695 downwards.
ATTGGGGCTAGTTGCACTTTAAACTGTTACTGGAAGTAGTACACACGAAAGGCAATCAGTTTAATAGAATTTCATCATTGTTTCACCGAGTAAATTTATTGCAGTTTTCAGTGATATGCGAATTCTGAAATTCAATCCTGAACCAACGGTTTACGTTTTTTGCTGCCGTCAATCATCTTAGCGGACCACTCGGGAAGTTCACTTCAACCGGGTCAAAAGGTCACGTCTGTCAGTTGTGATCATCATAAATTGGTAGATTTCGATCCATTTTGTTTATTTCTGTTCTTCATGGTTCGTTGGTTGTCGCCATAATTATGATTTTGTATTTCAGAGTTCGCATATCACTGAAAAACACAATAACAATGAGTACCAGGGAGTTCACATTGATCTTGGTTTCGAGAATAGAAAGAAGATCAGCAGTCATAGTTTCCTTTAAAATCTTAGCACTGTTTCTAAAAGACTACTAAACTTTCCTATGTGCCTCCGTGTAAGAGACATTCGACCACATAAATCCACTTTCTGTTCAGTTATGACCTTTATATAATCTTGCAATAAGTATAGAGAATGAATACAAATATTTTTGCTATAAACAATAAATTAAACAAACACCCATTCACTGAAGGTTTTCTTCGACGATTACCGAAGTAATACGCAGTCAAATCAAACTTCCTATGGTTTATTGCTGAACCAGAACTATACCTATATTCCACCTTTCCCCCCTGCAATTATTTTCATTCATCTTTATAAAAAAGAACACTACTTACCAGTAAATGTGCTACCAAACTCATCATTTAATCCTCGCTGAATGTCAACTCTTGCAGCGATTTTCTTATCCAACCGCTTGTAGTCGGGTGAACATGTATTGAAGAGGCACTCTTTCTCTGCCCAACGGTTAATTATATACTCTTCTTCTAAAGCCGTCCAAGTTTTCTTGCTTCCTTTCTTTTTTGGAGACTTCGAAGGTGTGCAAACAGCGTCCGCCATGTTTGCGACAAAACACCCTTGCGGGGGAGGGGGAGGTACGTCAAAGTAGGTTTTTGTCACCCTCCAGCGGAAAAATCGCCGGTAAATCGCGTCTAAATTCGAGCAAGTTCGAAATAGCGGCGATTTCGTGGCGACAAATCGCCATGAAATCGCCATGAAATCGCCGCTAGTTTACACGCGCGATTTGGAATCGCCGCGTAAATCGCCGCAAAATCGCCGTAAAAATCGCCACAAAAATCGCCTGTGTAAACGGGCCTTAAGGCTTGTGCATATTTTGCCTGTTCAAAATGTGATGGGTAATGTTCACCTGCCTTACCCATGGGGATGGTATTGAAGGGAGGGGAGGGTGGGGAGTTGGTGAGAGGGGGTGGGGGTTGGAGGAGAAAAATGCGCAGTGGAGGGGGGGGGAGGGTCTGAAGTTTGATTTGTATTCACAAGTTGGCTTGAGGAGCTTTTGATTATCACTTAGGATTATCCAAATTGTTGTATTAAGGAGGTTAACTTTGTAGAAGGTTGTTTAATTGTGACAGGAAAAATTGACATTTTAGCATAAAGTAAAGGTTAATGTTGGCAAGCAACAACTATCGAGTCCGCATTATTACTGCGGTTTACCCCAAACACGTGATTACCTTATATGGCAGCTTGCCTTGCATCTTATTCTGTGCCAGTCCTTCTTGGAAGGCTACAAGTTGAGCAGCAGCAAAGTTTTCTCTTCCTTCCCCATGGATTTTTCAGGCGCGACAAATGAGGTCCTTCACCTCTTACTGGCTCAAAACCAGCTAGCTATCTCTGGAACACGCGAACAGATGATCAAGCGCCTTGGCATGATCAGTGTTGATGCGCCAACATCGCGTACGCGAAGCTCTGATCCCGCTGACCCAGCAGCCAAAAGGCCTCGCATGAACACCGATCCTCCTCCTGCTGACCCTAATCTACCCGATCAGGTTGAGCAGCCCAACCAGGAAGGCGATTTAACGAGTGTTTAGAACGATTGATAAGATCCACCGCAGGTCAAAAGACTTGAAAGACGTGAAACCAGACCAAGCACATGTGAAGCACAAGATGGGGTCTGCGAAAGGGGTGTTCCATTTAACAGCGCTTCAAATCCAGTGGCTCAAGCCAACATCATCGCCACCATAGTCGATGAGAAACTAAAAAATTTCGCTCCAGCTAACCCAGCACTCGTACCGCAACAGCCCTTGCAGTCCATTTCTCAACCTCCAGCTCGACAACAGCTATCCAACTCTGCTTTCGTCACAAGCCTTCTTACGCAATCTGGTTCCTCGAACTTTGGCCCATCTCGGTCTCAAATGCAGTCAGCTTCTTCATCCATCTCAGCACACGTCCCCCAGAAGACCCTATCTATCTTACGTGGCGAGTTTGTTGAATTCGATTCTTTGCTGCCAGAAAACTCCTGCCTAAACGAAAGCGAACTCCCCGGGATGTCTTTCGTTCGAGGTTTAATATTCCCACCCCTGCCCGCAAGAAGAAAACCCACATTGACTCAATCGATAGGTGGCTCTTGGCCTTTGCTGTTTTTTGTGCAATCTTCCTGACTTCCTTCACCCACAGGGTTGTCGAGATGTTTGCTTACCAAGAGATCATTCGATCGGCCTTCCGTAAGTTCGCAGGATTTGCATGGCTCTCCTACGATATAGACTTTCGTAGGAAAGCAGCCTCCAACCATTCCCTTAATTGGGGGGAAAAGGATATACAGTTGTACCTCCTGAAATTTACAGGGCAAGCAAGAATCTCCCATCTGCCACCCAACAACCCCAAGTTATTGAGAAAAATCTGCTCGAGGAGGTCCAGCTTGGTCGCCTGGCCAGCCCCTTTGAATCCACCCCTTTAAAAATTTTCAAATTCATCCCCTTGGCCTGGTTCCCAAAAAGGGCAGCCAAAAGTGGCCCACTATTTTCCACTTTTTCTACTCCAATGGGTCCCTGGGTAGCTTAAATGCTTACATACCCATTGAGCATTACACCCTTCAGTATATTTGGATTGACGACGCCATTGCTCTGGTCCTCAAACACGGCCCAGGGTGCTTTATGACAAAAACTGACATACAGTCAGCTTTCAGAATTATCCCCATTCACCCCAAGGATTGGGAACTCCTGGGGATGTCCTGGAAGGGTCGTTATTACTTTGACAAAGCTCCCCCCTTTGGCCTAAGGAGCGCCCCTACCTCTTTAATCAACTCTCCAATGCCCTGGAATGGTTAGTGAGACACCACCTGAGCATCCCCTCCATCATCCATATTCTTGACGATTTTTTCATTGTTCAACCTGCCCCCTCATTCCTTTGTGCCACAGCCCTTTGCCGGGTTCTTACTCTCTTTGAGGAATTAAACATTCCCCTTGCCCCAAAGAAAACCTTTTGCCCCACCCAAGTTCTTGAATTGATGGGAATAACACTCGATTCCATAAACATGCAGGCCCGTCTCCCTGAGGATAAGTTAAGCAGTGCCCGGTCCCTGCTATCTGACTAGTCTTCCAAATGGGTCTGTCGTCTGCAGAACCTGCAGTCCCTCATTTGGGACTCTGCAGTTTGCTTGCCGGGTTATTTCACCGGGTCGCCCTTTCATGCAACGCATCATTAACCTTACCCGGGGTTGTGTCCTCCCAAAGCAGATTTTTCTCACCCAGGAGTTCAGAAGGGACATCCTCATGTGGCAATTTTTCCTTGATCACTGGAATGGTGTTAGCCTTTTTTCTTCCCCCTTACACTGAATCATCCCCATAAATCCATTTGTACACAGATGCAGCGGGTGTGGTTGGATATGGGGCCTTCTTTGACAATCTGTGGTTCCAGGGCACATGGCTCCCCTCCCACCAGCTCGACCCCACTACAGGGATTTAAGTATTACCTGGCAGGAGCTTTATCCAATTTACCTTGCCTGCATTTATTTGGGGGGCCCATTGGGCTAACAGGAGAATTTGTTTCCATTGTGACAACCAGGCAGTCGTCACAGTTTTGTCTGCTAAAAGCCCCAAAATTCCCCGCATCATGAACCTTGTCCATTTGATCACCCTTCAAGCTTTAAAGTTTAATTTTATCTTTACTGCAAAGCATGTCTCTGGGGTAGACAATGGCATAGCTGATAGTTTATTTCGCTTTCAGATGTCCCGGTTCCACCTACTCGCACCAGATGCATCGCCCATTCCCTGTCCAATCCCTCCTTTCCTGACGAAAGTCTAACTATGCAGGCTGCTCACTATATTTTCCAGTCCATCCCCAGCTCTACTCGTCGAACCTATTCCTCTGGGGAGCGACACTTTATTAGATTTTGCCTTTTTCATAAACTCATTTCGCCCCAAACCCCTTTTCTCCCTACCCGTGAGTCAACCTTAATTCATTTTGTCACTCACTTATCCAATACTGTTTCATATGGCACTATTAAAGTTTATCTGGCAGCAGTCAAGAATCTCCATATTGAGTTTGGCTGTTCTCTGGACTTCTCCTCCATGCCCTTCCTATACAAGACCCTATGAGGGATCAAATCATCCCTTGGTATTGCAAAACGGGCCAGGTTCCCTATCACTATTTCGATCCTCCTCCAAATTTATGCCAAACTAAAACCTTTTCAGTCATTGGACACAGATTCTTCAATGTTGTGGGCTGCTTTTACCCTTGCTTTCTTTGTTTTTTTTGCGCAGTAGTGAATTCACTTGCAACGGGAAGTTTAATATTCAATCTCATCTGACAAAATCAGATGTCTGTCTTTACCCCAACATTGTCCAACCTGTGTCCTTCGAGATTGTCATTAAGAAGTCCAAAACAGACCCTTTCCGTGAGACAGCCAAGCTCACTATCGCCAAGTCAAACTTGACCGTATGTGTGGTCACCACGTTAAGAGACTATATGCTTCAAACTACTTCTAGTGCAGCTACCCAGCCTCTCTTTCAATTCTCGGATGGACGACTGACATCTTACTTGGTCTTCCCTCACAAACAACTTATGGGCTCTTCTCAAGATTTGCAGATTGGATAGTACCTGCTATGCATCACACAGTTTCCACATTGGAGCAGCCACTACTGCGGGGGCTGCTGGCATTCCAGACTGGCTTATTAAAGTTCTTGGTTGTTGGAAATCTGATGCATATCAGTCATATATCAGGACACCAACGAAACCATTCTCCAAGTCCCTCAAAATTTGGCCTCCTGTCTATCTTGTTAATGACTTGCAAACATTGGGACGTCTCATTGCAATGACTGTTGACAATGCTTCCTTGGCATTGGGAACACTACGATATTGCTTTGTACTGTTTATTGAGAACACTATGAAAATTGAGATCACTGTGTCTTACTATAACATTTATTAAGTAATGCTATCCAAGTTTTTAGATCGTTTCAGTTAAGGTTTTAAGTTAGAACATGTGATCATACCTGCTTGTTCACTCCTTAATCCCCTTTCTCCACCAATGGTCTTCTGTTAATTTCATTTCTCTGTGGAGCGGATAAGGGCTGTATCCAGCCCTCGCGACCAGGTGGAGAAAGGGTCTTGGGGACTGGGCTTTACACAGGGTACTTCTCATATTACTCGGCATTTTGGGCGGGGAATTGCTGCCTGCGGGACCTCTTCAGCCCTGTGCTGAAGCCCCGTCAGGGAGGGGGGCTATAGGATTTGCTTGACTTGGTTAACTTGGCCCAAGGACATTATGCATCCTGGAGGCTATACCCTTGCAATCCATGAAAGAGTTTTCTCAGAAGTCAAATTCAGTAAAGAAAAATCAAACCAACAACAAAAAGGGAAAGAGCAATATTACCATGTGCCTACTGAGTCAGAGAATGTGTGAAATAAAATTATGTCCAATTAAAATAATATTTTGAGTAGAAAATGGTATTTAATTCAAACCCAACTATTGCATGCTTAGAGAAATACAAAGAACCTTGGTCTGCTATTTCAACTTGTAAAAGCAAAGCTATAATGCCACTAGTTACATTAACAAATTAATTTTTAAAAACTGTGTCTGGTCTGTTAATATTTTATTCCATATCATTTTTGGGTCATCATTAACTGCTTACTGATTAAAATCGATAAAGCAATTATAACAATATTGATGATACACTGTAGGAGTTAAGAGAATTTTTAAAGTCATAAGATTATCATTGATTACTGTAATTGAACCAATCAGTAATAACCCATTTAAAATAATAATCAATTATAATAATTATATTGATTGCTATCCAATGATCAATTTTCATCAGTTGGGCATGCAGCTAGCAGTATGACTATGTTGTGGTTCAAATTTTTCTTTGGTTTGAAAATGTTGAAACCAGTTTGATTTTTATTTTCTTTGTCTCATATTCAGTCCCATAATAAGAGACAATGGAAAACAAAAATCAAACTGGTTTTAAAAAATTTTAACCCAAAAAATTTGAACCACAACAGCTACATGTACATGATCAACTGCATACAGATTATGAAAATAGTATGTGTAGCCTCCAACCAATTAAAGGCTCATCACAGGCTTTTTCTTCCATGAGAAAAGTAGATGAACCCTAAAGATGTCTGCATTAAAAGCTGTGATAAAGGAAATGGTCACTGTCTATTATAAATTACATGTATTATTAAAGTTTAAGGTTGCTGAACAGTCTTTGTGGGTGTCTGCAATTTCTGCTACTGACACAAGTCAGCATGTGCAAAGCTTTGAGGAAAACCAGCATGGCACCTAGTCTATATACATACAGTGATCATTTTAATTTTGTTCAGTGCATGTAAATACATATATCACCAAGTTTTATTTTCCATCTGAAGATAAAACAGACTGATATAATTATGTAATTTTTTTCTTTTCCAGCTGTGCAGTCTTGAATCATCGTAACAGGCACCATTAAAACATACTTCCTCTGAGATGTTCAACAAGCAGGTTTTGTGATGGATACGTGAGACCATTTCTAATCCATGTTCCACAGCAACCCACACCCATGCTACAACCTGGTCATTACCCACTGGTACTGTTGGTGCTGAGAACCTCATTTTCAGGTACATGTAGATGCCACCCTATATGTGCAGGGATGTAGATAATAGCCGGGAACCGGGGAAATTACCTGGCTGTGAACTTCATTTTTCCGGCTGTAAAAGCCAAGTGCAGCTTTAAAAGGACTACTTTTTTTCTCTCTTTTTTACCCGTCTGTCAGTTCTATATTCCCACCTGTTAAAAACTGAATCTACATCCCTGTATGTGAAAAACATTTTTGTTTTCTCATACCACATATCCTATAATTTTTTATGTGAAGAACATTTTTGTTTTCTCTGTTTTGCTTATCCTACAACTGTATATCCCAAGTTTAAAAATACTTAACATGCTTTTTCTCCCATAACATTTATACTGTACGTGTACTGTACTGTAAAGTTGAGCGTGTCTCAGCTTGGGGCGGTTGAGTCCTAATACAGCATTCAATTAAGAAGTGTTTCAAATGGGATCCATTGACACAGTAGTCACTAAAGGGAAATGATCATGTTTGGAGTGGTCGCTGAGAGAGAGTAAACTGTACATGTATTATTACAAAGAGCAGTAAGTAGAATGTGAATGCTGATATTGGAGCTTAAAGAATAAAGTGTTAAGTAATAAACAACTGTACTATCTGAATCCAGCCTGTGTGTTGGCATCAGTCTTGAATTTATCATTTCTATTTTTAGATACCCTTCATATAAAGTCAGTCAATGAAATTGGGAAGGAGGGGAATGGATAAAAAAAGCTGGACTCATAGGATCAGGAAGAAACATTGTAAAGGTAACAACTTTGATGTTATGTATGCGGTACATGTAAAGTTTTGGGGATACCATTAACAGTTTTATTGATTGTTTGCACTGATTGATTAAAGGTGAATTCAGAATTGCTGTTTTAGTTCACAAACTCTATGAGCAGCCAATGCAAGTGCAAAGGTCACTGGAGGGAAATGATCACATTTGGATTGGTTACTGAGAGAGAGTAACCTGTACATGTGTGATTAGGTAGAGGTGTAAATAGAATATGCATGCTTATATTGGTGCTTTTAAAGAGTCCAGCCTATGTTTCAGCATCATGAATTTATCATTTATATTTTTAGATGGCCTTGATATAAAGTCAGTCAATCATACCTGTAAGTGGAAAGGAGAGAACTGGATCGAAGAAAAGCTGGTCTCGCCGGATCAGGAGGAAACATTGTAAAGGTAACAGCTTTAATATTGCATGTGCAGAACATTCAGTGTATCAAGTTAGAGAGAAGGCATTTTAAGGATGGAACACAAATTTAAAACATCTGCACAACATCCCCTAGCAACATTTGATCAAGTCAGGTTTCTTTGTTACTAAAAAACAATCAAGAAAAGTACAGTGTAAACTAGCAGTAATCGGAGATTATGGTGATGCGGAAATGAGCCCCTGAAAAAGGCAATTGGGGTGGCCAATTGGAAGACCGGACACCCACAAATCTCAAATTTTACTGCACGTAAGGCACGGCAACCAACACGAAATTAGGATTGCGTTCAACCATGAAAGGCATTTAGATCCTCAAATTCAATGAATTGAATGTGACTTGCAGCCTATTAGAGTAATCATTCACACACAACAGATCATCTTATTAGGGTAGGAATACTCAAAAGTAGTCTCTTAAGAAAATGATGATGATGATGAACTTTATTCAGATCAACCATTCACACACAACAAATCAACCTGATAGAGTAATCACTCACGCACAACAGATCAGCCTGATAGAGTAATCACTCACACACAACAGATCAGCCTGGTAGAGTAATCACTCCCACACAACCGATCAGCCTGATAGAGCAATCATTCCTGTCACATATGTAACCTGGCCGGGTTACGGCATGCTTGGGTAACCAGGCCAGGACTAGACCTGGTGTATGAAATAAACATGGCTTCCTCGACTCGTATGTTACATGGTGTCAAATAGTGGGATAAAGAACCGAAATGGATCAGGATTTTAAGCTTCTAGAGTACTTGTCATTACAAGGAAACCCTTCCGAAAATTGGAGACGATGGATTCAAAGATTCGAGTTGTATCTCGTCGCAAAGGAAAAGACGAAAAAACCCGATTCAACCAAAATCGCAATGTTGTCCGCAGTTGGACCCGAAGCTTTGGAGCGATGCAACCATTTCCAATGGAGTGAAGGCGAAGACAGAGAGAAATTCATTGTTGTGAAGGCAAAATTCGAAAGCGAGTTAGCTGGCCAGAAGCAGATTGTCTTCTCCAGGTATCAGTTCTGGGATTATTCGAAGACCGCGGGCCAAACCTTCGACGAATTCCTCACCCAGCTTCGAACGTTCGCTTTATCGTGCGAATTCACCGAGTCAGACAACATGATCAGAGACAAAATAGTGTTCTCTACCGAAAATCCTGCGGTGAAGGAGCGACTGTTGCGTGAACCGAAACTTGACCTGGAGAAAGCTGTTGATATATCTCGATCTTCGGAATTGGCACACAAAGTCTTCGTAAACATGAAAGGTGCCGACAAGTCGAATGACAACGAAGTAGACGCACTCAACATGAATCTTCCAAATAAAGGCCGAACTCCAAAAGGTGGCAAGCAAGGCCGATTTGAGGAGGAGACACCCAAAACCGTGATAGAAGAAGAAGAAGTTGTGGAAGGTGTGGAGCCACACACGCGCGAAACCAGTGCCCAGCTTGGGGAAAAACATGCCTAAAATGTGGAGGTCCAAACCACTTTAGCAGCCATTTCAGAACGGCGCATCCAAATGTCAACGAAGTGGTCACTCAAGACAGCAGGATTCCCTCTATGTTGGGAACATCTGCACCAAAGACAACCCAGCCTGGTTCTCTGTTGTGAAAGTAAATGGCAGCAAGGTGAAGATGAAGCTCGATACAGGTGCCTCAGCTAACGTGATATCTTGGAAAACGTTCAAGAAACTACAAAACCCTCCTCACCTGCAACCGTCAAATGTTTGTTTGAGAGCCTATGGGGATCGCATCATCGACCACAAAGGCAAAGCTATCCTGATCTGCAAAACCAATCATCATGAAGAAGCACTTGAATTCTATGTGGCCATGACAAAAGCACCCCCATCCTAGGTCTGCAAGCATGCCAAAGACTGGGTTTGATACAGAGGACTGATTGTCCTCCAAACCATCCAAGTCAAGAAGAACACTCAGTCAATGTGGTTAACTCCAATCACCTCACTATCCAAGATGTTGTTGTAGAATACAAGGATGTGTTTACAGGCCTGGGAAAGTTTGACACATATCATATCACTGTTGAAGATGGCGCTGAACCGGTCATACACCCACCCCATTAAGTCGCACACAGGCTGCACGACCGGCTGAAAGAAAAGCTTAATCAAATGGAATGTGACGAGATTATTGCCAAAGTCTACAAACCCACCAACTGGGTTAATAGCCTTGTAATTGTGGAAAAGAAAGATGGCAGCCTTCGTTTGTGCCTGGATCCCAAGGACTTAAACAAAGTCATTAAAAGGGAACACTTCCAAATTCCTACCTTTGAAGATGTCGTCTCGCGCCTTGGAGGGAGGAAGTATTTCACAGTCCTGGACCAGAAGAAAATCTGGACCTCAGAAGAAATGCCCAATGACTGGAAGCACGGACACCTGATAAAGTTACCCAAGAAGGGGAACCTCAAAGAATGCTCTAACTGGAGAGGAATCACACTCTTGTCGGTACCAGGGAAGGTCTTCAGCAAAATCCTACTGGAGAGGATCAAGACAGAAGTGGAGAAGGAGCACATACTACGCGACGAACAAGCAGGCTTTCGGCAAGAACGATCGACCACGGACCAAATCGTAACACTCCGCAATATCATTGAACAGAGCCTTGAATGGAACACCACCTTGTATACCATCTTTGTGGACTTTGAAAAGGCTTTCGATAGCGTGGACCGAGACATTTTGTGGAAGCTGCTGGCCTACTACGGCATTCCGGAGAAGATCATTAAACTGATCAGGATGGCTTTTGAACCATCAACATGCCAAGTGGTCCACAACGGCTCTGTGACTGAACCCTTCACCATCACAACCGATGTGTTCGACAAGGGTGCTTGCTATCACCTTTTTTTTATTTTTGATTGTTATCGATTGGATCATGCGTGAGACCACAAAAGGCAAGAAGAGAGGGCTGCAGTGGTCATTGACGGAGCAGCTTGAGGACATTGACTATGCAGACGACATCACCTTAATTTCGCAATGCCACGCAGACATGAAGCAGAAGCTTCTCCAGCTTGACGAAGAAGCCAGGAAGACTGGACTGAAGATCAACGTGAAAAAAACAAAGAGTCTGATGCTCAACCACACGAGCGAAGCTACATTCACCATTCGGCAGGACACCATCGAGGAAGTTCAAGACTTTGCCTACCTGGGCAGCACTGTGTCCACAGAAGGCGGAACTGATCAGGACATTCGTATTCGGAAAGGAAAAGCTGCAGGAGTCTTCAATACCCTTCGACTCATCTGGCAATCAACAAAGCTGTCTCTCAACACGAAGCTTCGTATCTACAACTCCAATGTGAAAAGCGTCCTTCTATACGGCTGTGAAACTTGGAGAGTGCTGAAGTCATCGATGGCCAAGATACAAGTCTTTGTGAACCGCTGCCTCCGCCAGATCCTGGGAGTGCGGTGGTACGACAGGCTGAGTAATGAAGAGCTGTGGAGAAGCACATCCCAGGAGCCAATCGAGCAACAGATCAAGAGACGCAAGTGGCATTGGCTTGGACATACGCTAAGGAAACCTGCAGACGTCACACGAAGAGGGCTACGGTGGACACCCCAAGGGAAGCGCAAACGAGGACAGCCGAAGACCACCTGGCGGCGCTCAACTGAAGCCGAAGCGAAGACCGTTTGGCCTGACGTGGGGACAGCTCGAACGGAAGGCCCAGGACAGGAGGGAATGGCAATCTCTGGTGGACGACCTATGTTCCGTACGGAGCGACAGGAATTAATGTAATGTATGTGGACCAGAAGGACTCTTACTGGTAAGTACCCTTGAGTGAAGAAAGCTCTTACATGTGCGTTTTCAACACCCCTTTTGGCAGATACCGCTTCCTGCGTATGCCTTTCGGTATCTGTTCTGCTTCGGAGGTGCTGCAGAAGAGAGTGTACAAAGTGTTTGGAGATATGCAAGGGGTAGAAGTCATTGCAGACGACATGACCATGTCTGGTGCGACAGAAGAGGAGCACGATCAACTACTGCGAAAAGTTATGCAAAGGGCAAGAGAGTAAAACGTGAAGTTCAACCCAAAGAAGGTTCAATTCAAGAAACGAAGAGTGTTCTACTTCGGAACTATCATCAGCGATAGATATGTCTACAACTATGTGTCCTATCAGGCAACTACTTAAGAAAGATGTAGAGTTTCAGTAGTTCCCGGAGCACCAGCAGGCTGTCAATAAGATTAAGTAAGTTCTTAGCAGTGAACCAGTCCTGCGCTACTATGACCCAAGCAAGAAGGTGACCATACAAGCTGACGCCTCATCTACTGGGCTAGGTGCCTGTCTCCTTCAGGATAAAGGGCCAGTAGCTTACGCCTCGCGTGCCTTAACTGAGACTGAGCAACGTTGGTTCCAAATTGAGAAAGAGCTATTGGCGGTCACGTTTGCTGCTGAACACTTTCATTACTACATTTATGGAAGAGAGGTTGAAGTCGAAAATGACCACAAACCACTTGAAACCATAATCCGAAAGCCACTCCAAAATGCTTCACCAAGAATTCAGCTCATGCTTCTGAGGTTACTGAGATACAAGCTGAACTTACATTATGTTCCAGGCACCAAGGTATGCATTGCTGACATGCTGTCTCGTGCTCATCCTTCTCCTGTAGCTCCCAGTGAAGATTGTCCGGACAAAGAAATGGAATTAAGGATCCACAGCCTGGTCTCAGGTCTGCCAATTTCTGGCGAAAAAATGAATCTCTTGAAGCAAGCAACAGCTGTCGACGAGACTCTACAGATGGTACAAGTGCTCATTGCTAAGGGGTGGCCAGATTACAAAAGGGACATGCCCATCAGTACAAGGCAATATTGGCCTATCCGGGATGAGCTTCATGTGGTAGAAGGCCTAGTATTCAGAGGAGAGAAGCTAGTCATACCTACCAGCATGCAGAGTGAAATGTTGACTAAACTGCACGAGAGCCACCTGGGCATGGAGAAGTGTAAAGCCAGAGCTCGCTCTATTATGTACTGGCCTGGGATGGGACGAGACATTGAAGAATTCATATCAAGATGCTCCACATGTGCCAAGTACAAGCCTGCAAACCCTCGGGAACCACTCATTCCTCACGAAATTCCCCAGCATCCATGGACAAAGCTAGGGATGGACATCTTTACATTCAGAGGAAAGGATTATCTTTTGGTCGTGGACTACTATTCGAAATATCCTGAAGTGTGCCACTTAGCCACCAAGACTGCAACATGTGTTTTTTCGCACCTGAAAACATGTTTTGCAAGACATGGCATACCTGACACTGTTATAGCAGATAATATGCCATTTGGAAGTAGAGAGTTTACTCAGTTTGCTGGTGAGTGGGGTTTCGAAGTCAAGACGTCTAGTCCCCATCATGCTCCGTCCAATGGACAAAATGAGAGGTCAGTTGGAACGATAAAGCAACTGATGAGAAAGGCAGCGGAAGATGGAAGAGATGTTCATCTGGCCCTGTTGGAGTATCGCAACACGCCAATATCAGGCCTTGAGTATTCACCCGCGCAGTTGTTGATGAGCCGAATGCTTAAAGACAAGCTGCCTACACCAACAACCTTGCTGTTTCCCAAACTTGCCCAAGAAGCACAGAAATCTCTGTCACCCCGACAACAAAGACAAAAGAAATACCATGACCATGGTACCAGAACCCTGCCCCCTCTTCAGGTTGGCGACCCCGTGATGATTCAGCAGGGGAGCGTATGGAATCCTGCCATAGTCATGGAAAAACATGAATCACCAGATTCATTTAAAGTCCAAACCAAGGACGGCCAAGTTTATCGTTGGAACCGCAAGTTTCTGCGCAAGTCACCTGAGTCTGAACTAGTGCAGCTAGCACCTCCAGCATCACCCATAACAGCTCCACCAGTCCAGGCAACAGCTCCGGCATCGACTATGCCGACTCTGGAAACAGCTCCTTGTCAGACAGCAGTAACCAAATCCAGGGAGCCTCCACTGTCAATGTCCCAAGTGCCCGTACGAAGAACATCTGATAAGCTGCGAAGCAAGCCAAAGTGGTTGGATGATTATGAACATTAAGATGTTAACTTTAAGCCCAATGTGTTGGAATAAGACTTACATGAACTGTTGTTTCAGAGCTGCATGTGTACTTTTTGCTATTCTACGTTCAGTAGTTTACACTAAGGACAGCCTCATTCTCGAAATAGTTGTTGTTGTGTTTTTTTTTTCACAGACAACAGATCAACCTGATAGAGTAATCACTCATACACAATAGATCAGCGTGATAGACCAATCACTAACAAACAACAGATCAGCCCGATAGAGTAACCACTCCACTCAGATTTTTGCAAAAGCGATTATAATCGAATAATACCCCAAATTTGCACATGAAGCGATGTTAGGAAAAATGGTAGTGCTCAAGATCGCAAAAGCGAAAGTAAACAAAACTTTGAACGTTTACAAACATTACATCAAGCTACTTTTTGACATTATCATTAAGTAATTTCACAAAACCAGTGTTAATCTCTCGATCAATTTAATACCAGTGCACAAATAGTAAGGTTTGAAATGTTATTGCGATTTATTTGAATTCAAACAAACATAATTTTTTTATTCTTGCAAAATATATATGCCATATACCATATTTTAAGATGTCTATGTGGGATTTTCAATGCGAAATCTTAAACACACGCGCTAAATTTCACTTTTATTGATTTCTAAGTTTCTTCTTTATCGTCGTCATGGTAATATCGATTTTACCAGACAATATATCTTGCCAAACTTCAATTCAAAACTAGTTAGTGGTGAAAATTTCACGTTGGTCTGACTTGGAGAAGACCGCTTAAAAGCCGATTGAAAAATGTTGGTATGGTCTCCAGAAAACTGTATCGAACCACCTTAGTGTGCTTAGTTAGGAAAATATATTTTTAATTTTTAAACAAAAGCTCTACAAATGATTTTTGTTATTTCGAGCGTAAAATCTGGTAAAAATTTTTCCTGGAAATTTCAAACGTTTGCTATTTTAAACGATCAAAAAGATTTTATAAAAAATCTCTTTGATCTGTTTAAAACAGTGAAAGTTTGAAATTTCCAGTCAAAAATAACCTTTTGCTTAAAAAAAAAAGTAAAATTGGGTGGTCGACGGCGGGGGCTGAACCCCCTGGTTAAGTCACACAAACTTAAATTAAACGACGGCAGAGATAAGGCCGTCATGTGTTTAAGTCAAGAAGCGCAAGCTTATTACCACTACACCACGGAGGCGTAGCACGAGAAAGAGAGGTCAAAATTACCTAGAAATAGGTTGTGAGGTCTATTGTTTTCATTGAATATATTACCTTTAATTAAGCATGTTTTATTCAGTCCGTGCAAAATGTTGCTTACTTTGTAAAACAATACATATAACACCACAAACGTTTGTAAACAAATTCGAAGATAACAACGCCAGAGTGAAAGCGGGTAAATTGAATAAAGCAAATGTAGTCCATATTGAAAGCTTACGCGCAATTACCAAACGAATGAAAAATTTGAAAATGTTATGTTCGGAGTTTTCGCATGTAGTGATGTATAGTTTTCCGTGGTTTCATCGAGAACAACGCACGCAGTTAAGTGTTTCGATACAGTTTCCTGGAGACCATACCTACATTTTTCAATCGGCTTTTGAGCAGTCTTTTCCAAGTCAAATCAACGTAACATTTTAACTGGTTTTGAATTGAAGTTTGGCTAAATATATATTCTGGTACCATGAAGACGATAAACAAGAAACTTCGAAATCAGAAAAAGTGTAATTTTGCGCGTTTAAGATTTCGCATTAAAAATCCCACGTAGATATCTTAAATTATGGTATATAGCATATATATTTCGCAAGAACAAACAGATTTTGTATGTTTGATGTCAAATAAATCGCAATAACCTTACTATTTGTATACTGGTATTAAATCGAGAGGTGAGCACTGCATGGTTTTGTGATGTTTGTACTCCTTCAAAGTTTTATTTACGTTCTCTTTTATCTTAAGAACTGCCTTTTTTTTCTAATGTAAAAATGTAATTTTCGATTTTAATCGCTTTTGCAAAAATCTGAGAAACAGCTCCATGGATTCTTTTTTTTGAAACGTTGGCTAAGCATGCCTACCGATGTGAAAAATATTATCTGACAGTTTCATTGACATTGATTCACTGGAATGCCTATAACATTAAAAGATGAAGACGACGTACCAACAGGCCGTACCAAAGTTTGCGTTACAAATTAACTTTTTAGGATTATTTTGAGCGATAAATGCCCTTTGAAATGAAATTTGCTTCAACGAGCATACATTGAAATGTTTCAATCACGGAAGAATGTAGTGCGCATTGATTTGAAATCATTACTGAGCATAAGTTAAAAAAGCGAATTTTTAACGCAAACGTTTTGGCCGGTTCGTACGTCGTCTTCATGTATAAATTTAAAGCCGTTCCAGTGAATCAATGTCAATAAAACTTTCAGAAAATATTTTTCAAATTCTTTTTCTTGCAAAATATATATGCCATTTACCATATTTTGGGAATTTTTAATGCGAAATCTTCACTTTTACTGATTTCGAAGTGTCTTGTTTATCGTCGTTATGGTAATATCGATTTTATTAAACTTGTATTCAAAACCAGTTACTGGTGGAAGTGTGATGTAAGCGATCTCCAAGTCAGATCAACAAGTCCATTGAAAATAGGTTGTGGATTGTAAGCAGTGAATCTACTTGCGTTAACAAGTGATGTTTTATTCAGTCACTTTTTGTATAGGGTTTATTGAAAGTTCTACTTATTTTGACTTTTTTTTTTTCTACAGATGGATTTATTTCCAAAAGAAGTTATGGAAACAGTCATGAACACACGTGAAAAACGGCGGAAGCGGAAAGGATTTTTAATGATTGTACAGCAAGAACGGATTTTTTTTAACTGTCTAGCAAGTGTACAGCAAGAACGGATTTTTTTGAACTGTCTAGCAAGAACGGATTTTTTTGAACTGTCTAGTAAGTGTACAGCAAGAACGGGTATTACAACTGTCTAGTAAGTGTACAGCAAGAACGGGTATTACAACTGTCTAGCAAGTGTATAGCAAGAACGGATTTTTTTGAACTGTCTAGCAAGTGTACAGCAAGAACGGGTATTACAACTGTCTAGCAAGTGTATAGCAAGAACGGATTTTTTTGAACTGTCTAGCAAGTGTACAGCAAGAACGGGTATTACAACTGTCTAGCAAGTGTATAGCAAGAACGGGTATTACAACTGTCTAGCAAGTGTACAGCAAGAACGGGTATTACAACTGTCTAGCAAGTGTACAGCAAGAACGGGTATTACAACTGTATAGCAAGAAAGGATTTTTTTGAACTGTCTAGCAAGTGTACAGCAAGAACGGGCATTACAACTGTCTAGCAAGTGTACAGCAAGAACGGGCATTACAACTGTCTAGCAAGTGTACAGCAAGAACGGGTATTACAACTGTCTAGCAAGTGTACAGCAAGAACGGGTATTGCAACTGTCTAGCAAGTGTACAGCAAGAACGGGTATTACAACTGTCTAGCAAGTGTACAGCAAGAACGGGTATTGCAACTGTCTAGCAAGTGTACAGCAAGAACGGGTATTACAACTGTCTAGCAAGTGTACAGCAAGAACGGGTATTGCAACTGTCTAGTAAGTGTACAGCAAGAACGGATTTTTTTGAACTGTCTAGCAAGTGTATAGCAAGAACTGGTATTACAACTGTCTAGCAAGTGTACAGCAAGAACGGGTATTACAACTGTACAGCAAGAACGGGTATTGCAACTGTCTAGCAAGTGTACAGCAAGAACGGGTATTACAACTGTCTAGCAAGTGTACAGCAAGAACGGGTATTACAACTGTCTAGCAAGTGTACAGCAAGAACGGATTTTTTTGAACTGTCTAGCAAGTGTATAGCAAGAACGGGTATTACAACTGTCTAGTAAGTGTAAAGCAAGAACGGGTATTACAACTGTCTAGTAAGTGTAAAGCAAGAACGGGTATTACAACTGTCTAGTAAGTGTAAAGCAAGAACGGGTATTACAACTGTATAGCAAGAACGGGTATTACAACTGTCTAGCAAGTGTACAGCAAGAACGGATTTTTTTGAACTGTCTAGCAAGAACGGGTATTACAACTGTCTAGCAAGTGTACAGCAAGAACGGATTTTTTTGAACTGTCTAGCAAGAACGGGTATTACAACTGTCTAGCAAGTGTACAGCAAGAACGGGTATTACAACTGTCTAGCAAGTGTATAGCAAGAACGGATTTTTTTTGAACTGTCTAGCAAGTGTACAGCAAGAACGGATTTTTTTGAACTGTCTAGCAAGTGTACAGCAAGAACGGGTATTACAACTGTTTAGTAAGTGTATAGCAAGTGTATAGCAAGAACGGATTTTTTTGAACTGTCTAGCAAGTGTACAGCAAGAACGGATTTTATTGAACTGTCTAGCAAGTGTACAGCAAGAACGGGTATTACAACTGTTTAGTAAGTGTATAGCAAGAACGGATTTTTTTGAACTGTCTAGCAAGTGTACAGCAAGAACGGGTATTACAACTGTCTAGCAAGTGTACAGCAAGAACGGATTTTTTTGAACTGTCTAGTAAGTGTAAAGTCGGAACGGGTATTTGAACTGTCTGTCTGAAATTATAGTAAGAACTAGTGTTTCAACACTATTCATGTATTTCAAATTTTTGAAGTTCCAGAATAAAATACTATTCGTGAAATTTTGTGTTCTCATTTCCCATCAAAAGTGTAAATAAGAAGTTCGATACAGTTTTCTGGAGACCAGAGCAAGTCATAGCAAAGTAAAATTTTCACCAGTAACTGGTTTAACTGGTTTTGAATTGAGGTTTGGCAAGATAGATATCACCATGACAAGAAACTTCGAAATCAGTGAAAGTAAAATTTTACGCGTTTAAGAATTCGCATTGAAGATCCCACATACACATCTTATAATATAGTTTGTGGCAAATACATTTTGCAAGAATAAAGAATATTATATGCCGTATACTCTATGATGTCTATGTGGGGTTTTCAAAGCAAATTCTTAAACGCGCAAAATTTAACTTTTACTGATTTCGAAGTTTTTTTTGTTTGTCGTCGTCATGGTAATATCGATTTCACCAGAAAATACTTCTTGCCAAACATCAATTTAAAACCAGTTACTGGTGAAAATTTCTCGTTGATCAGACTTGGAAAAGATCGCTTAAAAGCCGATTGAGAAATGTAGGTATGGTCTTCAGAAAACACCTTAATGTTCAAACTTTTGTTTCACGGGTTTTCAATATTTCAACCACTGAAAGAACGACAGCTACAGTCGAAAAAAAATATATTTTTATTTCTTTTCTCCTGGTCTACTTGAATCCAACTTCAGAAAGACGACTGTAAAACAAAAAGCAAGATCAAAATTAGTAGATGATAGAAAAACACAATTGTTTACCGTCTCATTCGTTTGCATTACCAAGCAAAGCAGCTAAAATTCCGCGCGGACTATGAATAAAACATCAAATATTAACACTAATATCGATTCAATGCAAGCAATAGATAATTTGTTTACAAACGTTTGTGGTGTTGTATATTGTTTTGCAAAGTGAGCAACATTTTGCACGGACTGAATAAAACATGCCTAATTAAAGGTAATATATTCAATGAAAACAATAGACCTCACAACCTATTTCTAGGTAATTTCAACCTCTCTTTCTCGTGCTACGCCTCCGTGGTGTAGTGGTAATAAGCTTGCGCTTCTTGACTTAAACACATGACGGCCTTATCTCTGCCGTCGTTTAATTTAAGTTTGTGTGACTTAACAAGGGGGTTCAGCCCCCGCCGTCGACCACCCAATTTTCCTTTTTTTTCTTTTTTTGGGAAGCAAGCAGTAATTTTTGACTGGAAATTTCAAACTTTCACTGTTTTAAACAGATCAAAGAGATTTTTTACAAAATCTTCTTGATCGTTTAAAATAGCAAAAGTTTGAAATTTCCAGCCAAAAAACATTACACAATTTTTTTTTTTGATAGCTTGCAGAATTTTTGACCACATTTTAATTGAAGACGATTTTTTTTACCAAATTTTATGCTCGGAAAAGAGTGTTTTGTGAGAGATTTTGCTGAAAAAAAATTCCGAATTTTCAGATTTCCTTCGAGTTAATTTTCTACTGCACATTAATCTCAAGAGTATTTGTTTTGGTGTCAGATCTCTGAAGCCGATAAAAAAAATATAGATTGACAATTTTCAGCCCAAAACGTCTGCTACCTGACCTTTGGTTTGTTCTTGGTTTTATTAAGTAAAAAAAAAAAACAAATCGGTGGTCAACGGCCGCTGAACCCCTTTGGAAAGTCACACAACGTAAATAAACGACGACAGAGATAAGGCCGTCAATTAAGTGAAGAAGCGTTTATTACCGCTTGACCACGTAGACATTGTATGGAAATAACCTGCGCAAATCTATTTTTCGTGAAGTTTTCAAAAAATAAACTTAAAAGTCTTGTAATGTTGGGGCCATTTAACCGCATTATGTGTAAATAGGTTTTGGTTGTCCTGTTATATTGTGAATGGTAGATTGCTATGTGCTTGTCCTGTTATGTGTTAACAGTTACCCTATCTGACTGACCTGTTATATGTGAATGGTTTTTCTGTTATGTGTGAAGTTACCCTATCTAGCTGTCCTGTTATATGAGAATGGTTTTCCTATGTAGTTGTTCTATTGTGTGTTAATTGGTTTTCTATACGGTTGCTCTATTATATGTGAATGGTTTTTCTATGTAGTTGTTCTATTGTGTGTGAATTGGTTTTCTATACGGTTGCTCTATTATATGAGAATGGTTTTTCTATGTAGTTGTTCTATTGTGTGTGAATGGGTTTTCCATACGGTTGCTCTATTATATGTGAATGGTTTTTCTATCTAGTTGTCATGTTTTGTGTGAAAAGCTACTCTAACAGGCTGACCTGTTGTTAAGGTAAATCTGTGTAAGGTATTCAATGTCCAGAGTCGTTGGATGATGTCAAGTGGACCACATTCTATATGTCCACATTGAACGTTGTCTAAAAATGTTGGATGTTATGTTGTCTAGTAATGTTAAAGCATGTCTAGTGATGTTGTATTATGTCTAGTGATACTGGATGATGTCTAGTGATATTGGATGATGTCTAGTGATATTGGACGATGTCTAGTGATATTGGACGATGTCTAGTGATATTGGACGATGTCTAGTGATATTGGATGATATGTTGTCTAGTAATGTTAAAGCATGTCAAGTGATGTTGTATTATGTCTAGTGATATTGGACGATGTCTAGTGATATTGGACGATATCTAGTGATGTTGGATGATGTCTAGTGATATTGGACGATGTCTAGTGATGTTGGATGATGTCAAGTGATGTTGGATGATGTCTAGTGATATTGGACGATGTCTAGCGATGTTGGATGATGTCTAGTGATGTTGGACGATGTCTAAAGATGTTGGACGATGTCTAAAGATGTTGGACGATGTCTAGTGATGTTGGACGATGTCTAGTGATGATGTTGGACGATGTCTAGTGATGCTGGACGATATCTAGTGATGTTGGACGATGTCTAGTGATATTGGATGATGTCTAGTGATATTGGATGATGTCTAGTGATATGGGATGATCTCTAGTGATATTGGATGATGCCTAGTGATATTGGACGATGTCTAGTGATATTGGATGATATGTTGTCTAGTAATGTTAAAGCATGTCTAGTGATGTTGTATTATTTCTAGTGATATGGGACGGTGTCTAGTGAGATGGGACGATGTCTAGTGATATTGGATGATGTCTAGTGATATTGGATGATGTCTAGTGATATTGAATGATGTCTAGTGATATTGAATTATGTCTAGTGATATTGAATGATGTCTAGTGATATTGGATCATGTCCAGTGATATTGGACGATATGATGTCTAGTGATGTTAAAGCATGTCTAGTGATGTTGGATGATGTCTAGTGATATTGGACGATGTCTAGTGATATTGGACGATGTCTAGTGATATGGGACGATGTCTAGTGATATTGGATGATGTCTAGTGATATTGGATGATGTCCAGTAATGTAAAAGCATGTCTAGTGATGTTGTATTATGTCTAGTGATATGGGACGATGTCTAGTGATATTGGACGATGTCTAGTGATATTGGACGATGTCTAGTGATGTTGGATGATGTCTAGTGATGTTGGATGATGTCTAGTGATATTGGATGACGTCTAGTGATGTTGGATGATGTCTAGTGATGTTGGACGATGTCTAGTGATGTTAGTGATGTTGGACGATGTCTAGTGATGTTGGACGATGTCTAGTGATGCTGGACGATGTCTAGTGATGTTGGACGATGTCTAGTGATATTGGATGATGTCTAGTGATATTGAATGATGTGTAGTGATATGGGATGATCTCTAGTGATATTTGATGATGTCTAGTGATATTTGACGATGTCTAGTGATATTGGACGATGTCTAGTGATGTTGGATGATGTCTAGTGATATTGGACGGTGTCTAGTGATGTTGGATGATGTCTAGTGATGTTGGATGATGTCTAGTGATATTGGACGATGTCTAGCGATGTTGGATGATGTCTAGTGATGTTGGACGATGTCTAAAGATGTTGGACGATGTCTAAAGATGTTGGACGATGTCTAGTGATGTTGGACGATGTCTAGTGATGATGTTGGACGATGTCTAGTGATGCTGGACGATATCTAGTGATGTTGGACGATGTCTAGTGATATTGGATGATGTCTAGTGATATTGGATGATGTCTAGTGATATGGGATGATCTCTAGTGATATTGGATGATGTCTAGTGATATTGGACGATGTCTAGTGATATTGGATGATATGTTGTCTAGTAATGTTAAAGCATGTCTAGTGATGTTGTATTATTTCTAGTGATATGGGACGGTGTCTAGTGAGATAGGACGATGTCTAGTGATATTGGATGATGTCTAGTGATATTGGATGATGTCTAGTGATATTGAATGATGTCTAGTGATATTGGATCATGTCCAGTGATATTGGACGATATGATGTCTAGTAATGTTAAAGCATGTCTAGTGATGTTGTATTATGTCTAGTGATATGGGACGATGTCTAGTGATATTGGACGATGTCTAGTGATGTTGGATGATGTCTAGTGATATTGGATGATGTCTAGTGATGTTGGATGATGTCTAGTGATATTGGACGATGTCTAGCGATGTTGTATTATGTCTAGTGATATGGGACGATGTCTAGTGATGTTGTATTGTGATTGTAGTAATGTTAAAGCATGTCTAGTGATGTTGTATTATTTCTAGTGATATGGGGCGGTGTCTAGTGAGATGGGACGATGTCTAGTGACATTGGATGATGTCTAGTGATATTGGATGATGTCTAGTGATATTGGATGATGTCTAGTGATATTGAATGATGTCTAGTGATATTGGATCATGTCCAGTGATATTGGACGATATGATGTCTAGTAATGTTAAAGCATGTCTAGTGATGTTGTATTATGTCTAGTGATATGGGACGATGTCTAGTGATATTGGACGATGTCTAGTGATATTGGACGATGTCTAGTGATGTTGGATGATGTCTAGTGATATTGGATGATGTCTAGTGATGTTGGATGATGTCTAGTGATATTGGACGATGTCTAGTGATGTTGGATGATGTCTAGTGATGTTGGATGATGTCTAGTGATATTGGACGATGTCTAGCGATGTTGGATAATGTCTAGTGATGTTGGACGATGTCTAAAGATGTTGGACGATGTCTAGTGATGTTGGACGATGTCTAGTGATGCTGGATGATGTCTAGTGATATTAGACGATGTCTAGCGATGTTGGATGATGTCTAGTGATGTTGGACGATGTCTAGTGATGTCTAGATGATGTCTAGTGATGTTGGACGATGTCTAGTGATATTGGACGATGTCTAGCGATGTTGGATGATGTCTAGCGATGTTGGACGATGTCTAAAGATGTTGGACGATGTCTAGTGATGTTGGACAATGTCTAGTGATGTTGGACGATGTCTAGTGATGCTGGACGATATCTAGTGATGTTGGACGATGTCTAGTGATATTGGATGATATCTAGTGATATGGGATGATCTCTAGTGATATTGGATGATGTCTAGTGATATTGGACGATGTCTAGTGATATTGGATGATATGTTGTCTAGTAATGTTAAAGCATGTCTAGTGATGTTGTATTATTTCTAGTGATATGGGACGGTGTCTAGTGAGATGGGACGATGTCTAGTGATATTGGATGATGTCTAGTGATATTGGATGATGTCTAGTGATATTGGACGATGTCTAGTGATGTTGGATGATGTCTAGTGATATTGGATGATGTCTAGTGATGTTGGATGATGTCTAGTGATATTGGATCATGTCTAGTGATATTGGACGGTATGTTGTCTAGTAATGTTAAAGTTTGTCTACTGATGTTGTATTATGTCTAATGATGAGGGACAATGTCTAGTGATGTTGGACGATGTCTAGTGATATTGGATGATGTCTAGTGATATTGGATGATGTCTAGTGATATGGGATTATGTCTAGTGATATTGGACGATGTCTAGTGATATTGGACGATGTCTAGTGATATTGGATGATATGTTGTCTAGTAATGTTAAAGCATGTCAAGTGATGTTGTATTATGTCTAGTGATATGGGACGATGTCTAGTGATATGGGACGATGTCTAGTGATATGGGACGATGTCTAGTGATATGGGACGATGTCTAGTGATATTGGATGATGTCTAGTGATATTGGATGATGTCTAGTAATGTTAAAGCATGTCTAGTGATGTTGTATTATGTCTAGTGATATGGGACGATGTCTAGTGATATTGGACGATGTCTAGTGATATTGGACGATGTCTAGTGATGTTGGATGATGTCTAGTGATGTTGGATGATGTCTAGTGATGTTGGATGATGTCTAGTGATATTGGATGACGTCTAGTGATGTTGGATGATGTCTAGTGATATTGGACGATGTCTAGTGATGTTGGACGATGTCTAGTGATACTGGACGATGTCTAGTGATGTTGGAGGATGTCTAGCCATATTGGATGATGTCTAGTGATATTGAATGATGTGTAGTGATATGGGATGATCTCTAGTGATATTTGATGATGTCTAGTGATATTTGACGATGTCTAGTGATATTGGACGATGTCTAGTGATATTGGATGATGTGTTGTCTAGTAATGTTAAAGCATGTCTAGTGATGTTGTATTATTTCTAGTGATATGGGACGGTGTCTAGTGATATGGGACGATGTCTAGTGATATTGGATGATGTCTAGTGATATTGGATGATGTCTAGTGATATTGAATGATGTCTAGTGATATTGGACGATGTCTAGTGATATTGGATCATGTCTAGTGATATTGGACGGTATGTTGTCTAGTAATGTTAAAGTATGTCTAGTGATATTGGATCATGTCTAGTGATATTGGACGGTATGTTGTCTAGTAATGTTAAACTTTGTCTAGTGATGTTGGATGATGTCTAGTGATATTGGATGATGTCTAGTGATATGGGACGATGTCTAGTGATATGGGACGATGTCTAGTGATATGGGACGATGTCTAGTGATATTGGATGATGTTTAGTGATATTGGACGATGTCTAGTGATATTGGATCATGTCTAGTGATATTGGACGGTATGTTGTCTAGTAATGTTAAAGTATGTCTAGTGATATTGGATCATGTCTAGTGATATTGGACGGTATGTTGTCTAGTAATGTTAAAGTTTGTCTAGTGATGTTGGATGATGTCTAGTGATATTGGATGATGTCTAGTGATATGGGACGATGTCTAGTGATATGGGACGATGTCTAGTGATATGGGACGATGTCTAGTGATATGGGATGATCTCTAGTGATATTTGATGATGTCTAGTGATATTTGACGATGTCTAGTGATATTGGACGATGTCTAGTGATATTGGACGAATTCTAGTGATGTTGGATGATGTCTAGTGATATTGGACGATGTCTAGTGATGTTGGATGATGTCTAGTGATGTTGGATGATGTCTAGTGATATTGGACGATGTCTAGCGATGTTGGATGATGTCTAGTGATGTTGGACGATGTCTAAAGATGTTGGACGATGTCTAAAGATGTTGGACGATGTCTAGTGATGTTGGACGATGTCTAGTGATGATGTTGGACGATATCTAGTGATGTTGGACGATGTCTAGTGATATTGGATGATGTCTAGTGATATTGGATGATGTCTAGTGATATGGGATGATCTCTAGTGATATTGGATGATGTCTAGTGATATTGGACGATGTCTAGTGATATTGGATGATATGTTGTCTAATAATGTTAAAGCATGTCTAGTGATGTATTATTTCTAGTGATATGGGACGGTGTCTAGTGAGATGGGACGATGTTTAGTGATATTGGATGATGTCTAGTGATATTGGATGATGTCTAGTGATATTGGATGATGTCTAGTGATATTGAATGATGTCTAGTGATATTGGTTCATGTCCAGTAATATTGGACGATATGATGTCTAGTAATGTTAAAGCATGTCTAGTGATGTTGTATTATGTCTAGTGATATGGGACGATGTCTAGTGATATTGGACGATGTCTAGTGATATTGGACGATGTCTAGTGATGTTGGATGATGTCTAGTGATGTTGGGTGATGTCTAGTGATATTGGACGATGTCTAGCGATGTTGGATGATGTCTAGTGATGTTGGACGATGTCTAAAGATGTTGGACGATGTCTAGTGATGTTGGACGATGTCTAGTGATGTTGGACGATGTCTAGTGATGCTGGACGATATCTAGTGATGTTGGACGATGTCTAGTGATATTGGATGATGTCTAGTGATAAGGGATGATCTCTAGTGATATTGGATGATGTCTAGTGATATTGGACGATGTCTAGTGATATTGGATGATATGTTGTCTAGTAATGTTAAAGCATGTGTAGTGATGTTGTATTATTTCTAGTGATATGGGACGGTGTCTAGTGAGATGGGACGATGTCTAGTGATATTGGATGATGTCTAGTGATATTGGATGATGTCTAGTGATATTGGACGATGTCTAGTGATGTTGGATGATGTCTAGTGATATTGGATGATGTCTAGTGATGTTGGATGATGTCTAGTGATATTGGATCATGTCTAGTGATATTGGACGGTATGTTGTCTAGTAATGTTAAAGTTTGTCTAGTGATGTTGTATTATGTCTAATGATGAGGGACGATGTCTAGTGATGCTGGACGATGTCTAGTGATGTTGGACGATGTCTAGTGATATTGGATGATGTCTAGTGATATGGGATGATCTCTAGTGATATTTGATGATGTCTAGTGATATTGGACGATGTCTAGTGATATTGGACGATGTCTAGTGATATTGGATGTTATGTTGTCTAGAAATGTTAAAGCATGCCTAGTGATGTTGTATTATGTCTAGTGATATTGGATGATGTCTAGTGATATTGGATGATGTCTAGTGATATGGGATTATGTCTAGTGATATTGGACGATGTCTAGTGATATTGGACGATGTCTAGTGATATTGGATGATATGTTGTCGAGTAATGTTAAAGCATGTCAAGTGATGTATTATGTCTAGTGATATGGGACGATGTCTAGTGATATGGGACGATGTCTAGTGATATTGGATGATGTCTAGTGATATTGGATGATGTCTAGTAATGTTAAAGCATGTCTAGTGATGTTGTATTATGTCTAGTGATATGGGACGATGTCTAGTGATATTGGACGATGTCTAGTGATATTGGACGATGTCTAGTGATGTTGGATGCTGTCTAGTGATGTTGGAAGATGTCTAGTGATATTGGATGACGTCTAGTGATGTTGGATGATGTCTAGTGATATTGGACGATGTCTAGTGATGTTAGTGATGTTGGACGATGTCTAGTGATGTTGGACGATGTCTAGTGATGCTGGACGATGTTTAGTGATGTTGGACGATGTCTAGTGATATTGGATGATGTCTAGTGATATTGAATGATGTGTAGTGATATGGGATGATCTCTAGTGATATTTGATGATGTCTAGTGATATTTGACGATGTCTAGTGATATTGGACGATGTCTAGTGATATTGGATGATATGTTGTCTAGTAATGTTAAAGCATGTCTAGTGATGTTGCATTATTTCTAGTGATATGGGACGGTGTCTAGTGATATGGGACGATGTCTAGTGATATTGGATGATGTCTAGTGATATTGGATGATGTCTAGTGATATTGAATGATTTCTAGTGATATTGGACGATGTCTAGTGATATTGGATCATGTCTAGTGATATTGGACGGTATGTTGTCTAGTAATGTTAAAGTATGTCTAGTGATATTGGATCATGTCTAGTGATATTGGACGGTATGTTGTCTAGTAATGTTAAAGTTTGTCTAGTGATGTTGGATGATGTCTAGTGATATTGGATGATGTCTAGTGATATGGGACGATGTCTAGTGACATGGGACGATGTCTAGTGATATGGGACGATGTCTAGTGATATTGGATGATGTCTAGTGATATTGGACGATATGATGTCTAGTAATGTTAAAGCATGTCTAGTGATGTATTATGTCTAGTGATATGGGACGATGTCTAGTGATATTGGACGATGTCTAGTGATGTTGGATGATGTCTAGTGATATTGGACGATGTCTAGTGATATTGGACGATGTCTAGTGATGTTGGATGACGTCTAGTGATGTTGGATGATGTCTAGTGATATTGGACGATGTCTAGTGATGTTGGACGATGTCTAGTGATGTTGGGCGATTTCTAGTGATGCTGGACGATGTCTAGTGATATTGGATGATGTCTAGTGATATTGAATGATGTCTAGTGATATTGGAAGATGTCTAGTGATATTGGACGATGTCTAGTGATATTGGATCATGTCTAGTGATACTGGACGATATGTTGTCTAGTAATGTTAAAGCATGTCTAGTGATGTTGTATTATGTCTAGTGATATGGGACGATGTCTAGTGATATTGGACGATGTCTAGTGATATTGGATCATGTCCAGTGATATTGGACGATATGATGTCTAGTAATGTTAAAGCATGTCTAGTGATGTTGTATTATGTCTAGTGATATGGGACGATGTCTGGTGATATTGGAGGATGTCTAGTGATATTGGACGATGTCTAGTGATGTTGGATGATGTCTAGTGATATTGGATGATGTCTAGTGATGTTGGATGATGTCTAGTGATATTGGACGATGTCTAGTGATGTTGGATGATGTCTAGTGATGTTGGATGATGTCTAGTGATATTGGACGATGTCTAGTGATGTTGGACGATGTCTAAAGATGTTGGATGATGTCTAGTGATATGGGATGATCTCTAGTGATATTTGATGATGTCTAGTGATATTGGACGATGTCTAGTGATATTGGATGATGTCTAGTGATATTGGAGGATGTCTAGTGATGTTGGACGACGTCTAGTGATATTGGAAGATCTCTAGTGATATTTGACGATGTCTAGTGATATTGGATGATGTCTAGTGATATTGGATGATATGTTGTCTAGTAATGTTAAAGCGTGTCTAGTGATGTTGTATTATTTCTAGTGATATGGGACGATGTCTAGTGATGCTGGACGATGTCTAGTGATGCTGGACGATGTCTAGTGATATTGGATGATGTCTAGTGATATTGAATGATGTCTAGTGATATTGGACGATGTCTAGTGATATTGGATCATGTCTAGTGATATTGGACGATATGTTGTCTAGTAATGTTAAAGCAGGTCTAGTGATGTTGTATTATGTCTAGTGATATGGGACGATGTCTAGTGATATTGGACGATGTCTAGTGATATTGGATGATGTCTAGTGATGTTGGATGTTGTTTAGTGATGTTGGATGATGTTTAGTGATATTGGACGATGTCTAGTGATATTGGATGATGTCTAGTGATATTGGATGATGTCTAGTGATATTGGATGATGTCTAGTGGTGTTGGACGATGTCTAGTGGTGTTGGACGATGTCTAGTGATATTGGACGATGTCTAGTGATATTGGACGATGTCTAGTGATGTTGGACGATGTCTAGTGATGTTGGACGATGTCTAGTGATATTGGACGATGTCTAGTGATGTTGGATGATGTCTAGTGATGTTGGATGATGTCTAGTGATATTGGATGATGTCTAGTGATATTGGACGATGTCTAGTGATGTTGGAAGATGTCTAGTGATGTTGGACGATGTCTAGTGATATTGGACGATGTCTAGTGATATTGGACGATGTCTAGCGATGTTGGATGATGTCTAGTGATGTTGGACGATGTCTAAAGATGTTGGACGATGTCTAGTGATGTTGGACGATGTCTAGTGATGTTGGACGATGTCTAGTGATGCTGGACGATATCTAGTGATGTTGGACGATGTCTAGTGATATTGGATGATGTCTAGTGATAAGGGATGATCTCTAGTGATATTGGATGATGTCTAGTGATATTGGACGATGTCTAGTGATATTGGATGATATGTTGTCTAGTAATGTTAAAGCATGTCTAGTGATGTTGTATTATTTCTAGTGATATGGGACGGTGTCTAGTGAGATGGGACGATGTCTAGTGATATTGGATGATGTCTAGTGATATTGGACGATGTCTAGTGATGTTGGATGATGTCTAGTGATATTGGATGATGTCTAGTGATGTTGGATGATGTCTAGTGATATTGGATCATGTCTAGTGATATTGGACGGTATGTTGTCTAGTAATGTTAAAGTTTGTCTAGTGATGTTGTATTATGTCTAATGATGAGGGACGATGTCTAGTGATGCTGGACGATGTCTAGTGATGCTGGACGATGTTTAGTGATGTTGGACGATGTCTAGTGATATTGGATGATGTCTAGTGATATTGAATGATGTGTAGTGATATGGGATGATCTCTAGTGATATTTGATGATGTCTAGTGATATTTGACGATGTCTAGTGATATTGGACGATGTCTAGTGATATTGGATTATATGTTGTCTAGTAATGTTAAAGCATGTCTAGTGATGTTGCATTATTTCTAGTGATATGGGACGGTGTCTAGTGATATGGGACGATGTCTAGTGATATTGAATGATGTCTAGTGATATTGGATGATGTCTAGTGATATTGAATGATGTCTAGTGATATTGGACGATGTCTAGTGATATTGGATCATGTCTAGTGATATTGGACGGTATGTTGTCTAGTAATGTTAAAGTATGTCTAGTGATATTGGATCATGTCTAGTGATATTGGACGGTATGTTGTCTAGTAATGTTAAAGTTTATCTAGTGATGTTGGATGATGTCTAGTGATATTGGATGATGTCTAGTGATATGGGACGATGTCTAGTGATATGGGACGATGTCTAGTGATATGGGACGATGTCTAGTGATATTGGATGATGTCTAGTGATATTGGACGATATGATGTCTAGTAATGTTAAAGCATGTCTAGTGATGTATTATGTCTAGTGATATGGGACGATGTCTAGTGATATTGGACGATGTCTAGTGATGTTGGATGATGTCTAGTGATATTGGACGATGTCTAGTGATATTGGACGATGTCTAGTGATGTTGGATGACGTCTAGTGATGTTGGATGATGTCTAGTGATATTGGACGATGTCTAGTGATGTTGGACGATGTCTAGTGATGTTGGGCGATTTCTAGTGATGCTGGACGATGTCTAGTGATATTGGATGATGTCTAGTGATATTGAATGATGTCTAGTGATATTGGAAGATGTCTAGTGATATTGGACGATGTCTAGTGATATTGGATCATGTCTAGTGATACTGGACGATATGTTGTCTAGTAATGTTAAAGCATGTCTAGTGATGTTGTATTATGTCTAGTGATATGGGACGATGTCTAGTGATATTGGACGATGTCTAGTGATATTGGACGATGTCTAGTGATATTGGATCATGTCCAGTGATATTGGACGATATGATGTCTAGTAATGTTAAAGCATGTCTAGTGATGTTGTATTATGTCTAGTGATATGGGACGATGTCTGGTGATATTGGAGGATGTCTAGTGATATTGGACGATGTCTAGTGATGTTGGATGATGTCTAGTGATATTGGATGATGTCTAGTGATGTTGGATGATGTCTAGTGATATTGGACGATGTCTAGTGATGTTGGATGATGTCTAGTGATGTTGGATGATGTCTAGTGATATTGGACGATGTCTAGTGATGTTGGACGATGTCTAAAGATGTTGGATGATGTCTAGTGATATGGGATGATCTCTAGTGATATTTGATGATGTCTAGTGATATTGGACGATGTCTAGTGATATTGGATGATGTCTAGTGATATTGGAGGATGTCTAGTGATGTTGGACGATGTCTAGTGATATTGGAAGATCTCTAGTGATATTTGACGATGTCTAGTGATATTGGATGATGTCTAGTGATATTGGAT
The DNA here is from genome assembly GCA_022457155.1 of Cladopsammia gracilis. Lineage (NCBI taxonomy): Eukaryota > Metazoa > Cnidaria > Anthozoa > Scleractinia > Dendrophylliidae > Cladopsammia > Cladopsammia gracilis. The sequence goes on along the minus strand of JAJGOT010000116.1, from coordinate 241,121 downwards.
GATATGTTGTCTAGTAATGTTAAAGCGTGTCTAGTGATGTTGTATTATTTCTAGTGATATGGGACGATGTCTAGTGATGCTGGACGATGTCTAGTGATGCTGGACGATGTCTAGTGATATTGGATGATGTCTAGTGATATTGAATGATGTCTAGTGATATTGGACGATGTCTAGTGATATTGGATCATGTCTAGTGATATTGGACGATATGTTGTCTAGTAATGTTAAAGCAGGTCTAGTGATGTTGTATTATGTCTAGTGATATGGGACGATGTCTAGTGATATTGGACGATGTCTAGTGATATTGGATGATGTCTAGTGATGTTGGATGTTGTTTAGTGATGTTGGATGATGTTTAGTGATATTGGACGATGTCTAGTGATATTGGATGATGTCTGGTGATATTGGATGATGTCTAGTGATATTGGATGATGTCTAGTGGTGTTGGACGATGTCTAGTGGTGTTGGACGATGTCTAGTGATATTGGACGATGTCTAGTGATATTGGACGATGTCTAGTGATGTTGGACGATGTCTAGTGATGTTGGACGATGTCTAGTGATATTGGACGATGTCTAGTGATGTTGGATGATGTCTAGTGATGTTGGATGATGTCTAGTGATATTGGATGATGTCTAGTGATATTGGACGATGTCTAGTGATGTTGGAAGATGTCTAGTGATGTTGGACGATGTCTAGTGATATTGGACGATGTCTAGTGATATTGGACGATGTCTAGCGATGTTGGATGATGTCTAGTGATGTTGGACGATGTCTAAAGATGTTGGACGATGTCTAGTGATGTTGGACGATGTCTAGTGATGTTGGACGATGTCTAGTGATGCTGGACGATATCTAGTGATGTTGGACGATGTCTAGTGATATTGGATGATGTCTAGTGATAAGGGATGATCTCTAGTGATATTGGATGATGTCTAGTGATATTGGACGATGTCTAGTGATATTGGATGATATGTTGTCTAGTAATGTTAAAGCATGTCTAGTGATGTTGTATTATTTCTAGTGATATGGGACGGTGTCTAGTGAGATGGGACGATGTCTAGTGATATTGGATGATGTCTAGTGATATTGGACGATGTCTAGTGATGTTGGATGATGTCTAGTGATATTGGATGATGTCTAGTGATGTTGGATGATGTCTAGTGATATTGGATCATGTCTAGTGATATTGGACGGTATGTTGTCTAGTAATGTTAAAGTTTGTCTAGTGATGTTGTATTATGTCTAATGATGAGGGACGATGTCTAGTGATGCTGGACGATGTCTAGTGATGCTGGACGATGTTTAGTGATGTTGGACGATGTCTAGTGATATTGGATGATGTCTAGTGATATTGAATGATGTGTAGTGATATGGGATGATCTCTAGTGATATTTGATGATGTCTAGTGATATTTGACGATGTCTAGTGATATTGGACGATGTCTAGTGATATTGGATTATATGTTGTCTAGTAATGTTAAAGCATGTCTAGTGATGTTGCATTATTTCTAGTGATATGGGACGGTGTCTAGTGATATGGGACGATGTCTAGTGATATTGAATGATGTCTAGTGATATTGGATGATGTCTAGTGATATTGAATGATGTCTAGTGATATTGGACGATGTCTAGTGATATTGGATCATGTCTAGTGATATTGGACGGTATGTTGTCTAGTAATGTTAAAGTATGTCTAGTGATATTGGATCATGTCTAGTGATATTGGACGGTATGTTGTCTAGTAATGTTAAAGTTTATCTAGTGATGTTGGATGATGTCTAGTGATATTGGATGATGTCTAGTGATATGGGACGATGTCTAGTGATATGGGACGATGTCTAGTGATATGGGACGATGTCTAGTGATATTGGATGATGTCTAGTGATATTGGACGATATGATGTCTAGTAATGTTAAAGCATGTCTAGTGATGTATTATGTCTAGTGATATGGGACGATGTCTAGTGATATTGGACGATGTCTAGTGATGTTGGATGATGTCTAGTGATATTGGACGATGTCTAGTGATATTGGACGATGTCTAGTGATGTTGGATGACGTCTAGTGATGTTGGATGATGTCTAGTGATATTGGACGATGTCTAGTGATGTTGGACGATGTCTAGTGATGTTGGGCGATTTCTAGTGATGCTGGACGATGTCTAGTGATATTGGATGATGTCTAGTGATATTGAATGATGTCTAGTGATATTGGAAGATGTCTAGTGATATTGGACGATGTCTAGTGATATTGGATCATGTCTAGTGATACTGGACGATATGTTGTCTAGTAATGTTAAAGCATGTCTAGTGATGTTGTATTATGTCTAGTGATATGGGACGATGTCTAGTGATATTGGACGATGTCTAGTGATATTGGACGATGTCTAGTGATATTGGATCATGTCCAGTGATATTGGACGATATGATGTCTAGTAATGTTAAAGCATGTCTAGTGATGTTGTATTATGTCTAGTGATATGGGACGATGTCTGGTGATATTGGACGATGTCTAGTGATATTGGACGATGTCTAGTGATGTTGGATGATGTCTAGTGATATTGGATGATGTCTAGTGATGTTGGATGATGTCTAGTGATATTGGACGATGTCTAGTGATGTTGGATGATGTCTAGTGATGTTGGATGATGTCTAGTGATATTGGACGATGTCTAGTGATGTTGGACGATGTCTAAAGATGTTGGATGATGTCTAGTGATATGGGATGATCTCTAGTGATATTTGATGATGTCTAGTGATATTGGACGATGTCTAGTGATATTGGATGATGTCTAGTGATATTGGAGGATGTCTAGTGATGTTGGACGATGTCTAGTGATATTGGAAGATCTCTAGTGATATTTGACGATGTCTAGTGATATTGGATGATGTCTAGTGATATTGGATGATATGTTGTCTAGTAATGTTAAAGCGTGTCTAGTGATGTTGTATTATTTCTAGTGATATGGGACGATGTCTAGTGATGCTGGACGATGTCTAGTGATGCTGGACGATGTCTAGTGATATTGGATGATGTCTAGTGATATTGAATGATGTCTAGTGATATTGGACGATGTCTAGTGATATTGGATCATGTCTAGTGATATTGGACGATATGTTGTCTAGTAATGTTAAAGCAGGTCTAGTGATGTTGTATTATGTCTAGTGATGTTGTATTATGTCTAGTGATATGGGACGATGTCTAGTGATATTGGACGATGTCTAGTGATATTGGATGATGTCTAGTGATGTTGGATGTTGTTTAGTGATATTGGACGATGTCTAGTGATATTGGATGATGGCTAGTGATATTGGATGATGTCTAGTGATATTGGATGATGTCTAGTGGTGTTGGACGATGTCTAGTGGTGTTGGACGATGTCTAGTGATATTGGACGATGTCTAGTGATATTGGACGATGTCTAGTGATGTTGGACGATGTCTAGTGATGTTGGACGATGTCTAGTGATGTTGGACGATGTCTAGTGATATTGGACGATGTCTAGTGATGTTGGATGATGTCTAGTGATGTTGGATGATGTCTAGTGATATTGGATGATGTCTAGTGATATTGGACGATGTCTAGTGATGTTGGAAGATGTCTAGTGATGTTGGACGATGTCTAGTGATATTGGACGATGTCTAGTGATATTGGACGATGTCTAGCGATGTTGGATGATGTCTAGTGATGTTGGACGATGTCTAAAGATGTTGGACGATGTCTAGTGATGTTGGACGATGTCTAGTGATGTTGGACGATGTCTAGTGATGCTGGACGATATCTAGTGATGTTGGACGATGTCTAGTGATATTGGATGATGTCTAGTGATAAGGGATGATCTCTAGTGATATTGGATGATGTCTAGTGATATTGGACGATGTCTAGTGATATTGGATGATATGTTGTCTAGTACTGTTAAAGCATGTCTAGTGATGTTGTATTATTTCTAGTGATATGGGACGGTGTCTAGTGAGATGGGACGATGTCTAGTGATATTGGATGATGTCTAGTGATATTGGATGATGTCTAGTGATATTGGACGATGTCTAGTGATGTTGGATGATGTCTAGTGATATTGGATGATGTCTAGTGATGTTGGATGATGTCTAGTGATATTGGATCATGTCTAGTGATATTGGACGGTATGTTGTCTAGTAATGTTAAAGTTTGTCTAGTGATGTTGTATTATGTCTAATGATGAGGGACGATGTCTAGTGATGCTGGACGATGTCTAGTGATGTTGGACGATGTCTAGTGATATTGGATGATGTCTAGTGATATGGGATGATCTCTAGTGATATTTGATGATGTCTAGTGATATTGGACGATGTCTAGTGATATTGGACGATGTCTAGTGATATTGGATGTTATGTTGTCTAGAAATGTTAAAGCATGTCTAGTGATGTTGTATTATGTCTAGTGATATTGGATGATGTCTAGTGATATTGGATGATGTCTAGTGATATGGGATTATGTCTAGTGATATTGGACGATGTCTAGTGATATTGGACGATGTCTAGTGATATTGGATGATATGTTGTCTAGTAATGTTAAAGCATGTCAAGTGATGTTGTATTATGTCTAGTGATATGGGACGATGTCTAGTGATATGGGACGATGTCTAGTGATATGGGACGATGTCTAGTGATATTGGATGATGTCTAGTGATATTGGATGATGACTAGTAATGTTAAAGCATGTCTAGTGATGTTGTATTATGTCTAGTGATATGGGACGATGTCTAGTGATATTGGACGATGTCTAGTGATATTGGACGATGTCTAGTGATGTTGGATGATGTCTAGTGATGTTGGATGATGTCTAGTGATATTGGATGACGTCTAGTGATGTTGGATGATGTCTAGTGATATTGGACGATGTCTAGTGATGTTAGTGATGTTGGACGATGTCTAGTGATTTTGGACGATGTCTAGTGATGCTGGACGATGTCTAGTGATGTTGGACGATGTCTAGTGATATTGGATGATGTCTAGTGATATTGAATGATGTGTAGTGATATGGGATGATCTCTAGTGATATTTGATGATGTCTAGTGATATTTGACGATGTCTAGTGATATTGGACGATGTCTAGTGATATTGGATGATATATTATCTAGTAATGTTAAAGCATGTCTAGTGATGTTGCATTATTTCTAGTGATATGGGACGGTGTCTAGTGATATGGGACGATGTCTAGTGATATTGAATGATGTCTAGTGATATTGGATGATGTCTAGTGATATTGAATGATGTCTAGTGATATTGGACGATGTCTAGTGATATTGGATCATGTCTAGTGATATTGGACGGTATGTTGTCTAGTAATGTTAAAGTATGTCTAGTGATATTGGATCATGTCTAGTGATATTGGACGGTATGTTGTCTAGTAATGTTAAAGTTTGTCTAGTGATGTTGGATGATGTCTAGTGATATTGGATGATGTCTAGTGATATGGGACGATGTCTAGTGATATGGGACGATGTCTAGTGATATGGGACGATGTCTAGTGATATGGGACGATGTCTAGTGATATGGGACGATGTCTAGTGATATTGGATGATGTCTAGTGATATTGGACGATATGATGTCTAGTAATGTTAAAGCATGTCTAGTGATGTATTATGTCTAGTGATATGGGACGATGTCTAGTGATGTTGGACGATGTCTAGTGATGTTGGATGATGTCTAGTGATATTGGACGATGTCTAGTGATATTGGACGATGTCTAGTGATGTTGGATGACGTCTAGTGATGTTGGATGATGTCTAGTGATATTGGACGATGTCTAGTGATGTTGGACGATGTCTAGTGATGTTGGGCGATTTCTAGTGATGCTGGACGATGTCTAGTGATATTGGATGATGTCTAGTGATATTGAATGATGTCTAGTGATATTGGAAGATGTCTAGTGATATTGGACGATGTCTAGTGATATTGGATCATGTCTAGTGATACTGGACGATATGTTGTCTAGTAATGTTAAAGCATGTCTAGTGATGTTGTATTATGTCTAGTGATATGGGACGATGTCTAGTGATATTGGACGATGTCTAGTGATATTGGATCATGTCCAGTGATATTGGACGATATGATGTCTAGTAATGTTAAAGCATGTCTAGTGATGTTGTATTATGTCTAGTGATATGGGACGTTGTCTGGTGATATTGGACGATGTCTAGTGATATTGGACGATGTCTAGTGATGTTGGATGATGTCTAGTGATATTGGATGATGTCTAGTGATGTTGGATGATGTCTAGTGATATTGGACGATGTCTAGTGATGTTGGATGATGTCTAGTGATGTTGGATGATGTCTAGTGATATTGGACGATGTCTAGTGATGTTGGACGATGTCTAAAGATGTTGGATGATGTCTAGTGATATGGGATGATCTCTAGTGATATTTGATGATGTCTAGTGATATTGGACGATGTCTAGTGATATTGGATGATGTCTAGTGATATTGGAGGATGTCTAGTGATGTTGGACGATGTCTAGTGATATTGGAAGATCTCTAGTGATATTTGACGATGTCTAGTGATATTGGATGATGTCTAGTGATATTGGATGATATGTTGTCTAGTAATGTTAAAGCGTGTCTAGTGATGTTGTATTATTTCTAGTGATATGGGACGATGTATAGTGATGCTGGACGATGTCTAGTGATGTTGGACGATGTCTAGTGATATTGGATGATGTCTAGTGATATTGAATGATGTCTAGTGATATTGGACGATGTCTAGTGATATTGGATCATGTCTAGTGATATTGGACGATATGTTGTCTAGTAATGTTAAAGCAGGTCTAGTGATGTTGTATTATGTCTAGTGATGTTGTATTATGTCTAGTGATATGGGACGATGTCTAGTGATATTGGACGATGTCTAGTGATATTGGATGATGTCTAGTGATGTTGGATGATGTCTAGTGATGTTGGATGTTGTTTAGTGATGTTGGATGATGTTTAGTGATATTGGATGATGTTTAGTGATATTGGATGATGTCTAGTGGTGTTGGACGATGTCTAGTGGTGTTGGACGATGTCTAGTGATATTGGACGATGTCTAGTGATATTGGACGATGTCTAGTGATGTTGGACGATGTCTAGTGATGTTGGACGATGTCTAGTGATATTGGACGATGTCTAGTGATGTTGGATGATGTCTAGTGATGTTGGATGATGTCTAGTGATATTGGATGATGTCTAGTGATATTGGACGATGTCTAGTGATGTTGGAAGATGTCTAGTGATGTTGGACGATGTCTAGTGATATTGGACGATGTCTAGTGATATTGGACGATGTCTAGTGATATTGGATGATGTCTAGTGATATTTAACGTTGTCTAGAAATGTTGGATGTTATGTTGTCTAGTGATGCTGTATTATGTTTTTGTTTGCAGTTGAAAACTGACAAAACGGGGGCGTAGACTAAATGAAACCGAAAGTCATTGTCGTCGTTTGCTTTCCCGTTAAAAAAAGGAATCGAAAAAAATTACATATTAAAAAGTAACTAATTTGAAATCCAATTTAATTGAAACCCGGAAAAATCCCTGAAAATGCGTAAAACAACCGGACCATCTAAAATTCAGCTACCGTATTCACGAGAATCAGCACCAAATCTGTGTAGAAAGTAAATATATCTGGTTTTGATATCTCTGAAGTTTAGAAATTCGGTCAGCCATCATTTCTTTTCAACTTGCGGGAGCTACTGTTTATGTGTAATGTAAAAATACTCACTTTTACAGCGCTGTTTCCTCCTGCTTCTGACTGTGATTCTTGTACTCATTAATTTGTCCTTATCATCCCTCTTCCATTTAACTGAATTCACATGTAGGTTGTCTGAAAAGAAAATATTAATTTATAATGTAAATGGGATAAACTGAATAACCACTCGCACAAAAAGTATTGAAAATGCGGGGGGTGGGGGTGGGAGTGGGTGGGGGTGGGAGTGGGGGGAGTGGGTTGGGGTGGGTAGAGGAACAAAGTGCCCGCGCTGAGTTTGAAAATTCATAACTTGTTTAAATATTTAAGCAACCACCACCAAACTTTGTGACTTTTGTTAAAACCAAATATTTGGTGTTTTATTCTTACTTGACTGCATGTTTCCAAGACATTTCCATTTGACAGCCATATTTTGGGGAATTTGGATTTTGTTTTACTTTATTGAAACATGTTTTTTTATTGGTTTTGATCGCTTTTGAGTCAACTTGAACGGTTGTCTGAGGTTTTGGAGAAATCAAGAAATACAAGATGGCGGCTTTGTAGAATAGACAGCGTAATTTCACATTATTGGACGTGATTGACCTATTTTCCGGACCTCGATGGAAACTGTTTTGGACGTACTGTATACTCTCCAAGTTTCATTGTTATGTTCTCTCCAGTAAAGTTACGAATGGCGAGGTGGCCTCCCCCCACCGTCCCAGACTCAGGTTTTCAAAAACATGACCTTAAAACTTCATGCCAAAAATAAAAATTAAAGAAAAATCCCAGATTTCATTTTGTAAACCACTGAAAAACAAATTGTATCATGCAAAAGTACTGCTGAAGAGGTTTCATTTGAATGGTTACACCATAGGATTTTGTCGACAGACTCAAAAGTTAGGACTACACTTCATGTCTCCTTAATTGACTCTGGGAGCTGTGAAAGGTTTCAAAATGAAATTTTCGAATCTTGGAATATTTTGGTATATATGTTGGGGTAGATTAGATTATGGGAGGGATTTTTGTTGCGTGTAGATTAAAGATTAACATCGTTTTCATGATACGATAAGTGTAATAAATGACAACTACATGTATCTGCGTAAAGAAGATTGTAACAGATGTTTACATGAAGAAACGTTTTCGAGCAGGGAAAAATATTTCTCACCGGCCTCTTCTTAAACTAAATCTACAGCCGACAGTTCTTACTAAAAAGAATTGTCAAAAGATCTAGATTTACTTCTTATTTGCGCAAACTACACATCTATGCATGTAAGTCAAGGCAGAAGAGAATTGATCTCACAGAATCAGTAAAGCAACTGTGAAGCAGTTCAAAATTGAAAGATGTGACCGACATGATTACGGAAATTTCTCCATTTCTTTATTTTATTTATTGTCTTTTCATTTTTCTTTCACGGTTTTTAAATACATAAATAACTCCTTTTCATCTACTTTAGTTTCATTGAATAGTTAGCGGAGTAGTTACGCGACGATAGGTTTTTTACTTTATATGATTTGTTCCATACTTCTGGAACTGTTGTACTTCTGTATTAATTCACATGCTTACAGTGGATGTTCTTTTTTCCTTGCATGTTTTCTTTCTGTGTGTTTGTTTATTAGCTGTGAAATTCTTCAGTAATTGAAATATTAATAAGGAACGATTTGTTTGATATAATAATAGTAAGAAAAATTTGATGGTAATTGTGGGGAATCTAATTGCTGGCCCCAATTCCCTGTGACACTGAAGACTTGCGTTGTAGAAATAAACGTATTTAATGCCTATAATATCCTAGAATGTGTAACAATCAACCCGAAAAGATCTCAGCTACTCCGTACGTGCTCCAGAAAACCTATCTACTTATCACATGATTCGAAATTCGATAGTTAAATCACTTAGCAACATGAAAAATAAAAGTAACGATTTCTTTAGCTGTAAAACAACACGTCACGCAGTGAAAACATTTCAAGGGTGTTATTGTGTATTTCTGTAATTTCACTGATTGCGGCGCAGTTGTGTTTTTCCCGGCTTTCGCTTCTTCCATTCGTTGTAACTGACTTTCTGTAATTTTCTTTTCGAATTCCAGCTTTTTTCTGTACCACTCTTCTTCTCTTTGGTTTTGAAGAAAAATAGCCTCCTCAATTTCCTTTTGTTGATGCAATTTGAGCTTCGTTTGCTCTTCGTTCACCTTGTGTTGAATATACAATTGCTTCTCAAGTTCCACTTCTGTTTCTTTATGTGCTATTTCCTCCATTTTAGCCTTTATTTGGTCGCGTACTTTTCTGAATGGTGAAATGTCTTCTTTGTGATCCATTGTCCATTGTTTGATGTACTCCAAGTCCTTGTCCGTCTCCATCAGGTAATCGGCGGTCGCATCCTTTGATTTTTCCAAACGTTTAATCAATTCTCCAATCTGCTTGTACTTCCCAGAAATATCCTCTGCATTTCCACTCGCTAAAATTCCCACGATTTCGTCCAGTTTTAGCTTCCCTACTTCCAGCTGTTTCCTAAATTTGTCCTCCGCTTGAGCCATGCTGAAGTGAACATATAATTTTCCACTCGCTGCAACGTGTATTGTTTTCAGTACGAAGAAATAACCTTGTGATCCTGTTAAGTCCTAGTGAGTCCTGGCAGGGTCGCCACCTTTCAGTGTGGGGAATCTAATTGCTGGCCCCAATTCCCTGTGACACTGAAGACTCGCGTTGAAGAAATAAACGTATTTAATGCCTATAATATCCTAGAATGTGTAACAATCAACCGAAAAGATCTCAGCTACTCCGTACGTGCTCCAGAAAACCTATCTACTTATCACATGATTCGAAATTCGATAGTTAAATCACTTAGCAACATGAAAAATAAAAGTAACGATTTCTTCAGCTGTAAAACAACACGTCACGCAGTGAAAACATTTCTTACACACTCCCCCTATTAAAGTTCGATGTATCTTTAATATAGCTAGTTATTGGTGCTCAATTGATCTCACTGTTCATTGTATCCTGTAAATCAGAAAGAGTAATTGCGAAATAAAATGTTAACTCGTTCGATTATAAATGCAGAAAATAGTTCTGATATTGAGTTCATTAGCGTGACGAACTGTCACGCAATGTTCTTCGCAACTTCATCTACTAGTTCGACGTCGATACTTCAGTCCTCCTCATTCTCGTTCGCCATTATTCCTACCAAACGATCCGCTGCTGTGCGCCTTGCTTCTCACCCCACCCTGACCGCCGGTCGCTGCTGTTGAACATCGCCGCTCGGTCCGGCGTTACCATCAGAGGAACTGGAGTCATTACCTACGCCACCGATTTCCAAATCGCACACCAACTGTTGGGGTCTCTCGATGACGTAACCACTGCCAGTTAGGATCTTGTATCCTCTGGTGACTCCATCCTTTCCAACGATTGGGTTAACGATACGGCCAACTTTCCAGTTTCCTTTGTTCTTCGTCGTGTCTTTTATCAGTACCAATGAACCTTTTTCCATACAAGTCGTACCATGTCGCGCTTCGGGCCGAGAGTTAAAATGCTCCTGCAAGGCGTGAAGGTACTCATTTAGCCAACGTTTACGGCAAGCCAACGTTTACGGCAAGTCTTCAAATATCTTAGTCGTCTGGTCATCTCTTCCCTGTCGCTCATCTCATCGCAATTTTCTTCAAGGTAAGGTGCTGGTTGTCCACGCAACAGTAGATTTGGTGTGATTACCGGTGTTTCAAATTCTTCTCCCATGTAGCAAAGGGGTCGGTTGTTCGGGAATGATTCCACGTCTAACAAAACCTCCTCAAGCTCTTCAAATCTCAACAACGCTCGTCCAATTGCTTTAGAAAGAGCGTTCTTCATGATGCCAATCAGCCTCTCGAAGAATCCGCCCCACCACGGCGCGCGGGACATGTTATATTTCCATCCGATCTCCTTTGTGGCTAGATAGTTAAAGAGGTTCTCGTCTTTCTGTAGGGTCGATAGCCACTTTTTCGTTGCTTGGAAAGTCTTGGCGTTGTCACTGACTATCAGATTTGACGCGCCTCGTCGCACAATGAACTCTTTTAAGCCTCGTTTAAACTCTTTGGCCGTCATGTCCTTACACAGCTTCAAGTGTACCGCCCTTGTACTTGCGCATGTGAACAGTGCAACATAAGCCTTTCCAGTCTCGCTTCCAGATTTGTACAGGAGTGGCCCAGCAAAGTCTACCCCAGTGACGTTAAACGGTTCGGTAAATTCTGTTCTGAACTTCTGTAAGGCTGAGGTGGGTGGAGCATTTAGGACTGTCACGCGGTACTTCTTGCAATAGTTACAACTACGTCGAACACTCTTAACCAGGGATCTCAGTCTTGGAACCCAATACCTCTGTCGCACTTTGTTCATGGTCGCCGCCACTCCCCCATGCAAGGTTTGTACATGGTAGTGTTCCATGATGCGATGCGCTAACGCTGATTCTCTCGGAATGAAGATAGGAATATAGCCCTGGATTCTTTCGTTGCACCTTATTAATCCATCTTCATCTTTGGCCAGTCTGAGGTCAGTTTTCATGTTACATGTCTCTTGTGTGATCTGAATCCATTTTTTCTCTGCTTTCCCAATTTCAGGCTTGGTGATTGGTCCAACCCGTCTTGATTTCTTGCAGCCATCTATGAATCGATTCACATATGCCATTATGCGCAGTAACTTCCAGTAAGGGAACTTGTTCAACAGGCCTTCTGCCCAGTCCTTGACGGCTTCATGCGCTTTGTCCTCCGCCAGTAGCAACATTTCTTTCTTGTGTCTCTCCGCTTTAACCTCATCCGTTTCCAAAATGGCTGGTTGCTCAGGTCTTGCTGACTCATCCGATAACCAGCTTGGTCCCCTTAGCCAAAATTCCTTGAGCCTGTTTGACGCTGATCCTCGTGTACCAAGGTCACTGGGATTCTCCGTTGTAGGGATGTACCTCCAAGTTCCTGACTTTGTGAGCTCGCCAATTATCTTCACTCGATTGCGTACGAAAGTTGTCCACTCTCCACGATTCGCCAGCCAGCAGAATACTGTAATGCTGTCTACCCAGTTATGGTAGGCTGTAATGGGAAAGGAAGCCAATGCTCAGCTTACGTTGTTTTCAAGATTCGCCAACGTGTGCGCGGCGACCAACTCCAGACGCGGGATGCTCATCCCCCTTGGCGCAACTCTTGATTTGGCTGCAAGTAAGTTCTGGTCTACTGGTGTCGAGTCTTGATATGACACGATGTACAAGGCAGCACAAACAGCTACTTTGCTCACATCCGCAAAGCCATGAATCTCAAAGTGGGTTCGATTATGCTTGAAAACACAGCGTGGTACGGTCAAGGTTGGTGCTTTCTGCAGGCTGTCTCTCCACGATTTCCATTCTCTTTGAATCTCGGCTGGTACTTCTGTGTCCCAATGTAACTTCAGAAGGCATACTTCGCTAAAAGGAGCTTAGCAGTGATAGTGACTGGAGAACCCCATCCCAGCACGTCATAAATACTGTTGATTGTTGAGATCATTTTCCTCTTTGTCAGAGGTTTGTCCGCCTTTAAGCAAGTTTTGAAGTCGATACTCAGCATGTCGTACGCCTTGTTCCACAGTGTGCCCAGGATTTTAGTTTCTCTGTTTCCTCTGTTTCCTACCAGACTCTTCACGTACGTCTCTTCTCCTTCCGTCACTTTCTCAACTGAATTTAGTCGTTCCACGTTACTGTGCCATTTGTGTAGGGTAAATCCGCCCTCTGACATTATGTTGGAAGCCTCTTCTTTAAATGTAGCCGCGTCTTCTTCCACATCACCTCCCCCCTGAATGTCATCAACATAGGTGTCTTCTAAAAGCGCCTGCGCTGTGGCCTTGAACGCTTCGTCGTAACCTTTGATGTGCTTCTGTAGAGTCGCCCCAAGGATGTACGGACTCGACGTTGTTCCAAATATCACTTGAGTAAAACGGTACTCCGCTATGTTTCTGTCCGTTAGGTTGTCGTACCATAGGACCCGCTGTGCATCTCTGTCTTGTTCGTGTACCCGAATTTGGAGGAACGCTTTCTGAATGTCTCCAGTAACACAGTGTTTCCGCATCCGGTTCAGGAGAAGAATATCAAATAGGAGAGGCTGTAGTGGCGGTCCAGTCTCCAAACAATCATTGAGAGAGGGGGTCTGGATGTTGGCCGTTGATGAACAATCGTAGACAATTCTCATCTTGGTCGTTTCTGCTTGCTCTCAAATGACTGCCTGGTGGGGAATGTAGTGCACTACCTCGCCCGTTTGATGAGGTGGTACAGGTTCCATAATTCCAGTGGCCACTTGTTCTTGCATTATCTGATCGTAGTCCTCCAGCTTCCCCATTCTCTCCAGTTTCCTGGTCGTACTGTTCAGTCGAGCCACTGACAGGTTTGTTAGTCAGAAGTGGTACATGATCCTCTTTCCACGGCAACCTTGTTTCATAAAAGCCCCCTTGCATCTTATTTAGCTGCTGGAGAAAATCTTCATGTATGTTCTTGTTCTTTGTTGTCCTTGTATCTTTGAGCCCTAAAACGTCCGGCGAGCACAGCTTCTCAAACTCTTCTTGACCAGTCATGAGAAGGAATTGCTTTTCTGCTGTGACACCTTCTGTCACCGGTCGACTTCCATAAACAGTCCAACCAAGCATCGTGAATTCTGCGCCTGGATCTTTGTCAGGATCCACCCTCAGGATTAATGGTTCTGTAGTACGAATCTGTTGGTAGTCTGCTGCCCCCAGAATGACATGGACTGGCAGAGTGTCGCTTGTCGCTTCCTCAGTAAAGGTTAATCTCCTGAATCTGCCGCACTGTTTCTTTAGGGTCTTGATGTTTGGATTGGGCAGATGAGTGAGTACGTCTTTTTCGGCGTTAATACATTCGACGTCGATTGAAAACCCTTCAACGGCAAGTGAATGTACGGTAACACTGTATACTTCTACGATTTTCTGCATTGTCCCATACATCTGTTCTATGCAGCGTGGCTCTTTCCTCGCAGGTTTCAAGTTAAGTTTGGTTATCACATCTGTACACAAGTAGGAACTCCCGGCGCCCGAATCAAACATCACACACACTTCCTCTTCCCCAATTTTGGCTAGTACTGTTGGATGAAGGGTACTGGCGTGGTTCATGAGTGCACTCATACTCTTCTCAACTCTTGGATTCTGAAATTGATCAAGCTTAGATTTTTCTTGGTCGCATATCGAGGTGTGATGTTTCCTGTTACAGTTTTTGCATCCTCTTGACCTGCATTGCATCACGCCATGACCTCTACCAGTGCAGTTCCAGCACAATCCACCCCTTTGTAATATAGCTCGTCTGGCGGCTATGTCAAGTACTTTTGTACAGTTAAGACCGTTATGCTCTTGAGAATTGCAGTACATGCAATTAGGTTTGCAGCCTGGCTTTTCCCTATTGTTTCCGAAAAGCAGTTTTTCGGGCCTTTCCTTTTCTTTTATCCACGGGCGGTGCTTGAAATCTTCCGTCCTCCTTTTGTTGTGTTCGCCGTCTCTCAAGGGGTTTCTCTCCACGTACCTTCGTAAGTTCTCCACGAGTTGTTCCAACCCCCATTCCTCCCAGTCGTCATCCTTTTGAACAAGTATTTCTCGCACTGGACCCAGCTTATCCATCAGCGTATACACCACGCTTTGAGCGGACGCTAGCTTCTTCATTGTATTAAGGGTGTGAATTGCTCTTGAGAGCCTGTTGTAGAAATCGTGAATGATTGCGATCTTGTGAATGTTGAATATGACCGGAAGTTCCTCCATCTCTTTTATTAGCGCCTTGTGGACTTTGATATCCTTTCCATGTTTGCTCTAAAATCCGCTTCGCTTCGCCGTATCCATCCTCTGTGTGCGGCAGCCCGAGGATGTCTTCTTTTGGCTTGCCTTTTACTAGTTCCAGAAGGTAATTGAACTTACTTATTTCTGAAATCGCGGCACCATCCACTTCGACGGTAAATTGATTCCAAAATCGTAACCAATCTTTGTAATTGCCGGAAAAGGGTGTTATTGTGTATTTCTGTAATTTCACTGATTGCGGCGCAGTTGTGTTTTTCCCGGCTTTCGCTTCTTCCATTCGTTGTAACTGACTTTCTGTAATTTCCTTTTCGAATTCCAGCTTTTTTCTGTACCACTCTTCTTCTCTTTGGTTTTGAAGAAAAATAGCCTCCTCAATTTCCTTTTGTTGATGCAATTTGAGCTTTGTTTGCTCTTCGTTCACCTTGTGTTGAATATACAATTGCTTCTCAAGTTCCACTTCTGTTTCTTTATGTGCTATTTCCTCCATTTTAGCCTTTATTTGGTCGCGTACTTTTCTGAATGGTGAAATGTCTTCTTTGTGATCCATTGTCCATTGTTTGATGTACTCCAAGTCCTTGTCCGTCTCCATCAGGTTATCGGCGGTCGCATCCTTTGATTTTTCCAAACGTTTAATCAATTCTCCAATCTGCTTGTACTTCCCAGAAATATCCTCTGCATTTCCACTCGCTAAAATTCCCACGATTTCGTCCAGTTTTAGCTTCCTACTTCCAGCTGTTTCCTAAATTTGTCCTCCGTTTGAGCCATGCTGAAGTGAACATATAATTTTCCACTCGCTGCAACGTGTATTGTTTTCAGTACGAAGAAATAACCTTGTGATCCTGTTAAGTCCTAGTGAGTCCTGGCAGGGTCGCCACCTTTCAGTGTGGGGAATCTAATTGCTGGCCCCAATTCCCTGTGACACTGAAGACTCGCGTTGTAGAAATAAACGTATTTAATGCCTATAATATCCTAGAATGTGTAACAGTCAACCGAAAAGATCTCAGCTACTCCGTACGTGCTCCAGAAAACCTATCTACTTATCACATGATTCGAAATTCGATAGTTAAATCACTTAGCAACATGAAAAATAAAAGTAACGATTTCTTTAGCTGTAAAACAACACGTCATGCAGTGAAAACATTTCTTACATAATTTGAACAAGAATATGCAATTTTCCGAAATTGACAAATGGCACAAATTCAAGCAATCGTGGACTTTATCCTCAAACCACGTTCAGTTGTGTTTTGTAAAACCAGTTTAATTGAAACCGTTGAGTCATACACCGAATGCAAATATGGCTGCCGATTTATTATTCTTTTATGTGTATGTAAATTAGCCTGACTGGCCTCATTAGCATGTGCAAAGTTAAAATAATATTTACTCTAAAATGAGGCTAGTCAGGCTAATTAACATACGTATAAAAGAATAATAAATCGGCCTCCATATTTGCATATGGTGTATATCTCACATAATCACAGGGACAAGCGATACTAATGTGAAATTTCGTTGTTTTTTTCTGTGGCACAAAGTTTTGGCTTTTTTCACGGATTCACAAGATGTTGACGTTTTACAAATTCTCGTACTGAAGAGACAGTCTTAGAAGTTTGCTCTTTACTCTCCCTGTCCATGCCGGATACGAAGCCATATCTTAGTAGAAGGAATGGTGCTGCAGTAGTGTCCTTCTTTCAGTTCCCCATACAATATTATATTTCGTCACTTATTGAAAAGAGAAATAAACAATGGCCATGATTACTTTAAGTCACGGGCAACCGACTTTTGAACGGCGTAATAGCATCAATATTTAAACATAATAATATACCGAAGGTAACCAATATGCCAGGCATCCATGTTGTGAACGTTTTAAACCCGTGTGTTTTTTCCTTCAATTACTTTTGGCCCAACAATTGACCTTGACTTGACGTGCAGTTAGAAACTTTTATCTTCAATGTTCCTTTATCTCCTAAGGGGAGAATAGGGCTGTTAGGAAAGAAACTTTAGACTTCAAATATCGGTCTATATTGGTAATGAATTTGACAGAATAAGACTATTAAAACCTGCTAGGCGATAATTATAGAGCTACTAAAAACCAGAGAGAAATGTTTTTGAAGACGAGCCGTGAAGATATAACGAGTGAAATGAAAAAAATGCCCATTACGTCTGAAAACCTGAAAACGAATAATTGGGAAAATTGGAAAATTTTTTTCCAATGGCTCATTTCTTATCATTCATTGGCAAAATGGGATGATGTCATTGTTTCGCTTGTTGACAGGGTAGATTACAAGATTGTGCATGCTGACTGGGTGCAGCCATTTATGTAACTGGACGATCTTTAATGCTAATTAAAAGCCTGTCCTATTGTTAGGTAAAAAGAAAAATATATTCAAATTAGAAAAAAAAATTATTTTTCGTGCGCTGAGATATCTGCCAGAAGGTTCAAGGGAGACGCGAAATATAAATACGGTTACCATTAATTCTCCTTTTAAGGTACAGTTGTGTTGGGTTCCGATGAATACTGTATCCTAGATATTCCAACGACGAATCAGGATTCAAACGAATTTCAGTGAAATCCTGAGGAAAAACGGTAGGCATCAAACCTAAAACCAGAACAAGCAACTGAACGAAGTGTGAGAGGAACATGTTCTGAACATCTGGAGGTTTGTTAATTTTTTGGAAAAAGAAAAACAGCAAAGAAGTATTTTGTCGATATCACTCGGAAAAAAAATTGTTTTTGACAATTCATTTTAAGGAATTAAATGGAATAGAAGAATAATTTGCTATTTCAAAGATTCATTTCTAGTTGTTAAGGCGAACTGGCTTGTATTCACTGTTTGAAAAAGCCGATTTTACATAAGTTTTCCTTTTTCCAATGTTTGTGCCCTAGAAGAATTGCATTATAATGTGAAAATCAACATGGCGGCTATTGTGAAAAAGACAATTCACTAATTTCATTGCCACGGGCTGTCCAAACCATTTAGAAAGACAAGTTCTGGACCAAACATTTTCTCCCATCCCGAAGAACGAGAGAAGTTTACGAGCAGGGGAAAATATTCTGAATTAATATTTCTTACAGAATGGCCATTAGGACGTCTCGCATCCAAACGCGGGCCTCGTGAGGGCATAACACAAAATTCCGAAATTTCTTAACAAAAACATTAAGGAAAACTAGGTCTACTACTGATTTACGTTAAACAACACATCTATGTTAAGGCAAAAGAGAATTGAACTCACAGAATTAAATTAGTAAAATTTCTAAGCAGTTGAAATGTGGAAGGTGTGACTGACCGAATCAAGGTTACTTCTCAGGCCCAGTTCAAACGTCGAACTTCACATGTGTCGAACCTAATGCAAATGAGAAAAATCTATTGTTCTTGCTCATTTGCATTAGATTCGGCACATGTGAAGTTCGACGTTTGAACCGGGCCTCACTGATCACGATTTTTCCAAGAACTATAAGACTTTGGAATAGGCTACAATGTATATGCTGAATTAGTTGAAAGTTGCTCATTGTCTATTTTCTAAACATCTTAATTATTTTACTAATTAACTTTGATGTCTCCTTAGATTTAGTTTTATACTTTTAATTAAGATTAGTATTGTTCTGTAAAATTGATGTGCTGTCTGCAAGGATTTTGCCAACTTAATAAATTGTAAAAATGTAGAAACTGCTTCTCTCTGTTTCTTTCGTTTGTTAACGGTCTCTGTATTTTTCTTTAAGCCGGGTTTGCAAATATGAAAATAACTTTAAATTATCTACTTTCATTTCATTGAATAGTAAGCGCAGTTGTTAGTGAAGCCCGAAATCTGTTTAAAAAAATTAAGTTCTGTACTTCTACAGTGACAGATCGGGGAGGGGGGGGGGGGGGGGGACGGTACCCTCCCCCACCCCAACCCCTTATTTTGCAAAAAAAAATAGGCCCAATGGACTGAACAAATGTTTCCGTCTCTAGCATATTCACTTACACTGTATATTATCCACTTGTGCATCCTTATAATTATCAAATAACTTACAGTGTAAGCTTGGGTTGCCTGTGAGTTTGCTTTACACAAGGATGATAACAGATTGGTTTCAACTCTTCTTATCACAGATGTAAACTGACAGAGATGAAACTTAATAAAACTGATGACTGCTTGTCGTTCCCATAAAAAAAACATTGAAATAAATGGTGGCTGATCTTGGATATGAGACCCAATTTATTCAAACCCAGAAAAATCACGGGAATCGCCTAAAATAACCGGACCATCCAAAATGACTACAATAACAGCAATTCACTTTCAGTTTACATGAAAATTAGAACCAAATCAAATTTGTTTCTGATCACAGATGTAAAACAAACCAGAGGCAGCCTTAAACTGAGTAAAACCGAAGATGCTCGCCTGCCTCTGTCATTTCTTTTCCCATAAGAAAAGATAAGATTGAAAAATGATAAATTCATGATACTGAAAAATAGCCTGGACTGTTGAAAAGCCCCAATATCAGCATGCATATTCATAATCACACATGTACAGTTTACTCTCTCTCTCAGTAACCAATCCAAATGTGATCATTTCCCTTCAGTGACCTTTGCACTTGCATTGGCTGCTCATAGAATTTGTTAACTAAAACAGCAATTCTGAATTCACCTTTAATCAATCAGCCGCAAACAATCAATAAATCTGGTAATGGTATCCCCAAAACTTTAGAAGTTCGGTCAACAGGCATTTTGTTAACTTGACCTTAACATTACTAGTTACATGTACTGCATGCATAACATCAAAATTCTTACCTTTACAATGTTTCTTCCTGATCCTATGAGTCCAGCTTTTTTTATCCATTCCTCTCCTTCCCACATCCATTGACTGACTTTTAATACATGAAGGGTATCTAAAAATAGAAATGATAAATTCAAGACTGATGCCAACACAAAGGCTGGATTCAGATAGTACAGTTGTTTATTACTTTCTATCACTTAACACTTTATTCTTTAAGCTCCAATATCAGCATGCACATTCTACCTACTGCTCTATATTAAAATACATGTACATGTACAGTTTACTTTCTCTCAGAGACCACTCCAAACATGATCATTTCCCTTTAGTGACTACTGTATGTCAATGGATCCCATTTGAAACACTTCTTACCTGAATGCTGTATTAGGACTCAACCGCCCCATGCTGTGACATGCTGAACATTACAGTACAGTGTAAAAGTTATAGGAGAAAAAGAATGTTAAAGGGAGGGTTTCACGGTTCGGCGCATGTGCAAGCTATGACGTAACCTATTTAATTTCATTGTTTAGACCAATTGAAAGCGAGTAGATAACTGGCAGGAAATTTGCCCTTAAAAATGTTGCGGTCGGGCAGCTAATTGAATGGATGATTACAAATATCCATGCGCGCCATGAAAGCCACCAGAGCGTAGAATTAAACCTTTGGGTCAAAGGTTTTATTTGGTGTTGACTTTGTCGGTGTAATCCGTTGAAATTTTCTGTGAATTTTATTCTTCCTTCGCTTTGTTTGGAGTAATTATATTATGTGATTATTTAAGTAAATTTAAGTGGTTTTTTAATTAATAAAATAGGTAAGAAAGTGAATAAAACATTTTAATCTGTGCACATGTGCCAAACTGTGAAACCATCCCTTTAAGTGTTTTGAAACCTGGGATAATGGGATATGGGATATGTGGTATCTACAGCATGTACCTGATAATCAGGTCCTCGGTACCGACAGTACCAGTGGGTAATGACCAGGTTGTAGCTTGGCTGTGGGTTGCTGTGGAACATGGATTAGAAATGGTGTCATGTATCCATCATTAAACCTGCCATGTTGAACATCTCACAGGAAGTATGTTTTAATAGTGCCAGTTACGATGATTCAAGACTGCACAGCTGGAAAAGAAAAGTTTTACATAATATTAGTCTGTTTTATTTATCTTAAGATAGACAATAAATCTTGGTGATATTTACATACCCTGAAAAAATTAAAATTGATTATTGTATGTACATGTACAGTGTATATACATGTAGGTGCCATGATGGTTTTCCTCAAAGCTTTGCACACACTGACCCATGTCAGCAGCAGAAATTGCAAACACCCACACAGATTGCATTTAGCAACTTAAAACAATAATATAAAACTGTAAAAACGAACGATAAAATCCGATGTTTCAGAGTAGTCATGACTCTGGTTTTTTGGTTATTCCTCCAAGCATGCAATAGTTCGGTTTGAATTAAATACCATTTTCTACTCAAGATACTATTTTAATTGGACATAATTTTATTTCACACATTCTCTGTGGTAATATTACTCTTTCCCTCTTTGTTGCAGGTTTGATTTTTCTTTACTAAATTTGACTTCTAACTAAAGGTAACTCTTTCATGGAGTGCAAGTATAGCCTCCAGGATGAAGGCATGACTTGAATGTACAGTCAAACCCCGCTTTATTGGCACCCCTTTGTTACGGACAGTTGTCTTGGTCCCAACTAAACGCTCAAACATTTTCCCTAAAATTTACCCACTTAATACAGACACCCATTTAAATGTACAACAGTTTTTCCTGTCGTGATTTAAACAACCTTCTACAAAGTTAACCTGCTTAATAAAGCAAATCCTTAGTGATAATCAAAAGCTACTACAAGCCAACTTGTGAATACAAATCAAACTTCAGACCCTCCCCTCCTCTACAGTTTTTGCTCCACCAAACCCACCCCCCCCCCTACCCCCCTCTCTCTGCATCCAACTCCCCACCCTCCCCTCCCTTCAATACCATCCCCATGGGTAAGGAAGGTGACCATTACCTATCACATTTGGAACAGGCAAAATACATGTATGCACAAACCTTACATGTATGCATGGGTCAGCGTGTTTTGTCCCTGTAATTTTATAGTGTCTTAGTGGGGTTAGATGCAGGGTTGTCCACAACTTTTCAAGTACATCAAAATTTTAGAGGTTGTAACACTGAGGCCTGTTGTACTCAATGTTATTGATACATGTACTTTGTATGTAATGTTGGAAAAAAACTGTAGCTGTGATACTGACATGCTGACCAGAGCCGTTTTCAATTATGCTGTAGTCTGTGTGCTATTGCTGTAGTTTGTGTGCTAGTTTTGTAAGATCTACATGTACATGTATAGTAATCCCGTTGTCCGTGACAAATGCTGCAAGACTGAGAAAAACTGCAGTTGGCACATTCTATGTGTATTTCATGTTTTTGGTTTGCTATTCACCATATACATGTGTGAGGGTGGCAAAGGGGTTTTATGTGACGTGTGATTGCCCCTAAATTAACCGCGTGATGCGTGATTGTGCCCAAATTAATGGCATGATGCGTGATCAGATAGCGCAGCGTGATGCGTGATTTGCTATTTTAGAAGCGCGTGACGCGTGATTTACCTTTTATTTTTCCGTGATACGTGAATGCTTTCGACATTCTTTGAAAAACTAGAAAGCTTACATTCAAAGGACTCAACGTTAATTGAATATCAATATCAATGCATTCAATAGGTAGTCCTACGCCGACTCTACGTTGTTTTGTTACCATTTCAATGCCGGATTACTCCTTATTTACGTGACGCGTGATTGTTTAATAATTTTCTCTGTGATGCGTGATTTCACTTAAAAATTTGGCATGATGTGTGATCGGTACCCCCCCTTTGCCACCCTCATGTGTCAGTATCACCTTTATAATCTCAGGATCACTACCAATAATATTTTTATAGACACTTTGAACATGTATGTTTACACTGATACGCTGCTTTATCTCAATTCATCTCTCAATCTGCTGATTTATTGCTGGAAGATGAAACACAATCATTCGACACGCTGTTGTGGACATACAGCAAAAGACAGTTAAACAATGCATAGGTTATAGAAAATTACATTCAGATTAAATTTGGATGGTTCTCAACATTCTCTTTTGCAAAATAGCGACGTTATAGCATGCAAGAACATGGTTTATTTCACTGCATTCCAATTGCATAAAAAAAAAGATGCACTGATGATTAATGACAATCAGGAATTTTGTTATTGATGATGCTCAGTATTGATAGGTTTAGTATCAATTGTTTTTGGCGAGAGCATGCGTGGACTCGGCCCGGATGGGCGCGTTTAGTTAAGCGTAGCCAAGACCCTTCGAAAATTTCAAAATGTTAAAAATTAGATTACGTTGAAAGCCTTCCGCCTACTTTTTTGAAACCTGTATGAAACCTCGAGCAGGTAAACACAAGCGTGGCGAACGTGGCTCGACGGAGGAAGAACCAATAAATGAATCCAAGCGTCTAAATATGGATGCCGAACAGAATAGCGAAGAAGATGCCGTAACCGAAGAACCATCTTTGTCAGAAATACGTCAGATCCTTCTAAAGATGGAAAGAACTATGTCGACAATACTAAGTGAAAACTCCAAACTAACCAAAGAACTAGTGGAAGTAAGACACTCATACGAGTCACAGAAGAGAGAATTAAACGCGCTTAGACTGATAGTGGATAAAACATCAAATATGAACAAAGCACTGCAAGAGGAACTTGTGAAATCAAAAGAGAAAGTAAAGGAACAAGCTGACGACATCACAAATTTGTATAATCTTCAAGATGACCTTGAGCAATATACTCGAAAGAACTCATTGGAAATCTGTGGAATTCCCGAAAGTGTATATAATTCTACAGAAGAGGTAGTTATGAAACTTTCTGAGGTATTGGATGTAACAATCGCACACGAGGACATCGAAATTTCGCATAAACTTAACAGAACCAAAGCGGGAGCCGAATCAGGTATAAAACCAATAATAGTTAAATTTGTGAGTCATAAAGTTAAAACACGTTTCTATAAACAACGAACAAAGCTTAAAGATATTCGAATTTCCACCTTGTTTCCTACTTGCCCTGCAACTGCGAGCGCTGGTCGAATTTTTATTAACGAAAATTTAACTAGTTCTAGGCGAAAAGTAGTAATGAACGCGAATAAAATGCGAAGAGACGGATTAATCCTCAGTTGTTGGACACCAGATGGCAAAATTTACATCAAAACATCGCCAAGTGGAAGGCCCGTTAGGATTTATGAAGAAGATGATCTTCAAAACATCTAATCGAGAGTTTGACCGACTACAGGAGAGGTTTGATGGAACAGGCCAACAAAATGAGGAAAAATGGTCTGCTGACTAGTATCTGGACTTTAGATGGCAAAATATTTGTTAAAATGACAACCGATGAAACCCCGATTAGAATTTTTACAGAGAATGATTTAGAAAACCTAGTAAAAAAATAATTTAATAGGAGGAGGGTGGAAGAGAAGCTTAACTAAAGTTATATTGTAAGAAAGTTTGTTTTTTTGCTCAATATTGACTTTTTTTAAAATTTAATCATAATTAATATATTTTTTTTTCTATCTGTTGATTTATTTTTCCCTGTGAATTGTATGTCTTCAATTAAGATTTTATCAGTGAATGTGAGAGGATTACGTAATCAGGTAAAACGACGAGCTTTGTTTTCGTATCTAAAGAAGCAAAAGGCGGATTTCTATTGTCTTCAGGAATCTTTTTCAAAAAGAGAAGATGAAAGAATTTGGCGTGCCGAGTGGGGTGGAATTGTTTTGTTTTCTCACGGCACAGAACACGCAAGAGGTGTTTGCATACTTCAGAAACCCAATTCTCGCTATGAAGTCAAATGCATATCAATTGATCCCGAGGGTCGGCATATTATTATTAAAATTAAGATAGGTGATGAGGAGCTATTCTTGACATCTATTCACGCTCCTAATGACCCTAAACAACAAGAGCTTTTTGTTCAGAATCTTAGTAGATTGATCATCGCTGAAACTAACACTTCTAGACTTGTAATCACAGGAGACTGGAACACAACTCTTCAACCAATGGATAAATCTGGCGGCCGTCCTTGGAAAGCTACGAACTATAGAAATTTTATTCTTGAACTTATGGATGAATTAAATCTGGTTGACGCATATAGAGATATGCATCCGAATAGAAAGGCCTTTACTTATGAATCTAGCACGCTAAAATTAAAATCCAGGATTGATTTCTTTTTAGTAGCTTGTCCTCTCCGCCTAAATGTTAAGAGAGCAGAAATTCGAGCTTCGATTGCTCCGGATCACAAAGCAATATTTCTCGATGTCGATATTCCTGAAACTTTCAAACGCGGTCCAGGTTACTGGAAGTTTAATAATCTACTCCTAAAAGATGAAGAATACATCCAATTAGTTAACAGGAACCTCCCAAACATTATAGGAAAATACAGTGATGTTCATAGTCATCGACTTCTTTGGGAATTAATTAAAATGGAAATTCGATCTTTAACAATTAGCTATTCAAAAAGGAAAAGACAAGAATTAAGGACAAGAGAAGCGCTTATCCAGGAAGAAATCGAAAGTTTAGATCATAAGTTATGTGATAGTGGGGTATTAAATCAAGAAATGTTGGATAGATATGAAGCTGCTAAAATTGAGTTAAAAGAAATCTACGAGTTTAAAGGAAGGGAAGCTATTTTTAGATCTAAAGTACGTTGGGTTGAGAAAGGTGAGAGACCAACGAAATACTTTTTCAACCTTGAGAAAAAGAATTATGAGAAAAAAGTTATTTCTCAATTGGTTACTGAAAACGAGGAAGTAATAACTGATATGAAAAGGATAAATGAAAAAATTGAAGAATTTTATAGCGATTTATTGACGTCTAAACTTTCCAAGGATCAACATTCAATGTTTGATGATAATTTTCATGAATTTACACGTAACTTACACATTACCAAATTAACTGCAGAAGAACAAATTTCTCAGGAATTCGACTTGTCTATAGATGAATTATTATCAATATTAAAAACTTTCGAGAATGATAAAACACCTGGAGAAGATGGTTTCACCAAAGAATTCTATGAAACCTTTTTCAACCTGATCGGGAAATATCTTCTAGACTCTTTTAATGAAGCCTTCCACGATGGTCAACTTTCTATCTCCCAAAGAAGAGGTATAATATCTCTAATACCCAAAGAAGATTCTAGCCCCCTCGATCTTGCAAACTGGCGCCCGATTACTCTTCTTAATGTTGATTATAAGTTACTTGCCAAAGTTATCGCTAAAAGGATTGAATCATCTCTGCCGAACTTAATTCACTCGGATCAGACTGGATTTATTAAGGGGAGATATATTGGTCAAAATGTTCGTCTATTGAATGATCTAATGGATTACACTGAGTTTAACAAATTGCCAGGGATTCTTCTCTTCATCGACTTTAAAAAGGCTTTCGATACCTTGGAATGGGATTTCATTAATAAAACATTAGATCTTTTTAATTTTGGCCCAGTAATTAGGAGATGGATTTCTACTTTGTATTGTAATGTAGAAAGCGCCGTTATGAATGCAGGTTTAATGACCAATTATTTTAAAATTTCAAGGGGGGTTCGCCAAGGCTGTCCGCTGAGTCCTCTTTTATTTGTGCTTGCAGCAGAAATACTGGCCTCTAAACTGAGACAAGACAGAGAATGCCATGGTATTAGTCTGCCTAGTAATTATGAAGCTAAGATCTCTCAATTTGCAGACGACACCACTTTAATAGCAAGGGATATCGCATCTCTAACGGCTGCTATTTCGGTGGTAAGATCCTTTAGTGCGCTTTCAGGATTGCAATTAAACGCAAAAAAATCGAAAGCAATATGGATTGGTTCCAATAAACTTAATAAGAACAAGCCTTTGGGATTTGATTGTCCACGAGAACCAATTCGATTCCTTGGAACGTTTATTTCTCATAATAAAGAAAGCAACAAGGAGAAAAACTTCTTTATTAAAATTCAAAAAATGGAGACCAAACTTAACCTATGGTTATCACGTGATTTAACACTTTTTGGTAGAACTATGTTAGCAAAATCCCTAGGAGTTTCCCAACTGATTTACGCCGCCTCTATGTTACCAGTCCCTGAACAAGTTGTAAATCTAACTCAAAAAAAGCTTTTTGCTTTCCTATGGAAAAATAAGACGGACAGGATAAAAAGGCAGGTATTATATCAGCCGCGATCTAAAGGAGGAATAGGTTTTCCTTGCTTTAGAACGGCGGTGAAAGCTTTGCGTCTTAGTTGGATTGGAAGACTATTGAGTGACTCAAAAGATAATTGGAAAGCAATTCCCAACTATTACCTTGAGAAGTATGGTGGCCTTTTGTTTCTCTTAAATTGCAATTACAACATCAAATATTTAAATAAGCAATTGCCTATTTTTTATCGTGAACTTCTCCAGTTCTTTCATGAACTACGTAATAACTACGACGATCCGTGGGAGAGAGATCTTATTCTGTGGAATAACAAGGACATTCTAATTGATAATACGCCCGTGTTCTGGAAAGCTTGGTTTGCTAAGGAAGTAGTTTCTGTTAAAGATTTGTTAAATAACTTCGGAGGTTTTCTTTCTTTCCACGAGTTTAAGGAGAAATATAATATTCATACAAATTTTCTTCAGTACTGTCAGCTTATATCAGCTATCCCCAGTCAACTTAAAATAAAAGCCGCCTTGCAAGATGGCACTCCACTGGATCTACTTCTGGCGAAAAATGCATTCCTTCTTTCGAACAATAAGTCTATTGACTTTGACCAATTTCGTTGTAAACAGTTCTATGAGTTATTTATGGAGAATTCGGCAGTTGTGCCAACTGCAGTGAATTCATGGAGAAGGAATCATCCTCAAATTGCTGATACGTGGGAATGCTCTATAAAAAACACTTATAAAATTACCTCTGATAATAAACTTCGACAATTTTCGTTCAAACTGCACCATCGCATTCTTGTTACTAACAAAGAACTATATCTGTTTAAAATTACAAATAATGCAAATTGTGTACTGTGTAATGAACCTGACTCTATCGAGCACACTTTTTTAAGTTGTTCCGAATTTCAGAATCTACTCGACGCTTCTTTGCATTGGTTTAATCTACATCACCGTACTAATGTAAAGCTATCCCCGTCAGAGGCACTGCTAAACCTTCCTTTTGAAGCTTTTTCTTTATCTGCAAGTATAAGTGAAAAATTAAATCTCCTTCTCTTGTATGTCAAACAATATTTTTATTCTTGTAAAGTTTTACAAAGACCAATCAGTTATAACGAATTCTTTCATAAACAAATGATTCAATGGAAAGTTGAAAAGCTCATCCATTCTTGACCTGATTACCGATCCTCGAAATCTCATTTTTATTTTATTTTCTGCCTTCTTTGTTTTGTTTTGTGCGTGTGTATGTGTGAATGTGTGTGTCTGTGCAAGTATGTGGAAATAGCATCTGTAAATTATGTAAATTAGTTTTTTTTTGTTGTAACGTTATGCTACTTAATGAGAATGTGGTTATTGGAATATTGTAAAAAATCATGATAGCTTCGGAAGTGTTAAAGATAAAGTATATGTATGTGTAATATAGTCTGTATAGGTCTTAAAGTAGCAGTATATATTAATATTAATGTATGTAAGTAAGCGAATGAAAGTTTATAATAAAAAAAAAAAAAAAAAAAAAATCAATTGTTTTTGGCAAATCCTTTTTAGAAATGAAATGGAATAGAGGAGTGATTTGCTATTACTCAATGCTGTCTGAGCCTAATTGCCTGTGGTCAGTAGTGTATCTCATAGGAGTATACTGAGCCCGCTCCTTTTAGTATAAAACACAAATGATCTTTCCTCAGTACCACAGAAATGCAACTCTCAGAGTTACGTACATGTAGACGAAACGAAGCTCATTTATTTCTTTGAACTAAAAGACAACCTGAATGCAATAATGATTTGCCGAAAGATGACCTGTCTAAAACTGGCGAAAGGAGCTCCAATAACCTTTCATTACTGAACCCTAGCAAAACCAAATTAATGATATTTGGCTGCAGGCAAATACATTCAAAACTAGAAATTCCTTTCGTTCCCTTTATGGGAAGGGACCACATCCCTGCAGATACCTAATTCAGAATCCAAATCTAACTTATGATGAACATATAACTAAAGGCCTATTTACACGCTGCGATTTGTCGTGCCAATTTGTCGGCCCCGAGAAATCGTGAAGCAAATCGGCGCGTGTAAATGGCGACCCGATGCGCGCGCGATTTCAGTCGACATGTCGGCCAATTCGGAAAAAATCTGTGATTGCTTCACAGATTTTCGCGTGTCGGGCCCCATTTTAAGAACGAAAACGCAATCTGGACAAGAAATCATGCAAAACAAATTATATCTGCAGTATTTAAACTAACAACCTAAAAAACCTATTGGATATCATTTGTTTTTCAAGAAGTTCTTAGCAGAAAAGTTTTGAAATAAAAAAAAGTTCATGTACAATGCTTGCACTGTACAAAGAGCGCGCGCACGATTTGTCGTGGCCGACAAATCGGCCTGACAAATCGCAGCGTGTAAATAGGCCTTAATACTGTTTCTTCATGCATGTCTCACTTCAGTCAAATAAACCGTGTCAAGCATGTCTGACGCATATACCCGTTTTCTCTGACGCGTCTATATACGTGTCTATGCTTTTGTTATTCATTGACATAACTTTGAAAAAACGGCCGCTAACAAGAAAAAAATTAGCATAGAATGAAAAAGTTAAAGCTGTCATATTTCTAATCTTGCTCACTTCCCAAATAACTCGTCACTTGTTTATAAAGAAAAGAAAATGAATTGTTTGTTCTGAGAAAGGAAATCGCAGCTAATACTGAACCAAATAGCATTTCAAATGTCCAATTACTGTAAAAGCAGTTTAAATTTTGTATTTCATGCATCTTGCTCTCTTGCTCACTTCTCAGTTACTGCCATGTGGTGGCCTTGAATCTTCTTCTTGCTGATATATCTGGATGTATGGATGTATGGAGATTTTAATCTTGTTCAGAAGAAAAATAGCGACCATTATTTCAAGTGTTATTGTTCCACGAATGTTGCTCGTTTTACAATTTATATTGCCAATGTAAACAAGCCACTTTCAAGTGCTTGCTTGCTTGGCTATACCCTAAGGCTCGCTCTATTGCTTAGCAGATTTTGACAGACAACACAGATCCACGCTATGCTGGCTTTTAATATGTGTATTCACAGCTCGCTTTTTTCACTTTTTTCAGCTGGCAAAGGAGCTCATAAGATCATAATTATCTCTTCGATATTATCTGACTTCTAAAATGTAAATAACAGACTGTTCTGAAGGCTGGAAATATTTTTTGGAGCAGCTGTACAGCAAAGTTTCCTCTCGAAGACACCTTCGATCGTAGCTGGTACATGTATATCGACACATCATCTTCTGTGTAACTTGTTGCTTGCTTTGGGACTGCAGGTGGAGTAATCGCCGGCGTTACTGGTTGAATTGGTGACTGCAACAGCTGGGACTGGCACAGGAAGGGTCTGAATGGTTTCTGAGGGACCACTGAGGACCGATATTAGAGTGTCGAGCCGCTCTAATGTAAGTTTGTGGTATTCGATACACTGCTTCTGCTGCTGTGATATCCTCTCTAAATATCCCAGAACCTCCGGTTGGGTTTTCGACAGGCCCGCAACCAGGCTATGGGGCACATTCTGTCTAATCGGTGACAGCACAGAAGCCAGCTGCGATATTCTCGGACTCATTCTTGGAGTACATGTATGTGGTTGTGGAATTGGAGTCAGCAGTTCTGGCTGTACTGTGGTCAGTGGTTGTGGCTGTACTGGGGTTGGCGATGGCTGAACTGTAGTTGGCGCTTGTACGTGCTGAACTGAAGTTGGCACTTGTACGTGCTGAAGTGGAGTTGATATATATGGTGTCCACAAGAATTTTGCTGACTTAATAAATTGTAGAAAATGTAGAAGTCACTGCTCTCTATTTCTTTCATTTCTTAACGGTCTCTGTCTTTTTATTTATATCCAGTTTGTAAATATGTGCTAAAATAACTCCAAATCATCTACTTTGGTTACACTGAATAGTTAGCGCAGTTGGTAATGAAGCCTAAAATCTGTTTAAATAATCGTAATGTAAGTTCTACATGTTGTACTTCCACTGGAGAATCTAGGGGGGAGGCTTCCCCCCACCCCACCCCACCCCATCCACTTAGGTAAAAATTATTATTATCAAAGAACTCACAGTGTAAGCTTGGGTTGCCTGTGGATTCACTCTACACAAGATGACAACAGGATTTGTTTCAATGCTTCTAATTAGAGATGTAAACTAACAGAGCCGTAAACTGAATTAAACTGAAGATGTTAACCTGTCATTCTTTTTCCCATAAGAAAAGATAAGATTGAAAAAAAAATGGTGGCTGATCCTAGATTTGAGTCCCAATTTATTGAAACCCAGATCACTTAAATCTCCTAAAACAACCAAGCAATCCCCAATGACTACAAAAATAGCAATAATTTTGACCTTCAAGCACAATAATTAGTTCTAAATTCTGTTCAATCTGCACCCATTATAAAATCTGATATTGATCCCTGAAGTTTCAACATTTTGGTCAGTAATATTTTTTTTTTCGACTAAATGAGAGCCACTGTTTATGTGTACATTAAACTTCCTACCTTAGTTTGCAGTGTTTTCTCCTGCTTCTGCCTGTGATTCCAGTGTGTTCTCTGTAACTGATTTTGTCCTTTCCTTTCCACTTCCAATTGACTGAATTCTCATGGTACAATGTAGGTTGTCTGAAAATACAATATTAAAGAGTCTGACCCACCCAGTTTGCATTGCACGCATTGTTGGTTCATCTTTCATTTTCATGGCCCCCGAAAGTCCATACTGTATTGTAGATGAGAAATTCACTCGTGCAAAAGGTGAAATGTGGAATAGAGCCATATCATAATAAATGAAGCGTGCAATGCAAACTGGGTGGGCCAGACTCTCTAATTAATGTTGTAAAGCACCAACTAGATTTAGGGACCGACCATTTTAATTGAGCTCAGAGAAAATAACCCGGCCCCCACCCCCCATGCCCTCCCTCCTCTCAGAAAGCTGATGGTTCACACCTGAGATACTGCATTACCTGACAAACAATTATGAAATAGGCATTCATGGTGTTTTGCATTTCATTTAATACCAGATGAAAATTACTCCGACCCATAGGGAGGGTAATCGAGTATGATACTGTACCTTGCAATTCTTGTTGGGATTGTTTTGTTTCCAGTATTTTTTGGGGTGGTAGTGAGATCCTTTGGAAGTTTAGTCAGCTATCAGTTTCTAAAAGAATTACTGTAAAATGTGAATGTTCTTACCTTTACAAAGTCTGCTCCTGATTCAGTGATTTCAGTTTGTTTTCTTTAATTTTGTTCCTCTTCTTCCTTACTTCCATTTTACTGCACGGAATGCTGGATCCCTCATAAAAATACAAACAATTCCTTCATGAACTAAAACACATTCTATAATAAACTATTTTTTGAAAAGAAATAGACTGTGATGAGGTGCATCAAACTATTAAATAAAAAATGACAACATTCTTACCCGATTCAGTTGAATCGTTAGGTTTCTTCCTTGACTCTCACTTTAAGGACGTAACTTTTCTGAAAATATGAATTTAAAAAAAATGGTCTTACATTTGTATTCAACTAACAAAACTACATCTGGAGTGAACAACTGAACACACCCTGCAAACTAAGTGGGGCAGTTAGCGAACACACCCTGCAAACTAAGTGGGGCGGTTAGCGGACACAAACCTCAAAACACAGACTTGGGCAGTTGGCAGACACACCCAGAGATACTAAATGGGGACAGAATCCCTTGGGCAGTTGGCGGACACATCCAGTGAATGAATTGGGGTGATTAGCGAATTCACCCAGAGAACAAAGCCCCCTGAACCAGCTAGGTAGCTAAAGATAAAGTGGGATAAGGGGCCTACCCAACTTGCCGCTGGCAATAGATAAGTGGAAGGTATGCACCCAGGCCAGTAGTCCAAGTTTATTTATACACCTGTAAGGGAAGGGTAGGAGAGGGGAAGAAAACAAACAAACTTACCATGGAAAATAGATAGAGTGTCTAGCATGCTACTTAAGTACAAAGACTGGTGCATAAAAAAGCACATGCACATAAGAACTGTTCATTGGAGACATGATATGCGACAGATGGCTACGTTGTAAACTGATAACATTAGGATAAAGCACAAGCACGCAATTGTAAGTGATCTACATGCAAGGGCAATTGACATGGGCACTATCTGCGCTCAGACGGCTCCGGGTGCAGCATTCATTTTTTTTTTTTCGAACTGGACATTATGAAAGTGATTTACTTTTTTTTTACGTTTCATTAAAAAAAAATCAAACCATGTCAGTGTGAAAACAGAAGCTTACCGCAATATTGTGTTACAATAGGAGCCTTTGATTTTTTTTGCATACGGAATTTCTCAAAAACAACGGAAAAAAAACAACAGAAAAAAATTCTGAACAATGTTTTGCAACTAATTTGTAGTTCACATGCCAAAAATGGGCAAATCTGAGCGAGAAAAAAGAAAAAATTAATTAAATGTCACATAGGCTGTTTATGCTCTTGGCCCTTCAATTATTCTTACATGATTCAGTTGAATCCTTACATTTCTTCCTACTCTCACTTCAACGACGTAGCTTTTCTGAAAATGTGAATTTTTAATAAAATGGTCTTATTGAACCAACAAAACCACATTAATGACAGAAGTGTTACAAAAAAATCTGTTTTGCCAATCATGTCCTACAGACTGTAAATTAATGATTTTTGATTTACTAGAAAACCGTCCCATAAATTTTCTTGCAACTTTGTCTGCAGCTCGTGATACATGGCAATAAGCTGGTGTCGCTATGGTAACCACTGTTGCTAGGAAACCAGTGAAAGATAAAACTTTAATCACATTTCATAAACTTGTTGAAGTACATGTGTGAAAGCAATCAAAGCAGGTCTTCCTTGTGAAAGTTTGATTTCAAAACAAACACCCCACTTAGAAATAGACCTCTTTCATAATGGTGGCCGATTTATTTATTCTTTCATATGTATGTTAATTAGCCTTAGTGGCCTTCTTAGTGTGTGCAAAATTCAAAAGAATTTTGACTCTAGAATGAGGCCAGTGAGGCTACATGTAATTAACATAAATATAAAAGAATAAATAAATCGGCCTCCATTATTAAAGAGGTCTATAAAACTGAGTTGAGCCTCCTTAAAATAGGTGACGGTTTTAAGAAATGGGGCAGTACAGTACACCTACTGTACACTACCAAGTCGGCACTCGATACCCCACGAGAGAAAAGACATAATCGAAATTTAGAAGTTTGGTCAGCCATCGGTTTCTGAAAGAATTACATGTACTGTAAAATATGAAAGTTCATAAACTAAAACACATTCTACATGTATAAACTACGGTATGTTTGGAAAGAAATAGACTGTGATAAGGGACATCAATCTATTAAATAAAATGACAATATTCTTACCCGAGTTGAATTGTTATGTTTCTTCCTACTCTCA
Source organism: Cladopsammia gracilis (assembly GCA_022457155.1). Lineage (NCBI taxonomy): Eukaryota > Metazoa > Cnidaria > Anthozoa > Scleractinia > Dendrophylliidae > Cladopsammia > Cladopsammia gracilis. The sequence continues at coordinate 206,306 of JAJGOT010000116.1, read as the reverse complement.
CTTCAGTGACATAGCTTTTCTGAAAATGTGAATTTTTTAAAAATTAATGGTCTTATTCAACTTACAAAACTACATTTTTTACTGAAAGTGTTATGTACAGTGTACAATAAAACCCGATAAAATGTTTAAAGGCAAGCAATTATATACATGTAAATTTTGAGGTCTTATCAGAGATCCCACAATCCACCAAAATCTGAGTTATTCCAAGAATAATTTTCAGGTTTTCTTTTCAACATTGACTTGGGTATTCCATCTTCTGTCAAAAATAAAAGTTTTTCTATACAACATTCTTATGCAGATAACGTATGGAACAATTTGTTTGTCTGAGTCACAATGGGAGTCAGAAATCTGTGACGTCATTAGTGTGCAGCACTATTTTTGGTTTTCACATGACATAAAAATTTTAAAATCTAAAGTATTCATCCTACAAAGCTGTTTCTAACATGGCATGTGGTTTCAGGTTTTAACTAAGTTTTGCTTCCGATTTGTAAAAAGGTTGTAAATGTGTCATGCAATCTGTCGTGCTATTTCAGATAAGCCATGAAAATAAACAAAAATAATTGAATCAGCTGAAAGTTATTTTTTGCATTATAATTGCTTATAAGCCGATTTAATGAGTTATAGCGAATGCAATATTTTGATTTGATTTTTGATGTAATTAAGAACATTTGGCTGCCATATTTGTGCTCCTGAGTGAGGCACCAAGATGGCCGCTCCATACATTTCTTAGGGCCGATTTACACGGTACAACTTTGTTGTATGCGACACGCTTACGACATGCTTACGACATGACTTGAGTTGATTTAAATGGAGTAATTCGTGTTGTAAGCATCTCATAAGCATGTTTTAAGCATGTCGCATGCGACAAAGTTGTACCGTGTAAATCGCCCTTACTAAAAATGTCAAATTCTCATTCACCTATAACTCTTGAACGAAATGCGTTAAATTTGCACTTCAAAATTTGGCCAAGATGTGTAGATGTAAACTCTGTAAATACAATGCCATAAACATTTTGGAATCGAAATCTATTGTTAAATGCTTTTGAATTTTGATATAACGTAAGTGAAAACCAAGAATGGGTAAGGTTTCTGGTGTATACCCCATTCATTAATTTTTCATGTTCAATTGTTTTTTTTTAGGTGATCTACATGTACATGTATTGTATCGCCTTTTGTTTTAGTTTACAAAAAGGGCATACATGCATAGCTATGGGATTTTATGGTAATCTTTCCAAGTTTTGAAAGATTTCTGTATAACCCCTTACATTAGTTATACATACAGTTCTTAAAACTTAAATAAAAACTGAACAATAATGCCTAACGAAAAACAATTTGCATTATGTTTGCAATACATGTATAATTATTGACCATCTTGTTTCCTACTCTTCCTACATGTAACCCCGCGTAACTAATGGTTACATGTAAATTTATAGCCCAATAAAATCGATATTAATTGATATCAATTAGCCTGCGAGCAAGCTCTCGGGTTCGGGTTTGGAGTTTTTTTTGGGGGGGGAGGGGGTGGGGGAGGGAAACGAGCGAGAGCTTGCAACGATGTCTCAGAAATTTGAATGTTTAACCCGTGAAAGCTAGCGGAAAATGCTGATTGGTTGAGATTTAATTGGATAATAACGTCATCATTCTTCGTGCGTCGTGCGTGATCAAGAAAAAAAAAATCACGGAGAGCGGAGGAGATTGTATTCATAAAGCGTGCGAGAATTTTTCAAAATATGGGAAGTTTCCTTCGGAATTGAAACCCGAGCAACGTCAAGCAGTTAAAGCACTACTTAAAGGCAGTGATGTCCTCACTGTTTTGCTGACGGGCTATGGCAAAAGCTTTATATTTCAACTGTTTGCTGCCGCGGCTGCAAATTGAAAGGAGGCAGCATCGAACAGTGTTGGTTGTCTGTCCGTTACAACGCATCATCGACGACCAGGTAGCAGAAGCCAGAAGTATTGGAATGTCTGTGGCTTCTGTTGCCGATGTATCTAATGAAGAATTAAGATCGGCGAAGTTTCAGCTTTTTTTTGGGTCAGCCGAGAAAATTATCGACCAGCATTTGTGAACTCTCACGCTGAAAGTTAACGGGAAAAAATATTCAACCGTTCAAACGGCGGCTGTTAAACGTTTAAAAAAAATCTTCACCCTTTCGAACGGCGAATGTTAGTACCCGTTTAGATGAAAGATTTCCAGCCATTTGAACAGCTATCGAAAGAGCTCTAGTGTTTTGGCCGGTGCTATTTAGTTTATTTATTTTTGTTCACCACGCAATTTGCATATGTTCGAAAGTAATTTGAAACCTTTTCAATAAAAAACATCTCGCGATTCACAAAATTATAAACACGCTAGCGAAGTTTTAACGAAGCTTTACAATATCTACAATATTAAATTGTTTGGATCTTCTGCTTTCGGTTTTCTCCCTACACAGATCTATATTTGCCATACTTGCTGCGAGCAAGTTCCGTTTTTTTTTTCACGTGGACTGTTACATGTTTGTTGACATTAATGCTCGTTTCCGCTGATTGGCTGAATTCTGACAGCTCGGACAGCGGGAAGCCACGGGAAGTATTGGGGGCGGCATTCAAATTTCTGAGACATCGTTGCAAGCTCTCGCTCTCTGCTCTCTCAAACCCCGAGCCCGAGAGCTTGCTCGCAGGCTAGATATCAATCAATTCTAATCAATTGATTTTTATCAGAAATCGATAAAAATCAAGACCATTTTTGGTTGTGACTATCGATTTTATTGATTCTAATCGATTTCCATCGATTATTATCGATTTCTATTAATTAATATAGATTTCATTGGTTTTCATCTCCACTTGTGTATATTGTAATTATCTGCCTTTTTTCTGTTCTCAACAATACATTACTCGAGGACATTGTAATGTATTAATTTGTTTTTAGCGATATGAGTGAAACAAGAACATAGAACAAGTATCCAAGCCTTATTAATGCATTTTTAACAACATAAAAAAATACCACAACACTACTATTGTATTACTGCAGAAGTTTCATCCTTCTAGCATGGACCAGTTCACGGTAAATTCTGACATTTTGAATTACATGTAGGTACAAACATGGTGAAATCAGTGCTGTCATTAAGGGCTGGTAGCCGGCCAAAACAACCGGCTACTTGCACATCCTCGGCCGTCTACTTTCGTTTCATTTCACTGTTACTGTCAAAGAGAAAGCTTACAGTAATAAAAAAGTCCACCAAAATTACTTGTAAGACATTCTTTTCTAATTTTTTAGTCAAAGTAAAGATGTATTTTTCTGTATTACAGTGTACAACAGTTTTAAATGTTTGCAGCCGATGTTATTGGCTACTCGATCTCTTTCAAGGTTATCGAAGGTCTGTGGGTAGCACCTGGAACATTTTAACAGGTGGTTCCCAGGTTTGCGCGTAATCTCCAGGATAAAAACAAGTGCCAAGCCGCCTTCTTTCCATTTTCAGCCTGCTGCTTACAAAATTAATGACAGCCCTGTGAAATTACTGTGTGATGTCCAGTTATTACTGTAAATGCCACCAAAAATAATGGCTTCATTAACTTGAGCGAAGACAATAGAGGATAACATGGAAAGCCAAATACGGTATAGTTTATTTAGATAAATAATAAAAATACAAAAAAGGCCATATGGTATTTTTTGGATAAGAAGGAATACATGTATCAACTGATAGAAAACAACCATCCAGTTTCCTATTACCGTTAATATAAATAAAAATATGCAGTAAAATCAATATTCGTTGTTCATTCATCTTGTCATAAAAATATACCAAAGTCATTAGACTTACAAATGTAGTATTCTGTCCCTGTGTCTATTGGGTTGTTCACTCTGGCATACTGATACTGGAAATGTATCCTTAGATCATTTAGAAGCGTGAACGTTTAACGTTGTTTGGGCTTCTTTCACTTTTACTATCAGATCTGCATGCCTTCTTTGTGTTAGCTTGGTAAGTAATATTAAGGTCATCAAGCACTTCCTTCTGTAATATGACACTCATATCTTCAGGCTGTCCAGATTTCCTTTTTCCTGTTTCTTTTTCCCTGATCTCGGACTCTCATACTAACTGCCTCTGTTCTAGACTTGCTACAAGTCCCTTCCCATACTAATTTTCGCCCGCAAATTTATCAACTAAAACTCAACTTAAAAAGCGAAGGTTGACTTGTGGCAAGTCTACCTCTGTCCGTGCCATTTTAATTCGGGAAGCAAACGTTTAGTCATCGCTATGTCAATCCAACAGGCCATTCCACATTGACTTTAAATGTGCTTTTGCCTAGCACCATAATACATGTATTTTGCTACTTTGAATTAAGGACCATCTGTTGCTATCAATTTCTTGATGCCGTAGTACCCGCATACATGTACCTTATCTTTACTCTCTTGTCACCATTCAAATATTGGGAAGGAGGACTTACTTATCTGTAATATTGTTAACCAGTAAGAGGGCAAAGATAAATACATGTACTTAAAAGTTATAGTTCTGATTGTTCCTATGCATTTCGCTTGTTTTGATTACTATGACTTTTTTGACTGCTAAAGTTTAAGCGGACTTGTTTACAAATGCTCTCTGACCTCTACAGCTGTACATCAAACAAACATTCATGGTATCCTTTCACAACACAATAAAATTAATTTTCATTTTCACTGTCTTTACACGGCCGTGCACTGGGCGTGCACTACCGATCGAGACATGCTGACAATATATTTATTTCAACTCTGTAATTCGAACCAAGTCTATAGTGCTATTGGGGTCAACGCTCTTCTTGTTAATAATCGATAAAAATATATTGATACTGTTTGGAGTGGAAAAGTTGTGACTATTGATTTTTATCAATTACCGATATTAATCCATAGTAATCGACCGATCTGATCGATTAATATTGATGTATCAATCAGCTTTCCGATGATTGATTTTGATAGATTAGTTACGCCGGGTTGTAATGCAAGCATAGCTTAAATTTCCACTCAGAAAGAAGAAAAGAACATAAAATGGGACGCAAGGTTTTTTGCTTAAAAAAAAAAAGCCAAGAATTGTTTTGTAACTTATGTTCAGCTTCAATTTGTATCTGATGTATAGTTCAGATAACTATGAAACTGAAAAGCTTAAGAGTGTTTACGGTTTTTACAACCGCCTAGCAATTTATGCATGATTTTATAGGGGTGAAACACTTGTGCTCAAATGTTGTTCTCAAGACCAAAGTTGCTCAAAATTAGCTACCGAACACAAAATACAACAGCCTTTCATAAATTTACCTATTGTAAACAAGATTTCTATTGCCTGCAGTTATAAAGTTAAGCTAAGATAACTACCTCTCAAGAAGACTCCACTTCTTGACTTCAGTTTCCCGCAAAACTTTCACATTCCATGTCCACTTCGCTTCATCATTGGCAAGTTCAGTTCAGTGAAATCAAACATGTTATAAGCTTAAAAGCTATTAAAACCGTTGACTGCAAAGGGCCTGGCTTTTTGCTCGGGAACTGTGTCGAAACGGTAGTTTGATTTCCTGGCTCTTCCCTCGTGGAAATGTTGACGGAGATAATCAGCAATTCAAATTGGGCGAAATTTGCTCACATGTTGACTTTCCGCCATCTTGCGTTTTCCTTGGGCCCCAGTCTCCACGATACCATCTCCGTGAGTAAGGACACGGTGCCCGTTTCCCGAACGTCCCGATTACTTACTTACCGGACCGGGAACCCGTTTCTCAAAAGTCCCGGTAACTTTTCGGGCCCTGGAAAGCTATTTTCTGACTGCAATGTTTGCATTAAAGATGCATATTTATTGGTTTTAAAGGCTAAGCAATAAAATGCTAAGAAAACAATTCCGGCTAGTTTGGCCTGGGAATTAATACACCCTTAACTTTTGTAATAATGCTGGGACCACTTGAACAAACAGTAGCAAAATATAGCTGGATCTTTGTGCAGATCAGGATCAGCAATGAACTAAATAAAAAAACTTTAACATGCAAGGCTGATCAGACAGCAAATTCGTTGATTTCTTTTAATAAGATTTGCCCGATATTTCGGTTAGACAAAACTAACCTTCATCAGGGGCTAGGAAAGCTTTAAAAAGTGAAGATAGAAACAAACGGTTACAATATTTAAAATGGGCTAAGATAAAATGCTGACACACGATAAGCTAATAAACAAGTAACGGTTGAAAACTAGAAACGGCAAGTAATGATAATAACAATAAATGTGTGGAAGATTAAATTTCGTCGCGGCTGTTCATTCCATTTGGTTCAAGTGTATGGCGGTATGGCGGGCCATCGCGGTCAAAAGTAGATATCATGATATCACTGCTTGATATCATGATATCTGCTTAATATCATAATAACATGATATCATGATATCCGGCGTGATATCATCACGTCATACTCAAAGCGTGTCGTCGGTTTGTAAAATATAAAGCTTGTATTCTACGACCCCAGCAATTTACAACCAACGGTATGACTTACAACTTTGATTTTAAGTTCATGTAGTTCTGGAGCCCCCCCCCCCCCCCCCCCTCGTCAATTTCATGGAAGAGTACAGCCCAGTAGTCTAGACAGTTTTTTCCCGGGGGGGGGGGGGGTACTCAACAATGTTTTGTACGGGGATGCTCCGCCCCGAGGTCCAAACCCCTACCCTTTCATAAACCGTTTTTGACAGAAAAGGTACCCCTTTCATGCCCTGAGAGGAAGACTAATACTATTAGTCGAAATATTGGCCATTAATAAATCTACCCTTTGCCGTAGTGCCAGCCTTACATTCAGTTTTGTATTTGAAAATCCCTACCCTTTCATATATACTTCAACTCGTCGTGTTGTTTCCTTAGACAAGAAACTTTATTCCACACTGTCTCTCTCCACCCAGGTGTATAAATGGGTACCGGCGATAAAATGCTGGGGTAACCCTGCGATGGACTAGCATCCCATCCAGGGGGGAGTAGCAATATTCCTAGTTGCTTCATGCTAACAGAAACCGGGTTAAGCTCCGGCCGTGTGGGCCATGCGTGGCTCGAGTGCGACTTTACCTACCTCAACTCGTGAAATCCCGACCCTTTCATATACCTCCAGCCTCAAAAAGTACCCCTTTCGGGCGGAGCATCCCCGTGTAGCCCATTATAGGGAGTACCCCCCCCCCCCGGTATTTTTTGAAGAGCCTATTATAAATACCTCATTTAATTGTTATTCTAGGGATTATTTAATTCATGGGATCCAAATTCTGCAAATTAGAATGATCCGTAAAGTGAGAGAATCATATTATATATCATGATATCTACTTTTGACCGCGATGGCCCGCCATACAAGTGTATTGGCTATAGTGATTAAATATGATTCTCTCACTTTACGGATCATGTCTCTATTAGAATTAATACACCCTATAGATTCTGATTTTAAAATTTAGCTCCAGCAGGCCCGGAAAGTTATCGGGACTTTGAGAAACGGGCCCCGGGTAAAAAAGCGTTTCTCCGACCAAAAGTTAATTTCCTAACATTTTCAGAACCGATATAAAATTGAAAATTTGAGCTATAATCTCCAAAAATTCGACTTAGGTTAGATTTCTGCTGAATGAAAAATAAAACACAATTACTCATGACAATGGAACCTCTATTAAGCCCCCGGGGTGAGAGGAGAGGGGAGGAGGGGGGGGGGGGAGGGGCAGGGAATCCGACATAAAAATGACGGGGTGATCGTCGAAAATTTTTGAAAAACAAAACCTAGAAGATACCAGAGTGTGGCTCAATTTCATTTTCACCCCTAAGAGGTACCAATTCTAAAGCAACACAGGTCATATTCTGCCATATTCATTTTCACCCCTAAGAGGTACCAATTCTAAAGCAACACATGCCATATTCTGCCATATTCATTTTCACCTCTAAGAGGTACCAATTCTAAAGCAACACATGCCATATTCTGCCATATTCATTTTCACCTCTAAGAGGTACCAATTCTAAAGCAACACAGGTCATATTCTGCCATATTCATTTTCACCCCTAAGAGGTACCAATTCTAAAGCAACACACGTCATATTCTGCCATATTCATTTTCACCCCTAAAAGGTACCAATTCTAAAGCAACACAGGTCATATTCTGCCATATTCATTTTCACCCCTAAAAGGTACCAATTCTAAAGCAACACAGGTCATATTCTGCCATATTCATTTTCACCCCTAAGAGGTACCAATTCTAAAGCAACACATGCCATATTCTGCCATATTCATTTTCGCCTCTAAGAGGTACGAATTCTAAAGCAACACAGGTCATATTCTGCCATATTCATTTTCACCCCTAAGAGGTACCAATTCTAAAGCAACACATGCCATATTCTGCCATATTCATTTTCGCCTCTAAGAGGTACCAATTCTAAAGCAACACACGTCATATTCTGCCATATTCATTTTCGCCCCTAAGAGGTACCAATTCTAAAGCAACACACGTCATATTCTGCCATATTCATTTTAACCCCTATATGATCAAGGTACCAATTCTAATTGCAGGGGCGGATCCAGGATTTTTCTTAGGAGGGGGTGCACCTCTAAGGAATGACGTAACTGAAGGGTGACGTAAACAAATTTTAAAAGCGAACAACGCAGACTAGGTCATCTCAGGGGGGGGGGGGGGCACCCCCTGCACCCTCCCCCTAGATACGCCCCTGAATTGAACACATGTTATATTCTGCCATATTTTTCGGACCGCGATAATTCTAACGGAAGTCATTTTAAATTTTAGTACACTAAGCACTACCAATCTACACATTTTGACCCCTAAAAGGTACACTGTTCGCCCCCGTCATTTGAAAAAGGGGGTAACCTTCAAGGATTCGGTCTAAAATGGCACCTGAAAATCCACTTATTTTGGTTGGGCGTTTATTTGAGGTTTTCAAGAAGCAGAGTGGCAAACATTTTATGCACGATTAACTTTGCGTCACTACCGTATCGTTTTTGAAACAAAGTATTCTTTTGTTAGAAAGTTTAAAAATTAACACAAATACTGCGGTATTGACTGGCAACATGCATTGGGAATAGATAATAAAAATATTATGAAATGTTGGTCTTTTCATTCTGAGATCAAGTTTCAAGATAATAAACTATAATTAGTTTTTTATTCAAGTAAGTTTAGTTTATTAATCATGATAACTTAGTATTGCAGCCAAAGACTGAATTTCACCAGGATTACAAGTTTTAATAAATGTAACGGTGTATGTCCAAGATCTAAAAGATATGTTACAAAGTTAAAACTAAATACCGTTTTAAGTAAAGACTTAAAAACTATAAAAACTATATTACAAAAATATATTTGTCTATTTACACAGTTATTTATGACGGTGTGAATATAGAGTATTTTCACATGACGTCATAAAAATTAAAAAATCTAAAGTATACATCCTACAAAGCTGTTTCTAACATGGTATGTGGATACCAGTGTTATAATGTCTTTTTTCCTCCTTTTTGTTTTCTTTTACTTATTTGGCCAGTATTCCATAAGTAATGTTATACGTATTTATTCTGGACAATAGCGCGAAAGGTGAAACTAATCAGTAAGCAAAATTATTATTTTATACTTTTTAATTACTTTAAATGTTATACGAATGAGAATCGAATAAATATGGTGGGCAAATAATCCTTAACAATGAAAACTGCAGTAAACCATTTACCGTTTTGTTGACAAGAAAGCTCTTCATACCTGACTTAACAGCATAACTTAATAGATTTTTAGCGAGGGAACAGCTTAAAGTGCCGGGAGTGGCTTTAAATTCCAATTTCAAAAATCCGAACTAAAATAGTAAACTATACGAGTTCAGGCAAATATCACGTTGATATTTGTTGATATTTGTTGATATACGTTGGTAATACGTGTTGTGAACTGGATATAAACAGGAGCCATAATCTTCGCGTACTTTGAATCCGTGATCGGTTCACTTAACTTATTAATAATATACATGAAAAAATTACTCGATTCTGATTGGCTGAGAGCAGTGCAGTTCAAGTGTAACACCAGTGCAAAACGTGTAACACCGGTGCAAAAAGTGTAACACCAGTGCAAATTACAAATCGAAAAAAAAAATTTTTTTCTCTTTTTTTGCCAAAAAACAAGAAAAAAAATTTCAAAAAAAAATTTTTGCAAAAAAAAAAAAAAAAATTCCAAACAAAAATGGATGCAAATTTTTTCATGTATAATTATTAATAAATAATCATACGGTTTTCTCGTTCAATTTGGGATTAATTTGCACTGGTGAGTTTTTCAAAAAGCTCAAATTGCACGAGCCGCTTTTGAGCTTTTTGAAAAACTCGCTCGTGCAAATTAATCCCAAATTGAACTCGAAACCGTATGATTACCTGTACAAAAATTAAGGTCATTCATAAAATATTAGTTTATTTCTCCAATTCAACAGTAAAAATCCTGAGAATCTTTTGCAAATTTTCTAAAAAAGTAAAGAATGTTTACAAGCTTTCTATCATACCGGTTATGTATAATTCTAAAAGCTTATTTGATTCAATAGCAAAATTTAATACTGTCAATGACACATCAAAATATATTATTCTTTAGCTATGTCTTCTAATTCTCAAATGAGTTACGTTTTTTTTGGCAACGGAGAATCCGAAATGTGATTAGCTTAAGTCCTTCAATGAAAATACATGTATAGTCATCAAAACATTCTTTTCAGAAAATAGGAAAAGAATATGCTTTACAAAGAAAAATATGTGTCCAAAGGGTCGTAATAACAGCAAATTGACAATAAGTTTGCGACACTTGCATGCAAAGTTACAAATCGACTGTGAACAAGTTTATTTTTGGACTAGTATTGTTAATCTGTAGTACTTGTTCATGTTAAAACTACAACTAGTTTTAGTGGAAAGGAACGTAAACACTGTTAAACGCTTTTTTAAGGTAAATTTTACATGAACATTACACAAAGACCTACCCTTTCTTTTGGCTCCATTTTTCCACCTGCTACCTTTAGCAAAATCAAAAGTGACACGAAGGCACTTACAAGTTAATATTTGAGGCCAAAATCAAACTGGTATGAAATTGGCGAAAAAAACCTCTAAATTCCTTCTTCACCTCAAACAATAAATCTCGGAAAACGGCGATTCTCAGGCTCCTAAACAACCATGGAAAGCTTATTCTAAACTCTCAAAGCATCCTGAAAGAGTTTGAATTTTTTACAAATCCTTTACACCAAAACAGATTCGAATTCAACAAGCACTGATAACATTTTTTCCAGCTTCCTTGATTACACCAATACATACCTGTGCTAACTTAAAAGAACTAAATTAAAATTTTTTTTTTTATTGACATTATTTATTGACATCTCACAAGCTTACACTTCATACTACACCTACACTAGTACATAAGTTACTTACTACAAAAACTAACATTTCAAACGTTACTTAAAACACTTAACGTTACAAACGTTACTTAACGTTACAAACGTTACTTAAACACTACTTACAGATCATTTAACATATCTCAGAACAAAACTAGTACTATTTACATAATGCTTTACCCTATTTACATAAAATATTTTCTACATAAGAATAACATGTCCGACTGGGTGCCCTTGCTTCGGTTTTCAGTATCTACGTGACCTTTGTTTCATTTAAAAATTGCAGTTTTAATTATTTCTCTAGAAGGGGGAGGGGCAGTATTTTAAAGTGGCCCATTTCTTCTTAAAAGCAGTTATATTATTGTTGTCAAGAGCTACTTGTTTTTCAATTTCCATGAAGTTCATAGTAGATTGTATGTATACCTGTAGCTTAGGGAGGGTGTTTCTTAGTCTGCAAGTGTATATATAGTGTCTAGCAATGAGAAGAAAGTAATGAAGCAGCGAGTTTGATATACTATCAATAAAGCCAAGGCAAAGGGCAGGAGAGAAGGAGATTACTTTCGTCAGAGTAAGATTTTGGGAAATCCAATTGAAGGCGTTTTTCCAGAAAGTCTGGGTATATGTGCAGTTCCAAAATAAATGGATAAGAGTTTCGGTGCACTCTCCACAAAAAGAACAAGAGTCTACCTCTTTTAGGCCTATTTTACGAAGAAAGTCGTTTGTAGCTATCCGTCTGTGTAAAAATTTAAACTGAAAAACTCTTAGTTTTGTTTCTGGTGTATATAAAGAGGGCAAACGATAGGTGTTTTCCCAATTCACCTCCGCATTTCCAATTATGTTGTCTTCAGAAAGCCATTTTCCTTGGCTTTTTACGGGGATAGAGGCTTTTTTTCCAATAATACATTTGTAGAAAGTCTTGCAAACATTCGATGATGATAGTAGATTTTCAGCAGTATCTTTTATTAGAGTAGGGTTGTTTAGGTTTGGAGAACACTTTTTTTTGAATTGTTTCAATGCTGACACTACCTTGTAAAACTCTAGGTAGTTAGTCTTAATATTGTACTTAGCGGTAAAAGTATTGTAGCTTATGAAATTCTGCTCTGCATTGAGTAAGTCCTTGATTTCCTTTACTCCTGCATTAAACCACGATTTATAGAAGAACGGTCTATTCTCGATTCTTATTAAGGAGTTATGCCAGATTTTAGTGGAGATGAAATCTAGGTTCTCGTCCCTGTAATTTAAAGTGCTCCAATATTCTACAATCTCAATCAAAAATGGGTCTGTCAGATTGAGCAGTGGAACATCTTGCCGTTTTAGATTACTTGAAAACACTACTTTGCCCCCGTACCTTTCAAGGTAGTAATTAAAAAAAGACTTCCATTTCGCCTGATTATCATCATCGAGATAGCCTTTTACCCATTTCATTTTCAAGGATTTATTAAAGCTTTGAATGTCTATCATTTTTAACCCTCCTTTATTATAGTCGTTAATCATTTCTGTCCTTTTGATTTTGTCACTTTTGCCATCCCAAAGAAAGTCGTATAACAGAGAGTTGATTTCCTTAATAACATCTCGGGGCGTTGGAAGTGAAGACAAGACATAAACAATTTGCGAAACAGCGAGGGATTTTAGGATTGCAATTTTACCCAGGAGAGACAGTCTTCTTGCTGACCAGCTACTTAGAATGTTTTTGATTTTTTCAATTTTGTCAGAAAAATTAACTTTGCTATCGTTTATATCTGCTGTCGAAAACCAGACTCCCAGGGCGTAAACTTTCTTTTCCGCCCAAGTTATCGGTTTGTTTGAAGTGATAATAGTATTCGAATTTTTGTATGAGCCTATCCAGAGGGCTTCGGTTTTGTCGTAATTAACTTTCAAGCCAGATATCTTTGCAAATATATCGAGTAGATATAGGGTTTTGGAGAAGGAGAGTTCCGAGCCATCTAAAATCATTGTCGTATCGTCTGCATATTGTGAGAGTTTGCATTCAGTGCCAGATACTTTAATACCACGGATTTCCTCATCTTTCCTAACTGCATTACCCAGGACTTTAGCGCATAAAATAAAGAGATAAGGGGAGAGCGGGCACCCTTGTCTCACGCCACGGCTTAAAGTAAAGAAATCGGAAGACCATCCATTGTTTTGAATACAGCTGCTTATATTTGTATAGCAAAGTTTAATCCATGCCACCAAAGACGTTCCAAAATTAAAATGTTTTAATGTTTTTTCAATAAAAGATCATTCTATGGTGTCGAAGGCTTTTTCGAAGTCAATGAATAACAAGAGACCAGGGGTTTGTTCCTTATTTGTGTAATTGATAATGCTGTCTATAAGCCTGATGTTTTCTCCAATGAATCTATTTTTTAAAATTAAAATTTAAATTAAAAGTTATCTGCGAGGGCAACCTCTCAACTGAATGGTGAATTCAACGTTTTACTACCCTGAAAGACTTTCCCGGCGGCAAATCGCCTGGAAACGATGGCCTCACCTCAGAATTTTATAAGAAAATCTGGCCTTTGCTTGGCTAATTGCTAACAGATTTACTTGATTACTCTTTTATACATGGAGAATTATCGAACTCCCAAAAGCAGGCCGTTAACAGGCTTATTGAGAATATAAGATAGAAGATCTATCAAGAACTGGCGACCAATGTCGTTGCCAAACGTTGACGTTAAGGTAGTTTAAAGGCTTTAGCCTCTAGATTGGTCAAGATCCTCCCTTACATTACCAGTTAAGATCAGTATGCTAACGTTAAAGGAAGAATCATTTTCGACGCGGTGAGGACAATTGACGGCATCATAGAATTTACAAAGATCAAACAACTTCCTGGCTTGATGATTGCATTTGATTTTGAAAAAGCACTGATTTGATTCACTTAGCTGGGACTTGCTGTTGAAGACTTCAAAATCCTTTAATTTCGGAAAAATCCTTTATCAAATGGAGAGACATCAAAGGCATCCAAATAGCCGGCTAACCGTGAAAGAAATTAAACTGGCGGCCTTTGTGGACGATCAATACTTTTCTAGAAAATAAAACTGTTTCATTGCTGAACTTAGCCGTTACAATAAGACATTTCGGTAAATGTTCTGGCTTAAAACTAAATGAAGATAAAACTGAAGCTTACTGGCTAGGCAGCAGCCATAAATGTTGAGAACCGCACAATATACTTAGAGAAAGTCTAATCTAAGAAGATTCTAATCTTTCGTGGAAATATGTAGGCCTAAATAATTTTATTGTTCGTGTATTCGGCATTTGTTGTAAACGATTTTTTTTTCCTTTCTTGGCTTTCTTTTCTACAGTGTTGTATAATAGCGCCATTTATACGACAGAAAATAAGACGCGTCTTATTTAAGACGCGAACCGATCGTATAAACAGTACAAAATAAGCATTCGTGTCTTATTTTAGACGCGACTTAAATAAGACGCGTCTTATCTTAGAACAGGGTTTTCAGCTGTTCTTATTTTGTCCGCGTCTTAAATAAGACGTGAACTTCCTCGTATAAATGCTTTCGCGTCCTAAATAAGACGTGAACAACAAGTGCGCCGTATCAAAAATAAGACGCGAACCATTTATACGTGATCTTCGCGTCTTATGTTGGACGCAAACGTATTAAATGGTACACTTCGCATCTTATTTAAGTCGCGTCTTAGATAAGACGCGTCTTATTTTCTCCCGTATAAATGGCCCTAATGTGTAGCTCCAATGTGTGATTCAGAACAATAAAAAGAAAAGAAAGCCCTTCACAATGACATGTAGTATCACCTACACCATACTTTTGCACGAAACACCGCTTGTCAGAAATAGTGTTCTATTTCCCCCAAAAACGTTCAGACCATGAATATTAGAATTCCGGGTTGATATGAAGAATCCACACCTACCGTGGATTGTAAGGACGGTTCATGATCCGTTTTCAGATTCAAGTAAAGACAGACAAACTCGCTTTTTAGATTCAGAAATCCGCATTTGGACCCCTCCATTTGGACCCCTCCATCCCGCCCCCCCCCCCCCCCCCACCCCTCCAAAAATAAAAATAAAAATAAAAGTAACTTGTAAAGGGTAATGACTTGTTGTTGCTAAATAATTTAATTCAAACAAAAGAAGACAGTTACAATTCTTTAAATAGAACTTATAGGTTCTACTTATAGTCACAGGCTCTCGTTGTTTTATTTGTTCCCGCTTTTTAAAACAGTTTGGGGACTTAGTCTTACAAGTAACATTTAGTAGGTAACAGTACCAGGTAACTAACTTAACAGTTCCAGTTAACTAACAGCAAAAAAAGAAATGAAAAAAATTATACTGAATATACACAATGACAACAGTAATGACAACTGGCTAGTTTAATTATGAGTTTATTACTATGGATCTTTTATTTTCAATCCCTTAAAAACAAATTTATTTAGTCATACGCAAACATTTTGGGTTGATTCTTTTCAAATCAGCGAAATTAGATTGTAAACGGTACGTCAAAGCAGTATAGATAGGAATTTTGACTGCTCGCGGAATCACCGGACTTCATCTGGGTTCGGTTTGGCAATATACTAAACTTCCGTTCTCTGGAGTTCCGGAGAAGATTGTCGGGATGATCCAGATCTTCTACAAGGGGTTCAAAGCGAGAGTTCTGTACGAGGAAGACATGACGGAGCCCTTTGACATGAAGACGATAGTCTGTCATGGGTGCCTATTAAGCCCCATTCTCTTCCTCTTCCTTGTGGACCCCTTGTGGCACTAAATTTGGTAGCCCGACAAGCCTTTGGAGACAACAAGACCGAGATCCAGGTCACCGTGTTCATGAAACTGGAAGATCCGGACTTCGCTAATGACCAGGCCACACCTTGAGAAATCTGTGGCCAACATCACTAGCCAAACCCTCGAGTGGAACCTTCAAGGGGCCAGGAGGAAAGGCAGACCCAAGAAATCGTGGAGAAGAGCAATGCAGAAGGAACTCCAAGACATTAGGATGTCATGGAATGAAGTGAAATGGACAGAACATAATCGAGTCCGCTGGAAAGCTGGAGTGGGGAGGAATGAGTTAGAAAAGCAAAAAGTCAGAACATGTATAAAAGAATGTCGCAACATAACCGAATTATCTTTACGTAGTTTCAAGGCATTATGTCGACAAAATGACTGTGTTGCGACGAATTTAGGTTCCAGAATACGTCTTCCCATTTTAGCCACCAGAGCAGCAAAACATTTCTTGTACTTCTTACGTTCTAGCAACGATGTTTCCTAGTTTATCCAGGCCCTGGACCGTTTGTTACAGGCGTTTTTGCAAGATTGGCGTTTGTTTAGTTGACCTGCGCTATGAAATAGTTTGGGCAACCAACCACATGTAATCGAGGTTGAGCGCTTCATTTTAAACTCAGTTTTGGTTTGTGCAACATTAAAACACAACACATGCAATCAAAAATGACGAGTGAATGACATTATGCATTAAATTAATAAATGTGGTGAAGCGTCATAATTAGAAACAACTAAGGGTTAAAGTAGCAAACTGATTGGCTAATACGCACAACCTTTTGTTCATAGGTGGACGCTGAAGAGTGTTGACGTGTGATTTTAACCGTACTCAGATGGGTACACATCTAGCATACGCTCAGTTGGTTTATGATAGCAGCCAGTCGTTTCATAAACTACAGGGTTAAGCCAACATCGAGCAAAAATTACGTTAATTATAATGCCATACAGCTCGTGCACCTTAACATACACAACAGATGCTGTTTATTTATATAACGTAATTACTAAAAACGAAAATAGGTACGCAATGCGTACAGAAGCGACGACGAGTTTCAACTTGGCGTTACATCAATAGGTCTGGGGTGCTCTGATAAAATCAGTGAATCACTCGATTTAAATGCGAAGTTCCACTAGAGAGGGGTCGGTGTGAAATGCAAATTTCGGCGACTTTCAGTCGGTGTATGCTGTTGACCAGAGCGTAATAAATGAAATTTACTTAAAAATGCTCCTTAAACCAGAATATTGCCCCAGCAAATAACATACCAGAAGTAGCCAAGGACTTGTAATAGAACTTTCATTGGTAAATGACTTTTTTTCCAAACATTTCCAATCTTTGTACTTATGGTCGTAGGGATAACGTATGTTTGTCAGTTGTTGATTCTTTTGTGTTTGATTCAAAACCGAAGGTGTGAATGGCCAGTTTAGCCCTTTTTATACCAAAACTTCCTGTTGAAGACCCAGTGGTGACCATTATGCATTGCGTGATAAAAACAGTGTAAGTCTCGATCCCATGAAATAAATAACAATAACAGAGGCGTGATATGCATGAGAAGATTTATTACACAATTGTGGTTGCTG
The DNA here is from genome assembly GCA_022457155.1 of Cladopsammia gracilis. Lineage (NCBI taxonomy): Eukaryota > Metazoa > Cnidaria > Anthozoa > Scleractinia > Dendrophylliidae > Cladopsammia > Cladopsammia gracilis. The sequence goes on along the minus strand of JAJGOT010000116.1, from coordinate 188,680 downwards.
CATTGGTAATTGCACATTTTATTTAAACAGTGTTGCACAAACTCGTGTGCAAAATCAAAACAATTCATCATTTTTCCTTCACATTTGTGAAAAATATGGATTGGAATTTAATTTGTCATACTTGGTTGGTATAATTCTGTGCTGATCAGGCTTAATATATGTCACACACCCGTCAAGAACAGGTAACATTTTTATTTTCAAATTATTTGAGATTAAAATTACATCTGAGTTTGTTTTACTGGTGTGCAATTCAATATTTGTACATTTTGCAACTTACAATTGATAATCAGTCCATTGTTATCCGAATAGCTGTTTTTCTGATTCCTTACAATATTACTATGAAGTCAAATGAAGAATGATCCTCGTAGTTGTGAACGCAATTTAAACAATTGCGAAAAGAAGACTGAAAAAAAATGCAGGACTTCAACGGGGTTCGAACCTGTGACCTCGCGATACCGGTGCGGTGCTCTACCAACTGAGCTATGAAGCCACTGACGTTGGGAGCAGGTCAATTGTAGGTTCATTTGTTCCCGTGAAAGGAGTGAGTGTAAAATGATATATATGAAATAAATCATATATGAACTGCGGAAATGAAATCAAATGAAGAATGATCCTCGCAGTTGTGAACGCAATTTAAACAATTGCGAAAAGAAGCCTGAAAAAAAATTCAGGACTTCAACGGGGTTCGAACCCGTGACCTCGCGATACCGGTGCGATGCTCTACCAACTGAGCTATGAAGCCACTGACGTTGGGCGCAGGTCAATAGCGTTCCGACCAGATTCTAAAAATAGAATTGGTGCGCAGCATCATGGGATTGAAATGCGTACAAACATTCAAGAACTATGCAGGTAGCTACGAAAAAACAGGTGCTACGAAGCACTGTTCTTGGGTACAACTCGACAATTGTCCACAACATGTACAGGAATCGCAAAAACTGGTGTTTCCAAGGCAGCCATTTTGAAATATTTGTCCGCATTTCGATCCCACAATGCAATGCTGCCAAATATGACGTCATCTGGGCGGAACGCTATTGTAGGTTCATATGTTCCCGTGAAAGGAGTGAGTGTGAAATGATATATATGAAATAAATCATATATGAACTGCGGAAATGAAATCAAATGAAGAATGATCCTCGCAGTTGTGAACGCAATTTAAACAATTGCGAAAAGAAGCCTGAAAAAAATTCAGGACTTCAACGGGGTTCGAACCCGTGACCTCGCGATACCCGTGCGATGCTCTACCAACTGAGCTATGACGCCACTGACGTTGGGAGCAGGTCAATTGTAGGCTCATATGTTCCCGTGAAAGGAGTGAGTGTGAAATGATATATATGAAATAAATCATATATGAACTGCGGAAATGAAATCAAATGAAGGATGATCCTCGCAGTTGTGAATGCAATTTAAACAATTGCGAAAAGAAGCCTGAAAAAAATTCAGGACTTCAACGGGGTTCGAACCCGTGACCTCGCGATACCGGTGCGATGCTCTACCAACTGAGCTATGAAGCCACTGACGTTGGGAGCAGGTCAATTGTAGGTTCATTTTTTTTTTCAGGCTTCTTTTCGCGATTGTTTAAATTGCGTTCACAACTGCGAGGATCATTCTTCATTTGATTTCATTTCCGCAGTTCATATATGATTTATTTCATATATATCATTTCACATTACTATGAAGTGTTAATACAGGAAGCACAATTCGAACTGTACAATGTACATGATTAAAACTGTTACAATTGCTAAATGACAACAACTGGAAATTGTTTTCATGTCTGTGCTTCACAAATTGAAAAGACTTCGTCAGCTCTGAACATGTTTTCAGAGATTATTGGTAGTTTGACATTTTGTGGTTTCATTAACGCATGAACAGCAGGTCACCAGTTTCGTCAGCACTGGAGACTTTTCGTCATTGTTGAGGTGGTTCGATACAGTTTTCTGGAGACCATACCAACATTTTTCAATCGGCTTTTAAGCGGCCTTCTCCAGGTCAGATCAACGTGAAATTTTCACCACTAACTGGTTTTGAATTGAAGTTTGGCAAGATATATTGTCTGGTAAAATCGATATTACCATGACGACGAAAAACAAGAAACTTAGAAATCAGTAAAAGTGAAATTTAGCACGTTTTTTTTTCGCATTGAAAATCCCACATAGGCATCTTAAAATATGGTATATGGCATATATATTTTGCAAGAATAAAAAAATTCTGTATGTTTGAATTAAAATAAATCGCAATAACATTTCAAACCTTACTATTTGTGTACTGGTATTAAATCGATCGAGAGATTAACACTGGTTTTGTGAAATTACTTAATGATAATGTCAAAAAGTAGCTTGATGAAGTTTGTAAACCTTGAAAGTTTTGTTTACTTTCTCTTTTGCAATCTTGAGAACTACCTTTTTTCCTAACATCGATTTTAATGGCTTTTGCAAAAATCTGAGAAACGGCTCGATGGATTTTTTTAAAACATTCACTGTGCATGCTTACCGATGTGCAAAATGTTATCTGAAAGTTTCATTGGCATTGATTCACTGGAACGCCTTTAAATTTAAAGATGAAGACGACGTACGAACCGGCCGAAAAAAAGGCGTTACAAATTTACTTTTTTAAGTTATTCTCAGTAATGATTTCAAATCAATGAAAGACGAAAGGTAAACTAGCAATAAAAAAAACTACAGCGAGGCGGCGACGATTTTTTTGCAAGGAAACAGAGAAGCGTGGCTTCGTGACTAACCGTTTGTTTGGGTTTCTTGCGGTTTCGAGTCGCTTCTGATTGCTTGCTGCATGCACAATGGGAAATGTCAAAATCAAATCAAAGTGTTCACGGTTTTTGGATTCGCACAGTAAACTTGTGACAAAAAGCAACATCGCCTGCTGTAAAAAAAAAAAACAATATGAACATTCTGAGTTACAAAAACTATTATTTTCTTGAAATTAAGCGTAATCATTGAGAAAGATGGCCTAGATTTTACCTTCCTTGCCTTAAGCTGGGTCCATATGATCGATCGATGGATCGGAGCGTGTAACGAAACCACGAGTTCGTAACCTGATCCGAGAGGAACTGGCACTAGTAAACAAAATGGCGGGTGAACGCCACGGAGCTCTAAACGTTGCAAAGCTAACTTGTTTTGGCCTATTTCTGAGAGGAATTTTAGCCTACAATTGGGTAAAATTTTTATTTTTCTCATTTCATTTTTAATTTTTATGATCCGAGTCGATCCGGGTCGATCCGAGTTCACCCGACCCAGACTGGATCCGGTCCGATCCGATCCGTTCCGACTTTTAATTTGTACCTACCTAAACCAAAATGGCTTTATGGGGACTTAAAGTAGGAATAATATTATAGTGCTTCATTTAGAGATACAATGGATGGTGAAGAATTCAGTTTGGGAGCTGAGAGATTTCATTTTATGTACTGAAAAACTATTATATGTGGCTAGTCACATGTGATAACCGGTGAAGACAGAAAGAAAATTCTTGTCCACATAACCTCAAGGCAAAAAAAAAACGAAATTCATGCACAGAAAATTGCCCAACCACCCCCCCCCCCCCCCACCATTCAAAATTAAAATGGTCCTTCCCTTAGCCCAGTATGTACAAGATAATGTTCTCGCCCTTTCTTAAGTTTCAGTTATGTGCTTCATAAAAAAGTCATGAGGAAAACACTTTGGTAGAAATTTTGAAGATATTGCACCACTTCCCCTATGCTGTTAAATTCCAATAGAACACTTGTTCCATTTGTAGCAACATTTCCATGACTATCTCATGAATGGGAATTAAATAATTTGTAATGACCATGGTTGTCAACAATAACAGCAACTGTGTTTATTTCAATGACCAACAGAAAATCTCTTATATGAGACATCTGTAAGTCACAAGTACTGCTTTCAGTAAACCTAATAAAAAATGTTTCATTGTTGATCGATAAAGCAGCAGGAATTTCGGACAGAAACAAATAGTCTTTTCCTGCAAACTTGCATAAATGGGAATAAAGTGAATTACTAAGTAACAATATTTCATTTAAATTGTTTCTAATCCAAGTCGATGCATTCGTTCTAAAATTGTAAACAACGGCCGTCAAGCACCTAGCTACACACTGTTTACTAGAATTACTTCCAAACAGCGAGACATTGCCCTGATGAAAATCAGCTGTAACTATCTACAAAATAGCAAGGACCAGGATTCATTTCTACAACGTTAGCAAGTCGAATCAAAAGTGGATAACAACGATACATGCAGATTTGTGTCAACCAAAGCTTAGTGTAGTAACTCATTTGCCACGCATAAACAACATTTCTTAACGTTCGAAGGTATATAGCTTCTAGATAAAACAGAAATAATAACATAGACCAGGATTTTCCTTTGACACGATTTAAACATTCTCTGGCTTTGAGATAAGCATTATTTAACCCCACAGCGGCTCTATATTGCATTAAAGATACGATAACTGCTAATATGCTGGTAATGATGGCTCACCTTTATTAATGCACTAGTCATTTGTAACTCCGACCCCCAAACCCCCGGGGAGTAGTGGGGGAATTTACAAGTGTATGTTCGTAACTTAAAGGACTTCCCCCAGATCCCAGGGACAGATCTGTAGGTAAGTGCCCCTGCCCCCTAAGCTGTCAAACAATAGTTATTCAAGTTTATTAGCAATTGACGCGTCTTTGTTGTATATAAAAGGAGTCAAAACACAATTTTATACAAACATACTCTTTGATACTCCTCTCAATGAGGTAGTTGCAATAACATGAACAAACAACATATACTCTTTGATACTCCTCTCTCTCTATGAGGTAGTTGCAATAACATGAACTTAAATAATATTGACCTCGAAACGTTTTATAATCTATAGTGAGATAATCCAATCAAAAAGCCATTGGGGTCCCAACCACTAATAGGTACAAAATAGCTGATGCATGATAATAAATAATCACAAATAAAACATAAATATTTTGTTTCAATGGAAACCTACAAATAATTGTCCAATTTTGTTAACAAATACTCTACCAGTGCACAGAAAAACTGACTTGTTGTCAATCTTGTTTTCTGGATTTATGTAACTAAAACTAATTGGTATATTTCATAAATATTTAACACCACAAACCATGCCAATGCTTCCCAAAGACATTTTTTAGTGTATATTTGTCCTCCTATTTCATGGACTTATATCCCTGAATGTTTCATTATTCTATCAGGCATTTTTTCATTCACAAGAAAAGCAATTCAACTCTAAATTAAAACGAAGTCCACCATTTTCGTGTGAGGAAACAGATTGTTTGCCTAGTGGTGAATATTAAAGGGAAAACACGAAATTTAATACTGGCCTCACACAATTTAATGTAGTAAAATGTTAAATGAAATAACAAGTTTTTACGATGATTGCAACGTCGAAAGCGATAAACGTGAAGGGATTTTTCCTTGCAGAATTCCCGACCACTTCATGACCACTTTAATATTTGCATGTCAATAGGAGTGCTTTATTTATTATATAAACAATAGTCGCTATTCTTATTCAGTGAGATGTAAAGATTTACTGCGCCTTTCAATAACATGCGGAATCTGAAATTCAAATCTCCACCAACGGTTGCGTTATTCCCTGCCGTCAATCATAATTAATACGAAAGCCAACGGACCATGTAAAAAAGAAACAAACAAAATGGATCGAAATCTACCAATCATAGTGCACGGACGTGACCTTTTGAACTCATTGAAGGGAGGATATGTTCCCTGAGAGGTAAGCTAAGATGTTTGACGGCAGCGTAAAACGCAAATTTTGAGTTGGGTTTTAGAGTCCGCACGTTATCGAAAGGCGCAATAAAAGTGTCAGGGTATAAAAAGAAAGCATCAGAGACAAACTGCGACCACCACGACCGCCGTGACCACCACGATCACCGTTATGACAAGATCTCTCTGAGACAAGCAAAGATCCGTTCCGAAACGCCGGCCCAGACTCCCAGACCTTTTGCCTATCGCGAGTGCGAGTATGTACTGCTGATGTCTGTACATCACTTCGTGTCTGTTTGTTTGCAAGTGAGCGCAAAAATATCCACCAATAAATAAAGCACGCAGGTGTAAAATTTGAAGACAAACCATTTCTCCACAACTCAAAACAAAATGGCGGAGCAAAGCAAACTCTCTGGGACGAGGTGGTCACGTGACCTTATTAGCTAGTTCCCAGTGTTTTTCTGATCCTCCAAGGCTAGTTCCCAATGTTTGTCGGGTGTAATCCGGACAGACAGACACCAAAGCACGACGACAATAACGCGATGACTTCATCATTGCTTAAAAAAGGGAAAACATTCAAAAACACTCTACCTGTGTAAGTCTCGCAACTCCTCGCAACCACTGCAACCATCTGTGAGAGTGCACGTGTGTAAGTCTCCAACTTCTCGCAACGACTGCAAATACTGCAACCATCTGTATCAGTTCAACTGTGTAAGTCTCGCAACTCCTCGCAACCACTGCAACCATCTGAGAAAGCGCACGTGTGTAAGTCTCCAACTCCTCGCAACCACTGCAACCATCTGTGTCAGTCCACGTAAGTAAATCTCGCAACTCCTCGCAACTACTGCAACCACTGCAACCATCTATGTCAGCCCCCCTGTGTCAGTCTCGCAACTCCTCGCAACCACTGCAACTACTGCAACCATATGTGTCAGTCCACCTGTGTAAGTCTCGCAACTCCCCGCAACCAATGCAACCACTCCAACCATCTGTGCCAGTCCACCTGTGTAAGTCTCCAACTCCTCGCAACCACTGCAACCGCTGCAACCATCTGTGTTAGTCCACGTGTGTAAGTCTCCAACTCCTCGCAACCACTGCAAATACTGCAACCATCTGTGCCAGTCCACCTGTGTAAGTCTCACAACTCCTCGCAACCACTGCAACCACTGCAACCACTGGTTTTCATAATGGTACGACAACTATCTAGTATAGTATAGCCACAGTCTAAACTATAACTTCAAAATGATCAAGGTATATTACCCTACCCTGCATCACGAAACTCAAACGACACACGGTGCCTACGATCAGCAGACTGTTCAAAATATACTACACAGTGAGCAGCAAACACTAGTATGCTGTCTTCAGCCAATAGCGCTGGAAGACGTGTTTGCAACATCAATATGATCTGGGCCGAGCTTCTTTACTCTAATGGCGAGAGCACGATCTTGATACTCCCTGGCACGCTCAAGGTCTCCTAAGGCCTGGTGAATAGAACCCAAGTTTCCATAGGATGTTGCAACTTTGATGTGATCTGGGCCGAGCTTCTTTACTCTAATGGCGAGAGCACGATCTTGATACTCCCTGGCACGCTCAAGGTCTCCTAAGGCCTGGTGAATAGAACCCAAGTATCCATAGGACGTTGCAACATCAATATGATCTGGACCGAGCTTCTTTACTCTAACTGCGAGAGCACGATCTTGATACTCCCTGGCACGCTCAAGGTCTCCTAAGGCCTGGTGAATACTACTCAAGTTATTATAGGACGTTGCAACATCAATATGATCTGGACCGAGCTTCTTTACTCTAATGGCGAGAGCACGATCTTGATACTCCCTGGCACGCTCAAGGTCTCCTAAGGCCTCGTGAATAGAACCCAAGTTTCTATAGGATGTTGCAACTTTGATGTGATCTGGGCCGAGCTTCTTTACTCTAATGGCGAGAGCACGATCTTGATACTCCCTGGCACGCTCAAGGTCTCCTAAGGCCTGGTGAATAGAACCCAAGTTTCCATAGGACGTTGCAACATCAATATGATCTGGGCCGAGCTTCTTTACTCTAATGGCGAGAGCACGATCTTGATACTCCCTGGCACGCTCAAGGTCTCCTAAGGCCTGGTGAATAGAACCCAAGTTTCCATAGGATATTGCAACTTTGATGTGATCTGGGCCGAGCTTTTCTAGTAGAATGGCGAGAGCACGATCTTGATACTCCCTGGCACGCTCAAGGTCTCCTAAGGCCTGGTGAATAGAACCCAAGTTTCCATAGGATATTGCAACTTTGATGTGATCTGGGCCGAGCTTTTCTAGTAGAATGGCGAGAGCACGATCTTGATACTCCCTGGCACGCTCACGGTCTCCTAAGGCCTGGTGAATAGTACTCATGTTATGATAGGACTTTGCAACATCAATATGATCTGGGCCGAGCTTCTTTACTCTAATGGCGAGAGCACGATCTTGATACTCCCTGGCACGCTCAAGGTCTCCTAAGGCCTTGTGAATAGTACTCAAGTTATTATAGGATATTGCAACTTTGATGTGATCTGGGTCGAGCTTTTCTAGTATAATGGCGAGAGCACGATCTTGATACTCCCTGGCACGCTCAAGGTCTCCTAAGGCCTTGTGAATAAGACCCAAGTTATTATAGGACTCTGCAACATCAATATGATCTGGACCGAGCTTCTTTACTCTAATGGCGAGAGCACGATCTTGATACTGCCTGGCACGCTCAAGGTCTCCTAAGGCCTCGTGAATAGAACCCAATTTTCCATAGTATGTTGCAACTTTGATGTGATCTGGGCCGAGCTTTTCTAGTATAATGGCGAGAGCACGATCTTGATACTCCCTGGCACGCTCAAGGTCTCCTAAGACCTGGTGAATAGAACCCAAGTTTCTGTAGGACATTGCAACATCAACATGATCTGGACCGAGCTTCTTTACTCTAATGGCGAGAGCACGATCTTGATACTCCCTGGCACGCTCAAAGTCTCCTAAGGCCATGTGAATAGAACTCAAGTGATTATAGGACGTTGCAACATCAATATGATCTGGACCGAGCTTCTTTACTCTAATGGCGAGAGCACGATCTTGATACTCCCTGGCACGCTCAAGGTCTCCTAAGTCGTGGTGAATAGAACCCAAGATTCCATAGGATGTTGCAACTTTGATGTGATCTGGGCCGAGCCTTTCTAGTTTAATGGCTAATGAATTTTCCTGGTATTTTTTTGCTAAACAAAACTCACAGTGGTAAAAACATATGTCGGCGAGCTTTCCAAATGTATGTGCATCAAAGTATTTTGACATACTTCGGTCGACAACTTGGGGTATGCTTTCGTTCGAAAACAGATATTCAATGCTTAAAATCAAGGTTTTTAGATGTGGGACAATGTGTAAAGTATCCAAGCGCCAACTGTCTTCTGGAATGGCGTCACTGAACTGGATGAATGATTTCATTGCCTTATCAATCAGGTGTTTTTTCTCCGGGTGGTCATTCATTACAGTTTTGATGGCATTATGCACAACCTGATGTACACGGATAAAGATGTCACTCTCGTCTTCTTCACATAACAACAGTGAACATCTTTTGATTCTCGCGCTAATTAACTCTTGATCCATTGTTTCTTCATTTACGTTTAGAAGGTAATTGACCACGATATCCAGGCTTAATGGTTGTGGTGCACAGAGAGAAAGAAAAGTGAATGTGTCATTTATAACTTTGTCCGATATCATCACATTTTCAACGGCAAGAGTTATTGCTGTGGTCATGGATTTTGGGTAACTAGGGTTGGTTTCGGAAAGAATGGTTTCAGTGGTACTTTGGTGTCCTTTTTGTAGCTTCTCCAGGTAGTCGACCCAGCCGAAGTTTGAAGTCGCTTTGTTTTGCCGAACCTGTTTGACATAGGTAGCGGCGCTTGCTAAGGCAAGAGGCTGATAGTCCAATGTCTGTGCAATTTCTTTCTCCATCTCGCTGTCGATACCAGAAATCAAGGATAATAAAGAACAGGCATCATCGGGCTTCATACCTTTGCTTAACGAGACGTGATTAACAAAGGAGCTTGTTAACGGGATGGACCTGGCATCCTGTGTTGTGATCAATAGCTGGCCGTTTGACCACTGTTCGTTTCCACGTTCTGGCAGATGAACATGCACTTGAGACATGTTAGTGACATTGTCAACTACCAGCAGCCACGTGGTGTAAAACTTGATTTTTGTGGTAATTAGCGTTTTCAAATTTGTAATCTTCTCTTCTGTCTTGAAATCCATGGAGTTGAGGGTGTTTGTTACTGCATATTCCGGACATCTTAGTTGCCGAGCGAAGAGAACATACGACTCCAAAAGGGAATCAGGACTTGCGGCATTTAATGTCATCACACATGGAGTAGCGCATGGAACTTCTTTTGCTGCATCGAAGAACCGCTTGGCTACGTGGCCAGCCAACTGTGATTTGCCGCTTCCAGGATTTCCGGAAATGTACAGGTAACTTAGGTCGTCTTCATTAGCTTCTTTTAGCTCTTTAAGCTGTTGTGTTATTTCAGTTACCTCACGATTACGACCTGAGACATTATGTGAAGGTTTAGGAGGGAGAATACAAAACGAGGAAACATCTTTTTCTAGCTGATCTTCAAGGACCTGGAGTTGCTGTTTAAGATCATCAACCTTCTTTAGAACGACTCTCAACTCCTCCGTGGGAAAACTTGTCTGATTCTTGACGTCTTGGATTCGTACAGTGGAGAGACCGAGAGCTTGAAATGCACCATCAACTTTACTGATGGCATTTTTAAAGTCTGGATCTGTAAGACAGCCTCGTGGCATGTGAGCAAATTCTTCGTTCCTGAATTTTCTTAGATGGTCTACATTAGTCTTGATTCCTGCGTTGAGACCGTGCCCGATGGAATCAGAGTAAAGGATGGCGTAAAACAGCATGGTACAGTCCCATTCGGCTCTATTGCCATTTTTCATGGTCGCCAGGAGATGAGCGTTTCGCCTTTGGTTGCGCGGGGACTCTCCATTATAAAAGTCCCCTCCATTGCGATTTTGATCCTTCCATTCTCCATGTGTAGTCGTGTAACGGTTATCCCATTCTTGTTTGAAAAGAAAACGTAGACCCTCGGCCAGTATGTCTGTTGTCACATAGCAAATCCTGAGATAGTTCAACTGTTCACTGCTATATTCCGTTGAAGCGGCCATTCTTTTGCACTCTTTTAAATGTGGCTTGCAACCTTTTGTAAAAACACATATTTTTTTGTTAGCAAACTGGTAGGCTTTACGGACATTTTTAATAAATTCACAAGCTGATATTCTGAAATTTGACGACGACGACGACCACAACTGAGAATGAGAGGTGGTTGACAAGCTATCGTAACCTGCACTCGCTGTACTGTCTAATTGAACATAAATATCGACAGTGCGTGCAGAAGCGATAACGACGTTTCCGAATTTGGGTCTGATGGGGCTCTGTTAAGCTCTTGAAGTCAGGAATTTTTATCGTCTCCAGGTCTATAAACAGTCCCCAATTTTTCTTGCCAAAAGAATCAAACAGTAAACATAAAAAAATAAACATTTAAAGGGATCTCGGCTAGAAAACGTATTTCTTCTAAATCATTAGTTCGTATCATTGTCAAACTGGTTTACGGGTTTTGAAGGTGATTACAAACCTTCAACTCTTAAATACTGGGCATTTTGTTTCTGCATTGTTTGCTTTCAAATTTACCGCGTGTCACCATGTTTGCGGGAAATTTAAACTGAAAAAAGTACACTTCGCATTCAGTAACCAGTTACGGAAATACCGACTTAAAACCTCAGCATGAGTTAAATATAACCATTACAAATACATGTGGCCATGTCCATCGATGGCTAAAGCGAGACATCATAATGACGGCATCGCGCCAGAACGGCTGTTAATGCTTTCTATGTTAATGTTTACAAATAAGTTTTTTTTACGCCTTTCCTCTGACCAGGAAATGGAAAGGATTTGCTGTTTGGTGTTTTGGTCGTTTAGTAACAGTAGTACAACAACAACAACAACAACAACAACAATTTATTCTTAGTATAACAATAGAAGAGTTGAGCTTGTTTGCCCTGCAAATAGCTGGAAAGCTAATCGGGGCGGGGCAAAACAAGTACATGTATCATTAAGGGTATTACTATTGTTTGTTGTTGTTGTTGTTTTGTAGGGTGTATTTGATTGGCCTGCTATTGTGTCGTTTTAGCTGCCCTATGCTTTACTCTGACACATGTTATCATTTTGAATAGCTTGTTATTGTAATCGGATAATCTCTTCCAGTTAATAAAAGCAGCCACGAGCAAAGGATCATAGCCCTATTACTTTAACATAGTGTTTATGTTACGTACGTTTGCCTAAGAAACAGTGCTCTAGCAAAACAGCATAATTTTGGGTGGATCTTCTGATTGGGAGGAGGTCTCACACTTTAGTTCCAATGTGAGAGCTGGCTTTTATTGTCACGATTTCAGAAAGGTCGACTGGAGCGGTTTTCAATTTAGAGTCGTAAAACCAAAGCCAACGTAATTACACACAAAACAATAACAAAACCAAACAGAGTAACCACACTCAGTAGACAAAGACAATCCAATGATAACTAAAAGCAATGAGCTGAGGGCGGCAAAACGCATGCGAGCAGGTCAGGATTTTTTTGGATTTTACTTGTGATTGGTTAAAAAAGTGGCACGTGACTTTTAAGCCAATCACAAAGAGTAGAAATCAGTGGACACTCTCCTGCTATCGGTTATTGATAACAGCTAAGATCAAGACGGTCGGATACTGGCCAAGTTGTTGCAGTTGTTGTTTGCGTGTTTTAGATCGAGACAAAATGAAATTTTAAAAAAATGACCATAAACGCGCAAAAAGAGATAACGAGGCCAAGTTCAGTTATCTTGACAGAACAATCATGTTCAACAAACGATTTATCCAGAAAAAATCTTATTTTCTCTTGATTTATCTTATGACCAAGAGGGTCATAAACATGGGAACGAGGTTGGTTGCTGACTAAGTAATGTGCGATCCGTTTCAACTCCAGGGTGTCTCCAAACTGCTCGACACACCATATAGTTTCCAATCAGAGCGATCGCTGCTATTGAGCTGAAAAAGATTGTGCGAGTAATTCTTTATACCTCAGGCTCAGGAGCGAACGCAAATTTTATTGTATCTTTATTGTATTTATTTTACTTGTATCTTTATTGTAATTAGTTTTTTAAAAACCATTTAGTGGAAAAACTAATAAATCAATCTGTTCGTGTTGTTTGTACCTTAACCCTATTCGGCCTGGGAGGGGGGGGGGGGGGGGGAGGGGCACAAAGTGCCCGCGCTAACTTTGAACGTTCATAACTTCTTTAATATGTATTAAAACGCCATCAAACTTTGTGATTTTTTCTAAAATTTATCTGGCAACAATTTCATGTAACAATTTTTGATCACGTGACTTGATGTTTCCATGGCAACAAGATTTTGACAGCCATGTTTTTTGAAATTTGCGTATTTATACCTTTGAATGAAGAAAAACAATGTTTATTGTTATAACTTATAATTTTACGTCATTTAGCGTTTATTTATTGGTTTTGATTAATTTGGATTGTTTTTAAGAGGTTTTGAAAAATTTCAGAAATCCAAGATGGCGGATCCAAGATGGCGGCCGTATAACTAATTACCTAATAACTACGTCATATGAGTGGACGGCACGGTGGTCTAGTGGTTAGCGCGTCGGACTTTCAACCTGAAGGTCGGTGGTTCGAGCCTGGTCTCTGCCGTCGTGTTGTTTCCTTAGACAAGAAACTTTACTCCACACTGTCTCTCTCCACCCAGGTGTATAAATGGGTACCGGCGATAAAATGCTGGGGGTAACCCTGCGATGGACTAGCATCCCATCCAGGGGGGAGTAGCAATATTCCTAGTTGCTTCATGCTAACAGTAACCGGGTTAAGCCCTTGCTGTGTGGGCCATTCGTGGCTCGAGTGCGACTTTACCTTTACCTACGTCATATGACGTCATCGTTCCATTGTGCGGACCGCAAAGGAGACAGTTTTGGACGTACTATGTACCCTGTAGGTTTCATTGTCATATAGCCCTAATATTCTTGAAGTTACGAGGAATGTGCCCCCCCCCCCCCCCCCAGGCTCAGAAACTCAAAAAAAGCCCAGGCTGAATAGGGTTAAGATGATGTTGTCGATTGATAGTGTTTTTAATGCACGGTATCTTGTAAAAACAAATTTATTTATATATTATAATCGCAAAGCTGTTGGCATGAAAGCGGATATCTTAAATACAATGTAAAATAAAATAAAATAAAATAAACTGACAGGTGTTGCGTGTTCATTAATTAAACTACTTCACAAGTTCCATGGTGACCATCTCCTTGAACTTAGCAAGGGTGGGGGCCTCAAGTATATTGTTAGGGAGCAGGTTCCACTCCTTTAGTGATCTTGTTATAAAGCTGAATTTATGGGTGTTAGTAGAAATGATTGTTTCGTGTCGAAAAGCCTTTTGATGAGAATACAAGAATTAAGAAACTGAATCTTCGATGAAATAACTCTCAGTTTAGCAGTTCCTTTAAAGCACACACGAGTGAAAGTTTAAGGAGGACCGACACATTTTTTTATATATCTTATTCACTTCATCTCTAGTCTCCCACGCAGCCGTTATTTGTCTCCTCACGCAACGCTCCTTAACGGCTGCGTGGGAGATTACTTTACCTCGTCATTTAGACAATATTAACTTCGAATTATGATTTTAGATTGCTTAAACCGGTCGACAGTTAAGTTGAATGGTCGGCGAAAAAAACTTTTGTCCGATGGTTATTAACATAAAGTAAAAGCAAAGAATCCAGGCGGTCTTTAGTCTGGTGATATATTGGCCAGTTTGATCTTAAAAACAATCTTGTGATCAGCATTGGGATCTGTGGCCAGTTTTGTGACTAAATTTCCATGAAAATCAATTTGCCAATCCTTGCGGTAATTAATTAAGGTAGTGTTTGATTCTCGGTCAGTAGCGTCAGTTATGACCTGTAATACTCCCGGGGGGGGGGGAATCCCATATAAAAATGACGGGGGTGCTCGTCGTACCTTTTAGGGGTCAAAATTTGGAGATTGGTACCGCTTAGGGTACTAAAATCTAAAATGACCACCATTAGAATTATCACGATACCTTTTAGAGTATGAGCCGAAAAAATATGACGGAATATGACATGTGTTGTTTTAGAATTGGTACCTCTTAGGGGTAAAAATTCTTTTGAGCCACGCCCATCAAACGAGATTCTGGTACCTTTGAGGGTGTTTTTCGAAAATTTCCGACGAGCACCCCCGTCATTTTTATATGGGAGCCCCCCCTCCCCCGGGGGTAATACTTCGTTTTAGCAAATCTATCACCTCAGCTATGGTTATGTTGGTGTTAGTCAGTATGTATCAATTATTTTTTTTTATTTTAAGAAAATAACTCTAAAACGAGTCGGTGAAGATTAATATGCTGATAAAAGTGGAATAGCTGGAAATAAATATTAAGTCTAAACCGAAATTAAATGAGCCAAAAGAGCTCATTGTAAGATATTATTCCCATTTCTAATTCAGAAAGACTTCTGTTTATTTTTCAATATGTTTTACCGAATTAGCATTATCAGACGAAATACTAAAAATCAAAAATACCATGGCAAAGTGCTGATTCTAATATCAGTACTTTTAATTTTAATGTTCACACTTTGGAGTTTTTCCCACACAATATTACGATTACATGACTCATTAATGAGAATCACGCCACATGCATGGCTCTTGTGCTTGTGAGGGGGTAGGGGGTGGGGAGAATTACTCGGCATAATAATATTTGGTGTGTGTGGCCCGCGCAACCCTTACACTGTTTCAGACCACAATATCCATTTTCAGTCCTTGCCTTTTGAATGTTCTTTTTTTTCATAACAACATGGTAACGTAACTCTATACGTTGATTTTCGAACAGGCAAAATATATACATTTTAAAACCAAAATTGTCCAACTTTAAACCAATTCTAAGACCAAGTGACAATTATTTTCTGGTTTGTTTTAAAGGAAATTGAATATGTGCGATATTATTTTGCTGATCACCGATAAGTTGTTAGATAGAGTGATTTTCGTAAGACCGTGTAACAGTATCTAGCAGTTAATCAAAATTAGCCAAAATTAGCTAAAACTAAACAAAAGAAAACAATGGAATTAGTGTCTACTAGTGTCTACTAACTTGGTAGTTTCTTGGTGTTGCGGGTGGTGTGGTGACGTAAAACAAAAGATTCAAGAGACACTGAACAATACCCACACCACAACACAAAAGCTAATCAACAATGGCTTCCGCAACACCAAGAAACACCCACTAACTTAGTAACTGTTTCACGGTCTTACGAAAATCACTCTAAGTAGATCTTTTACGCCCACCCAAACCAATCTACGACTGTTTTTATTTTTCTATCTGATTTTTCCGAGTAGGCTGATATGGGTCAGTTGTGTTTGGTTTGGTTTCCATGCAGTTTTAGTAGAGAAATTGTTGTATTTGGGAAATTTCAATATTGCAAAAATACATCAGCATTGATGCGTACGGTAAGCACAGCTGCGTATTGGGAAAAAAGCAAACAAATTCGGATTTTAAAATGAATAAAAAAATGAAAAAATAAGATTGTGTCACCTTTTTGCTTGTTTTATTTTGTAGCCGGATTACTTGCCGTATAAGAGTCATATACATAACATTTTTTTGACCATCTTATTTTCAATTATATATTTTTTATTCATGGCAGGAAGTAAAGGTCTCGACATAAAGTGTACGCTTACTAAATGGTTTCCTGATCTGAAAACAAGTCACATGGTCCGAAATCCGGAACAGTCAGCGGCCAATGGGCGGGCTCACAAGCTTTTTCGTTTCCCTTACAAATATTGGCAGGAAAAGGGTAGAATTCAGTGTTATTTAAGGAAAATAATTGAACTCTTAAGTATATTTTATAACTTCAAAGGCGATTTCAAATCACTAAAAGCTTTCTTTCCGCGAGTCAGGAGGGTTGCTCAATGCCTAAAAGTACTTGTCACGCTTGTTGTCACGCGACCATCACACATCCCAATATTTCTTGAGAGTTCAATAGCTCTGGTACAGCGGAAATTCCCTAAAAAGCTAGGTCGCATTGCCTTTCAAAGATGGCGACTGTTTTCGTTGCAAAAAAGACTTTTCAGTCGATTTCGGTAGAGTCTATATTCCATAGCTCTGAAGGGGGTCGGACACCTTATTGAGACTTATATAACGGAGTAACTGGTTAGCTTTCAGTTGAGGTTGGGAGTAGCAGTTTATATAGTTAAATTTAAGACTATTCTCACTGGGGCCATCTCGTACAAACGCCCCAAATCTCTTCGGAATTCAAGGATAAAAATTCCCGCGCGCTCGTAGTCCCCCGGGTGTTCTATTTCACACAGGTTTTGTATAAATAGGCCTGTTTTGGCCTGTTTATTTCCCCTTTCGTTAAACGTTCGCCAGTCGTTAGCTTGGCGTTTTTTCTCTTGCCCGGTCATCGCTGCGCCATCTTCGAAGGTTTTCTTCGTTCTTCGTTCTTCGTTCTCCACGCCGGACCAAGTCCCTGCAGCGGCCGTCGAGCCTCCAGCTGTCGTGCCTCCAGCTCCAGCCAACGCTGCCGGTGATAACAACGCACAAAACGCTAACGACAACGTGGTTCCTGTGCCCCAACCTGCAGCTCTGGTGGTTAGTGTTCAGTCAGTTGTCCTTGTATCCGTCCCCTTTGCCCGTTTTTCGGGCTAGGCGTTGTTGGTCTTTTAGCTTGGTTCTCGCTTCTGTATTAGGTTAGTTCTCGCTTTTGTACTACTAGTTTGGTTCTCGCATCTGTGTACAAGCTTACAGTTTTCGCGTCGGTGTTACAATTTTATTTTCGTGTCTGTGTTACAACTTTAGTTTTGGCGTCTGTGTACAAATTTGGTTTTCGAGGCTGTGTACAATTTTAGTTTCTCGTCTGTGTGGCAAGTTTAGTTTTCGCGTCTATGCTACCAATTTAGTTTTCGCATCTTTGTTACAACTTAATTTTCCGTCTGTGTGACAACTTAAGTTTTCCGTCCGTGCGGCAAGCCTGTGTGACATATTTAATTTTCGCGTCTGTGTGACAAAATTTTGTTTTCCGTCTGTGTGACAAGTCTGTGTGACGTATCTTATTTTCGCGTCTGTGTGACAAATTTAGTTCTTCGTCTGTGTGACAAGTCTGTGTGACCAATTTAGTTTTCGCGTCTGTGTGACAAATTTAGCTTTCGCGTCTGTGTGCCAACTTTAGTTTTCCGTCTGTGTGACAAGTCTGTGTGACATATTTTAGTTTTGCGTCTGTGTGACAAATTTAGCTTTCGCGTCTGTGTGACAACTTAAGTTCTCCGTCTGTGTGACAAGTCTGTGTGACATATTTTAGTTTTGCGTCTGTGTGACAAATTTAGTTCTTCGTCTGTGTGACAAGTCTGTGTGACAAATTTAGCTTTCGCGTCTGTGTGACAACTTTAGTTTTCCGTCTGTGTGGCGAGTCTGTGTGACAAATATAGCTTTCGCGTCTGTGTGACAACTTTAGTTTTCCGTCTGTGTGGCGAGTCTGTGTGACAAATTTAGTTTTCACGTCAAGTCTGTGTGACAAATTTAGTTTTCGCGTCTGCGTGACAAATTTAGCTTTCGCGTCTGTGTGCCAACTGTAGTTTTCTGTCTGTGTTACAAGTCTGTGTGGCAAACTTAGTTTTCGCGTCTGCGTGACAAATTTAGTTTTCCGTCTGTGTGACAAGTTTGAGTTTCGCGTCTGTATGACAAATTTAGTTTTCGCGTCTGTGTGTCAACTTAAGCTCTCCGTCTGTGTGACGTATTTTATTTTCGCGTCCGTGTGACAAATAGACTTTCAATAAAGTCCTTCGTCTTATATTTATTGGCCGCCGGACGAAATGAAAACCCTTCAAGCGAGACAAGTCGACCTCTCGCGACTTCGTCGCTCGCTCGGCCGCTTCGCGACCTCAAAAGCTCGCTTCGCTCGCTTTACTGTGAAACTCGTGAGGTCGACTTGTGGCAAGTCTATGTGACAAATTAAGTTCTTCGTCTGTGTGACAAGTCTGTGTGACCAATTTAGCTTTCGCGTCTGTGTGATAAATTTAGCTTTCGCGTCTGTGTGACAACTTTAGTTTTCCGTCTGTGTGACAAGTCTGTGTGACATATTTTAGTTTTGCGTCTGTGTGACAAATTTAGCTTTCGCGTCTGTGTGACAACTTAAGTTCTCCGTCTGTGTGACAAGTCTGTGTGACATATTTTAGTTTTGCGTCTGTGTGACAAATTTAGTTCTTCGTCTGTGTGACAAGTCTGTGTGACAAATTTAGTTCTTCGTCTGTGTGACAAGTCTGTGTGACAAATTTAGCTTTCGCGTCTGTGTGACAACTTTAGTTTTCCGTCTGTGTGGCGAGTCTGTGTGACAAATATAGCTTTCGCGTCTGTGTGACAACTTTAGTTTTCCGTCTGTGTGGCGAGTCTGTGTGACAAATTTAGTTTTCGCGTCAGTGTGACAGATTTAGCCTTCCGTCTGTGTCACAAGTTTGGGTTTCCCGTCTGTGTGTCAGCTTGGTTTTCGCGTCCGTGTGACAACTTTAGTTCTCCGTCTGTGTGACAAGTTTAGTTTTTGAGTCTGTGTGACAAATTTAGTTCCCGCGTCTGCTTGTCAACTTTGGCTCCCCGTTCGTGTGACAAGTCTGTGTGACAAGTTTAGTTTTCCCGTCAGTGTGACAAGCTTTAGTTATCGCGTCTGTGTTTTAGTCTTCCCGTTCCTGTTTGTGTGACGGTTTTTGGGCCTCCCCGTTAGTTTTTACGGGGGTCGACAATACCGTCGTCCCGCGTCCAGGCCCCTATCCTGGAGGTCCATCTGGTCGCGATGGACGTTTCAGGCCACAGCACTACCGGCCGGGAACCTTTCCCCGACGCTGTTTTAATTGTAGAAGAGTTGGTCATTTTGCTAGGGATTGCCCATTAGTCTCCAAGGCTGTTTAAAAGTTACGTTTCTTTGCCATATATTGGAGTTTCAGTGCCTTTGATCGTTTGCCTTGTTAGATATTTCTGTGTTCTTCTGTATGAAGTCCACGCCTCATTTAAGTTTGCTTCGTCTATTATTTTGTGTTTGTTTCGCTTGCCTTAAGCTAACCGCTGGTATGCCTTCGATGGGGTCTTCTTATACCCTTAATTGCTCTGTCCCTGGACGGGGTATTTCGGGGCTGCTTCGCGGTTGGCTTTTCCCCTTTTCTATATCATGTTTCATTGGCGCCTTTTTTCGTTGTCCTTTTGTTTCAGGCGCCCCCGTGCAAAACCTCGTTATGATTTTCGCCCGGACGAAGTCCCGTCAAATTTTGTTCAGTGGTGCAATTTAAAAGGGGAAGAGCCTCGCGTTGCAGGCCCTAACCCCACGCTCTATATGGTTTCCAAGGGAATCGTTCATGCCACTCCTCAAGGTGTTATTTTCCGAGATCCCAGTAGTTTTGTGGCTGGGAAACTGACTCGATCGGCACCAGTCTTACTGGAAGTTCATTCTGTCAGGACACCCAAAGAAAGATGAGATTTTATCCTACATCGTCCGGGGGGTCGACATTTTATTCCGGTTTTCCATAGTTTGTATTAGTTTTGCCTTTCACTGTTTTGTGGCTTCTTATCTTTAAGGTCGTAAAGTTTGCAATAGAGCTTTTTGAGTTATGGGGAGAGTTACGGTCATCTGTGTATTTTGTTGGGACCTTACCACCCTGCCTAGCTTTCGGGAGTAGCAGCCGTAGGGCTCGCTTCTTCCCATATCTTATCCTTGCCTGGGGCGTTTGGGAGTGAGGGCTCCCAGTGTGAATATATTACTATTCTCACTGGGGCCATCTCGTACAAACGCCCCAAATCTCTTCGGAATTCAAGGATAAAAATTCCCGCGCGCTCGTAGTCCCCCGGGTGTTCTATTTCACACAGGTTTTGTATAAATAGGCCTGTTTTGGCCTGTTTATTTCCCCTTTCGTTAAACGTTCGCCAGTCGTTAGCTTGGCGTCCCTCCCTCCTCCCCGCAGCGATGACCATTGTTCCCATCCTAGCTAGCTCCCGCTCCTTTACGCCTCCGGGCTCGCTTCTTCCCATATCTTATCCTTGCCTGGGGCGTTTGGGAGTGAGGGCTCCCAGTGTGAATATATTACTAAGCAACCCGAGAAGCTAGGTGGTACAGTGGTACGGTAGGCTATGTAAGCCTAAGCCTAGCTAAGGTTACAGGTTCAATCCTCAGTGGGGATTTTAGATTTTCTTTTTTACACTTAAAATTTATTGAAAATAAAATTATAAGTGTCGACATTACATTATATAATTCTCAATAAGTGTCCGACCTCCTTCTGAGCTATAGAAGGTAGACTCTACCGTCGATTTCACTCGAATTTTTTCCTACCTCAGGGTTCTTTTTTACCTAAGATACCGATACCAGCAACATATAAACTAGAAATACGTGTCTCGCAAAACCTTGCGAAGCTTGGGGGAGGGTGCACCGCGAGTCAAAACTTTGGTGGCGTCTCGATTTGCGTATGAGGCTTTTCGCCATTCCATTTCGTCTTCTTTGAAACCAAAAATGTTGGTAAAAGGTCCTTTCGATGGTTCGCGTATGCTCCTATATAGGCTTACACGAAGTAGTACCTCTGTCTGACGTCTTCAAGCTTTGTTGCGCTGTTGCCAGGTAACTGCAGGACATCTTCAAGTATGAATATAATATATTTTTCGCTCGAATTCGCGCGGCTTAGCTCCCGAGGCACGACAAATTTATTAACCTCGCTTCGCGATCGCTTCGCGAGGAAATACTGGCTTTTTGGCAGTGATTTGGCAGAACTTGAACAGCTTTCTGTGCCTCAAAAGATGCCTCTAATGGACAATTTTGATGTGTACACCTTGTAAACATACGCTTACATCGGTCTGGTGAGACATGGAAAATGGTAAACAGGCGAATTTAAGACTTCAAAGACGCCAACAGAGGCGAAAGGAAAGTCCGATCGTGGCGCTACTTAGGCAAGTTGCTGGACCGTGAGAGTTCGAGTGAGTGTGCCTTGTGTTGCTTTTTGGTTTTTGATGTTTTAGATGTATACATTTTGTCTATCCACTTTATTTACGGCTACATTTTATCAATTTCTCATATTAAGCTTTGTACAGTCGCCATATTTAAAGTTCGCAAATCGCGCAGTGTGCATGACTAGCGGCCATGACTAAGCGGCCAGAAAAAAAAAACATAAAATAGCAGTTCGCCACGTCGCGAGGATGACACTAATCCGCCCACGCGAATCATGTTCATGTTAGAAAGAGGTTATTATCTCTTAACAAAAATATCATGTAGGATAT
Source organism: Cladopsammia gracilis (assembly GCA_022457155.1). Lineage (NCBI taxonomy): Eukaryota > Metazoa > Cnidaria > Anthozoa > Scleractinia > Dendrophylliidae > Cladopsammia > Cladopsammia gracilis. Next base: position 166,603 of record JAJGOT010000116.1, on the reverse strand, counting down.
AAAATAAATACAATAGACAGGCTGCGTCTATATGAAAAAAGCTTGTAACGCATTTTTATGGCTATTTTCACTCATTTTCACTCGTGCGCGCGTTACGCGAGGTGAGCGATCACACGCGCGTGTTGAACAATATAAACTCTAATTCTAATTCAAATTGTGTTATCTGCAAAAGGCATAACCCTTCACAGCAGATGTGCAAATGTGCATTTGTTAGTGTTAAAATGTGAGACAAGGTGCGAGTGCTAAATAAAATACGCATTTTTATGGCCATTTTTACTCATTTTCATTCGTGCGCGCGTTACGCGAGGTGAGCGATGACACGCGCATGTTGAACACGGAATTCGTAAGTACATCATGGATTTTAAAACCCACAAATCCGCAATCTTTTCATCTTCAAAATACACTTCGAAAAACATTGTTTTAAAGTATTCTCTTTCGTCGTGCTAAGGGGTTCTTTATACAATTTTAAGTTCAGCTATAAACATTGCTAATTTGGTAGAAAGAAGACAAACGGCCGAGGAATGAAGTTGATACACTGAAGATACAGGGTTTTTTCCCTCTTATATATTTGTTCGGCATTGTTTATACAGCACAAAAACAATACGCTCACATTCCAAGCTTACATATTTGTCAAATTCCATCACTATTTCAGCTCTTTTAATACAACTATATTTTACAGCTTTGTGACGTAAATATCGCTAGTCTAAATCAGACCAAATGCAAGCTCAACTGAAGTCTTAAAAGCATGTTTCCATATGACCGCCAACGATCGATCGCTCAAACTCTCGCCAAAACCACCTCTGCAATCATATGGAAGCCATGATGCAGCCATCAACATACCTTTTTTCCGTTCATCAACATACCTTTTTTCCGTTCCAAACTATAGATCGTCGATTATCGTATTAAATCGCCGCGCACTGAGCACTTGTTTCAAGGATCGAGTTAATATCGCGATAGAGAGAACAGGCCTCTGTAACCAGGGTATGTTAGGTTGCGTGCCCACACTAAATCAACTACAGTGACTCTTTGTCCAGAGTTGCTAATCTGATACTTAAACGACATTTTCACCCAAAGAAGCAAGCGGGACATTTTGACAGAAACAGTGTTCGCGCCTTCGCAAATTTTCCTATCACTACAAACGGTCAGGGCAAACAGTGATAAAGAACACGTTATACATCACCATAACAAGTCAGAGCCCCGATTTTAGGACCAAACCGACGTCTAACGTCGCGTTCTTCAAATATTTTTGGGAGATTATTAGCGTGCAAGGTGTGAATCCTTTGTTTCGAATGAACAGGGATACTGCATTCCATCAAAAGAGGTCGAAACATGTCTTGTAGCTGTCATCAATGTTAAACCTTATGAGCTTTTTTCATCTCTGTTCAAAAACCATTAATTCTATTAAAGCCGAATAATTGTGTTGCCGTGCCGAACATATCTTGATAAGGAACTCAGTGTAAAATAGCGGTATTTACAAATTTTTAAAAACGAAAAAAAAAAAACTCGGCGAAGAAATTATGTTACAAATCATTTGTCTTGTAATAACATACATGCCGCAATATTTATTACCAAGTTAAGTTAAGCGTTTATGCAAGAGAATGATGTGAGTTAAATTAGAGAGTCCTCCATATCAGCACCATTGCTTTGGAGATATAGCATTTTAAGTTTTGGCCGTGCAGCTGAATTTGTGGCCGTGCAGCTGAGCGTCCATATGCGAAACCGTAAAACAAGTATTTTTCACTCAGTAAAGACTTTCTAAAGCGAGGATGCAAAGCAGAGGTCTTTTGAATCTTTGAACTGAACAGAAATAGTAACAGAGAAAATTTAACTGCATTTCAAGAATTTCTTAATTTCTTTTATTTGGCATTCCCTGCAACATCCTTTCTCTCGGGGTTGCTCTCATAGCCAGAAAACAAACTGCTTGCGAAACGAAAACGATCTATAAATAACAAAGTTGCTGTTTATGATAAGTTATTTCTCGGCTAGTTGGTGATTGAACGTGATCCGGATCCGGACGACTGATTCGAGGGTTATTCGCTAGACCATAGACACAATGAAAAAATTCCTTCTAGGATTCGGTTTGTTTGGCTGTGTTTTCACGAGGCGGTTTTTCTCGCTTAACATTCCTGTAGATATATTTTCTTTTGTTAAGACAATAGAAAATTAGAACACAAAAGAACGACAATACAATGCCCTTCTTTGTTGTTTAATTGCCGACAAGCTTAAGCGACCTGGTTTGCTCGCTCGTGAAAACACGGCCTTTATCAACTTAAAATACTGTATACTTAAATCCCACGCCGCAATCTAATTAAAAACTAATTAAGTGCAAAGTGCTTCGTAATGCTACCTGTCTTAAGCAAGAGAATGATGCGAGTTAAATAAGAGAGTCCTTCATATCAGCAACATTGCTTTGGAGATATAGCATTTTAAAATTTTTGGCCGTGCAGCTGAGCGTCCATGTGCGAAACTAAACAAGTATTTTTCACTCAGTTAAAAGACTTTTCTAAAGCAAGAATGCAAATCAGAGGTCCTTTGATTCTTTGAACTGAACAGAAACAGTAACAGAGAAAATTTAGCTGTATTTCAAGAATTTCTTAATTTCTTTTATTTGGCATTCCCTGCAACATCCTTTCTCTCGGAATTGCTCTCATAGCCAGAAAACAAACTGCTTGCGAAAACTTTCGAAAACGATCTATAAATAACAAAGTTGCTGTTTATGATAAGTTATTTCTCGGCTAGTTGTGATTGAACGTGATCCGGATCCGGACGACTGATTCGAGGGTTATTCGCTAGACCATAGACACAATGAAAAAATTCCTTCTAGAAGTCGGTTTGTTTATCGACTTAAAATATACTTAAATCCCACGCCGCAATGCAATTAAAAACTAATTTATCAAAGTGCAAAGTGCTTCGTAATGCTACCTGTCTTAAGCAAGAGAATGATGTGAGTTAAATAAGAGAGTCCTTCATATCAGTAACATTGCTTTGGAGATATAGTATTTTTAAGTTTTGGCCTGGTGCAGCTGAGCGTCCATGCGCGAAACTAAAACAAGTATTTTTCACTCAGTTAAAAGACTTTTCTAAAGCGAGAATGCAAATCAGAGGTCCTTTGAATCTTTGAACTGAACAGAAACAGTAATAGGAAAATTTTAGCTGTATTTCAAGAATTTCTTAATTTCTTTTATTTAGCATTCCCTGCAACATCCTTTCTCTCGGGGTTGCTCTCATAGCCAGAAAACAAACTGCTTGCGAACACAGAGCGAGCCTATTAATAGTTAGACTACGAGCAGTCTGTCTTTCCGAGCTTAGTCCGTCGAGCGAGAAACGAAAAAGCATTAGCGAAACTGGGTGCGAGGCAGTTTCGCGTGGCCATTATCCGCTCGCTAATGATTTTCCGTTTCTCGCTCGACGGACTATTGAGCTGGGAAAGAGAGACTGCTCGTAGTCTAATTAATAGTTTTCAAGGCTGTTTTTGCCCACAGGAAACGATAACGTTAGACAGATAGCGATTATTGGGTGCGAACAGGAATGTGTGAAAGCTAATTAAGATTTTCCAAGGCGAATGTGAACCCCCAACGCGTTCAATAAAATCGACCCTCTGTCTTGTGATGGTTACGCAGATCCATCACGCAGAACACGCGAATTTTTTACATGCATTTACGGTCGAGTGCAATGACAATGCACCGACTCCTACTGAATAAACTATAGGCATGTTTAAATGCATATAATATACATACACTCACCGTGTCGAAGTAAATCAGCGGCCAGAAAAATTGATAGTAAAACCTGGTTTATTACGACGAAACGAAACTGCGTCTGTACTGAGGTGTGTTCGAAAGTGAAAGTATTTTCCCATCCATGTACGCAGGGTGCCTTATTTATCACATGACGTCCGTGTTTATTTTTGTAAGATTACCATTTTGTATTTTTAATTTTAAGATCAAATGCGTAGTGACCCGGTATAAAACAGCTCTTGACATGCGACGCAAATCATGTTCATGTTAGAAAGAGGTTATTATCTCTTGACAAAAATATCATGTAGGATATAAAATAAATACCATAGACAGGCTGCGTCTATATGAAAAAAGCTTGTAACGCATTTTTATGGCTATTTTCACTCATTTTCACTCGTGCGCGCGTTACGCGAGGTGAGCGATCACACGCGCGTGTTGAACAATATAAACTCTATTCAAATTGTGTGATCTGCAAAAGGCATAACCCATCACAGCAGATGTGCAGATGTGCATGTGTTAGTGTTAAAATGTGAGACAAGGTGCGAGTGCTAACTAAAACACTGCATTTTTATGGCCATTTTCACTCATTTTCATTCGTGCGCGCGTTACGTGAGGTGAGCAGATGACGCGTATGTTGAACACGGAATTCGTAAGGACATCATGAATTTTAAAATCCACAAAGCCGCAATCTTTTCACCTTCAAAATACACTTCGAAAAACATTGTTATAAACTATTCTCTTTCGTCGTGCTAAAATACAGCCAAATGATCAAGCAACCCACACGCATAACTATAGCCACAAGCACGCCTCATTTGGATCGCTTTCAGCTTCCACAAGGTGTCACGGGGCCATTGAGAGATCATTTCTAAAGCTTACTGAATCAAAATTTTTGAAGCACCGACTTGTTTTAATCTTCGGAATAGATTTGGGAAGGCTGATCTTTCTAATTGCATTCATAAGACAATGATCACTTATCCCAAGGTCAGAAACCCCACTATGGGAAAATTTTTGAGGATCATTTGTTAGAAATAAGTCAATTGTGCTGGGATGTATGGAAACAAATATTCACAAGCATTACTGACAGTAATGCCCCTATGAAGAAAAAGAGAATAAGAGGGTTCTCGGCCCCATGGATTACACCTGAACTGAAATATGATATCTTTGAAAGGGACAGGCTTAAAAAAATGGCTTCACGGTCTCGAAGCGATGCTGACTGGACTAACTACAGACAGCAGAAAAACAAGGTTAATAGCAATATCAAGAAAGCAAAAATAACATACTATAATAATTATTTTAAAGATAACTCTAGTAATATTAGAAACACCTGGCGAGGAATCAATTTCATGCTTGGGAATCAATCTAAAACCACATCAATAAACGAAGAGTCTGACAGTCTCACCTATGAATCGCCTAAAGATATTAGTGGGATTTTGAATAAACATTTCTCAGAAATTGGACCAACCCTGGCCGCAGAGATTGCTGATGTACTCATAAAATGCACAGACTATATAAAACCCACTGAGGCTAGTTTTACTCTCAAACAAACAACTTGTGCAGAAATTTTTAGTCTTATCAACAAGCTACCTTTAAACAAGGCAAGTGGGCTTGACAATATATCGATGCGCCTCTTGAAAGAAGCTGCACCTATAATCACTTATTCTTTGACTTTCATAATCAATCTTTCAATTGTTACTGGAATTGTACCACCGGATGAATGGAAACATGCTAGAGTCTCCCCAGTTTTTAAAGACGGTGACAAGGCTGATCCTAATAATTACAGGCCAATTTCAGTTTTACCTGTTGTTGGTAAACTGATTGAAAGAGTTATATTCAATCAGTTTTATGGCTACTGATCTAAATGAAAATAATCTTTTAACGCAGTCGCAAGCAGGATTCAGACCAGGGTTTTCAACAGAAACCACCTTATTGGAGGAAACAAATGAGTGGATTAAGAATATAGATAAATCTCTCCTGAATGGTGTGATATTTTTAGATCTAAAAAAAGCTTTTGACACCATGGACCATTCTATTCTCCTCCAGAAACTTGCGTTTTATGGAGTTAGATCTCAAAGGTTGGCCTGGTTTGAATCATATCTTACTGGTCGAAAACAGAAAACACCAGTAGGCGGAGAACTCTCTGATTTTTGTACATTAACGTGTGGAATCCCTCAAGGATCAATTCTTGGCCCTCTGTTATTTATTTTATACATAAATGATCTTCCCTCATGTGGTGTGCTTTCAAAGCCAAGAATGTACGCGGACGATACTACTTTAACATCCGCAGCCGAAGATCCTGACACCTTGCAAGTTAAAATGAATTCTGATCTAGACAAAATTCAGACTTGGCTAAAGGTGAATAAATTGACTTTAAACGTCAAAAAAAAAAAAAACGAAATACATGTTGATTGGGAGTTGCCCCAAACTTGATTTGGTCTCTCAGAGGTTGATAACACACCCATTGAAAGGGTGACCGTTTATAAGTCCCTTGGAGTCTCAGTTGATGAAAATCTTACATGGAAAGCACATATTGAAGAAATTTCAAAGAAGGTATCAGCAGGCTTATCGGTTCTAAAGCGTTTAAGTCCAACTATTCCATTTGAAACTAGGCAAATCATGTACAATGCACTTGTCTTACCCTATTTTGATTATTCTAGTTGTGTATGGGGTTATATAGGGATAGGATTAACCGAAAAACTCCAGCAATTTCAGAATAGGGCTCCTGGAATTGTGACTCTCTCAAATTATGACATAAGATCTAAGGATCTATTGGATGATTTGGGTTGGGAAGTACTGGTAGATAGGAGGATTAGAAAATTCGCTATTCTGATGTATAAAATAACTCATGATATTTCCCCGCCGTGTTTACGGAATATCTTTCAGAGTATTTCCGACGTCCACTCTCATAACTTACGAAACTCATCAAGTAACTTGTATACCGTATTTTCTCGATTAAACGCCGGGCCCCGAATAAACTATTATTATTATTATTATTATTATTATTATTATTATTAAACGCCGGGTATAATAGAGGAAGTTGTAAGTAAGCCCCTCAAACGTTTATTTGTGGTATAATAAACTTAAGATTTAAGGGCAAGGTACACAGCTGCCAAGAAAAACGAATAATAACCCTTTCTTAAAAAATGGCAGGCGAGAAAAAACTGCTGATTCAAAGAAACGCTGGGTCCACTAGGCCAAGTTTGAAATAAACGCCGGGGGCGTTTAATTGAGAAAATACGGTATCTCTAAACCTAAGTTAGAGACATAGCCTTCACTACCGAGGATCGGTCCTCTGGAATAAAATCTCTTTAGAGGCAAGAGAACAGGGAAGCCTAACTCTTTTTAAATCATTCCTTGAAATACTTTAAGTGAAATTAAGTAAAGTTTAAGTCATTTATATAACTTGTAGTTAAATTATATAACTTTTTAATAATATTTTCAAAAATACAACCACACTTTTGATTTTGCGGAACATGTTTCGATGTTTCAAACATCATCATCAGCCATATATAGTGAGTGTTACAATAATTTTTAAAAAAAAATAGACGTATATATACAATACTATTAATACAATGATTATTTGTAATGAAGTGTTCGTTAAAATTATTTAAAATTCAAACTAACCAATAACATTATAGCAAAATAAACAAATGACAAAAGAAAAAAAAAACGTTAAAAGTTAAAAATGCAATGATAAACTGACTTTTTACTATGAAAATTTTAGGGGCTCGTGTAATCGCGTTCGAAGAACGCAATTCTAATTTCGTGTTGGTGGTCCTGTGGTTTACGTGCAGTAAAATTGGAAATGTTTTGGTAGCCGGTCTTCCAAATGGCCGCCCCTATTGCTTTTTTCAGGTTCTCATTTCCGCCGGAAGTTCCTTCGAAAGCGTCCCAATAATCTCCGATTACTGCTAGTATAATATTAAGTAATGTTGTTAATTAAGTTCGTTGTACTGCTCCCATTGTTTATAGTAAGGGGTTCTTTATACAATTTTAAGTTCAGCTATAAACATTGCTAATTTGGTGGAAAGAAGACAAACGGCCGAGGAATGAAGTTGATACACTGAAGATACAGGGTTTTTTTCCCTCTTATATATTTGTTCGGCATTGTTTATACAGCACAGAAACAAGATCAAACAAAACGCTCACATTCCAAGCTTGCATATTTGTCAAATTCCATCACTATTTCAGCTCTTTTAATACAACTATATTTTACAGCTTTGTGACGTAAATATCGCTGGTCTAAATCAGACCAAATGCAACCTCAACTGATGTCCTACTAAGCATGTTTCCATATGACCGCCAACGATCGATCGCTCAAACTCTCGCCAAAACCTCTGCAATCATATGGAAGCCATGATGCAGCCATCAACATACCTTTTTTCCGTTCCAAACTATAGATCGTCGATTATCGTATTAAATCGCCGCGCACTGAGCACTTGTTTCAAGGATCGAGTTAATATCGCGATAGAGAGAACAGGCCTCTGTAGCCAGGGTATGTTAGGATGCGTGCCCACACTAAATCAACTACAGTGACTCTTTGTGTAGAGTTGCTAATCTAATACTTAAACGACGTTTTCACCCAAAGAAGCAAGCAGAACATTGTGACAGAAACAGTGTTCGCGCCGTCGCAAATTTTGCTATCACTACAAACGGTCAGGGCAAACAGTGACAAAGAACACGTTATACGTCACCATAACAAGTCAGAGCCCTGATTTTAGGACCAAACCGACGTCTAACGTCGCGTTTTTCAAATATTTGTGAGGGATTATTAGCGTGCTAGGTGTGAATCCTTTGTTTCGAATGAACAGGGATATTCCATCAAAAGAGGTCGAAACATGTCTTGTAGCTGTCATCAATGTTAAACCTTATGAGCTTTCTTTCATCTCTGTTCAAAAACCATTAATTCTATTAAAGCCGAATAATTGTGTTGCCGTGGCTGAAACCCGGGAACATATCTTGATAAGGAACTCAGTGTAAAATAGCGGTATTTACAAATTTTTAAAAACGAAAAAAAAAACTCGGCGAAGAAATTATGTTACAAAGCATTGGTCTTGTAATAACATACATGCCGCAATATTTATTACCAAGTTAAGTTAAGCGTTTATGCAAGAGAATGATGTGAGTTAAATTAGAGAGTCCTTCATATCAGCACCATTGCTTTGGAGATATAGCATTTTAAGTTTTGGCCGTGCAGCTGAATTTGTGGCCGTGCAGCTGAGCGTCCATATGCGAAACCGTAAAACAAGTATTTTTCACTCAGTAAAGACTTTCTAAAGCGAGGATGCAAAGCAGAGGTCTTTTGAATCTTTGAACTGAACAGAAATAGTAACAGAGAAAATTTAACTGCATTTCAAGAATTTCTTAATTTCTTTTATTTGGCATTCCCTGCAACATCCTTTCTCTCGGGGTTGCTCTCATAGCCAAAAAACAAACTGTTTGCGAAAACAGAGCGAGCCTATTAATAGTTAGACTACGAGCAGTCTGTCTTTCCGAGCTTAGTCCGTCGAGCGAGAAACGAAAAAGCATTAGCGAAACTGGAGGCGAGGCAGTTTCGCGTGGCCATTATCCGCTCGCTAATGTTTTTCCGTTTCTCGCTCGACGGACTATTAAGCTGGGAAAGAGAGACTGCTCGTAGTCTAATTAATAGTTTTCAGGCTGTTTATGCCCACCGGAAACGATAAGGTTAGACAGATAGCGATTATTGGGTGCGAACAGGAATGTGTGAAAGCTAATTACGATTTTCCAAGGCGAATGTGAACCCCTAACTCAATAAAATCGACCCTCTGGCTTGTGATGGTTACGCAGATCCATCACGCAGAACACGCGAAACTTTTACATGCATTTACGGTCGAGTGCAATGACAATGCACCGACTCCTACTGAATAAGCTATAGGCATGTTTAAATGCATATAATATACATACACTCACCGTGTCGAAGTAAATCAGCGGCCAGCAAAATTGATAGTAAAACCTGGTTTATTACGAAGAAACGAAACTGCGTCTGACTGAGGCGTGTTCGAAAGTGAAAGTAATTTCCCATCCATGTACGCAGGGTGCCTTATTTATCACATGACGTCCGTGTTTATTTTTGTAAGATAACCATTTTGTATTTTTAATTTTAAGATCATATGCGCAGTGACCCGGTATAAAACAGCTCTTGACATGACAGAATGATGGGAATGCGTAACGGGAATGAAAACTGGGAACTGAAGAGGGCATGAGAGGACCGAGAAGGAAAAAGGAAAGAGGAACTGAAATGAGGACGACGGCTTTCTGCGCGGGCGTAGGCTTGGGTGAAAAAAAAGGGGGGGGGGGGGGGGGGGGTTGAGCCGTGATGGTTTGAAAATGCCAATAGAGAGACAACTTTGGTGTGAAAAAGGGTAGGGATGGCATTAGTAGATGGAAAAAGATTAAGGTTACGTCCGAATATGGACAGGGAAAATTGTATACACTGGCCTGAAAACCGTTAATAAGGTTTCAAGAAGCAGATTGCACAACCTCAGCAAAAACTTTTCTGAGTATTTTCTCCGGCTTCCTGGAGCGTGAATAATATGTTTTTGATAAATAATGTAAGATGGATTGGATCGTGAAGGATTGTCCTGATCCGCCCAGCTGGTTTATTTTTTATTTTTTATTTGCCTGATTTTCTACGCAATACCGTTATCCACATACCCTCTGAAGGAAAAGGAAAAAGGAAACGTGTTATAAGTTTGAGAATTGGAAACGGCATTCGATTTGTTGACGTGACCAATTGAATTTTTTGCTGTTTCGCGTTTTGTTCCGACAGTGCAACTGGTTTTAAATCGGACCAAATGCAAGCTCAATGTCCTAAAGGCATGTTTCCATATGCCCGCCAACGATCGATCGCTCAAACTCTCGCCAAAACCTCTGAAATCATATGGAAGCCATGCTGCAGCCATCATCGACAAACCTTTGTTTCTGTTCCAAACTATAGATCGTCGATTACCGCAGACGACTGATAAGTAATCGCCGCGCACGAGCGCGAGCGTTTGTCTCGTGAGAACACAAACACTGATGAAGGGGCTGTCCCCGAAACGTCTGACTGTCTTTGTAATAGTTTTCTCTATAGGCTGGGTATGTTAGGATGAGTGCCCACACTTAATCAACTACAGTGACTCTTTGTTCACAGTTGCTCAGTATTTCACCCAAAAGAAGCAAGCAGGCATTGTGACAGAAACAGTGTTCGCGCCGTCCCATTTTTTTTTTTCGTATCACTACAAACGGTCAGGGCAAACAGTGACAAAGAACACAGAAACAGTGTTCGCTCCGTCGCAAATTTTCGTATCACTACAAACGGTCAGGGTAAACGGTGATAAAGAGCACAAAAACAGTGTTCGCGCAGTCGCAAATTTTCGTATCTCTACAAACAGTCAGGGCAAACAGTGATAAAGAACACGCTATTTAAAGACATCACGGTTACGCAGATCTATTACGCAGAACACGCGAAACTTTGACAGGGGGCATGAGAGGGGAAAAGGAAAGATGAACTGAAATGAGGACGACGGCTTTCTGCGCGGCGTAGGGTTGGGGGAAAAAGGGGGGATTGAGCCGTGAAGGTTTGAAAATGCCAATAGAGAGACAACTTTGTTATGAAATGGGGTAGAGATTAGAACGGCATTAGTAGCTGGGAAAAGATTAAGGTTATGTTTGAATATGGACAGGGAAAATTGCATCAGTACATTGGCCTGAAAAGTGAATAAGGTTTCAAGAAGCAGATTGCACAACCTCAGCAAAAACTTTTCTGAGTATTTTCTTCGGCTTGCGTGAATAATATGATTTTGATAAATAATGTAAGATGGTGAATTTTGAGCTCGGAAAGGATTGTTCTGATCCGCCCGGCTGGTTTATTTTTTATTTTTTTGCCTGATTTCTGTGATTTTCTACGCAATACCGCTATCCACATACCCTCTGCTCAGGTATGTTAAGGACTGGCTCTGCCATTATTGTATGGAAAAAGTAGGTGGAGTGGGGTGGCCTATCTTCAAAAGGAAACGTGTTATAAGTTTGAGACTTGGAAAACGGCATTCGATTTGTTGACGTGACCAATTGAACTTTTTTCTGTTTCACGTTTTGTTCCGACAGTGCTCTTACAGACAAGGAAAAATTGTGTTTTCTTATAGCTTTAAGTGGCATTATTTCATGATAGAAAGAGTTTCCTATCTATGAAAACTGATATCCTATATAATATAAAATAAATATTACAGGCTGGTTGCGTCTAAATGCAAAAAGCACATAACGTATTTTAATGGCTATTTTCATACATCTTCACTCGTGCGTGCCTTACACGAGATGAGCGATGACACGCGCGTGTTTTTCACCCCTTCAAAACACACTTCGAAAGAACATTATTTTTAAACCATTTCCTTTTTTCGTGCTAAGGGGTTCTTTATGAAATCTTAAGTTTCGCTAACATTGCTATCGCCGCACGGAGCACTTTTTTCAAGGATCGAGTTAATATCGCAAAAGAGAGAACAGGCCTTTGTAACCAGGGTATGTTAGGATGAGTGCCCACACTAAATCAACTACAGTGACTCTTTGTCCAGAGTTGCTAATCTGATACTTAAACGACGTTTTCACTCAAAAGAAGCAAACAGGACATTTTGACAGAAACAGTGTTCGCGCCGTCGCAAAGTTTCGTATCATTACAAACGGTTAAGGCAAACAGTGATAAAGAACACGCTATTTAAAGACATCACGGTTACGCAGATCCATCACGCAGAACACGCGAAACTTTTACATGTATTTACGGTCGAGTGCAACGACAGTGCACCGACTCCTACTGAATAAACTATAGGCATATTTAAATGCATATAATATACATACACTCACCGTGTCGAAGTAAATCAGCGGCCAGCAAAATTGAAAGTAAAACCTGGTTTATTACGAAGAAACGAAACTGCGTCTGTGCTGAGGTGTGTTCGAAAATGAACTGAAGTAAACTCCCACGTAAGTTCACATGACGTCCGAGATTACCATTTTGTATTTTTAATTTTAAGATCAAATGCGCAGTGACCCGGTTTAAAATAGCTCTTGACAGAACCAAACGATTCAATACTAAACGCAGAAATGATGGGAATACGTAACGGGAATGAAAACTGGGAACTGAAGACAGCTGTTACAGTAACTGTAGCCTCAAAGTTTGAAATATTGCACCACTACTGTACGTTAGGAAACTTTCTAGTTCCTGTTTATAATAATTATTTGTCAAGAAAATCGACCCAAGTGTTTGAGAACTAGACTGAGACACCACAAACTAATAATACTCAGTGATTTTAGCCGGATATATACGAATATTAATTATATAAGTGAATGAGAACCTGCTGTTGATGTGTCAGATGTGTAATAGACAAATTCCGATATATTAAAATTCATACTTGACTTGGCTCCGAGGCTTGGGGGAATAAAACAAAAGAAATGAATAATTCAACGCTGAACCTCAATGTGATTACTTTTGTTTTATTCCCCCAAGCCTCGGAGCCAAGTATGAATTTTAATATAGCGGAATTGGTCTATTCACCATCAATAATCATCCAGATCCAACTTTCGGAAATAGTCGAAATACTGGTAATGAAATTTGCAAGCAACACCGAGTAAAGCACTTTTCTAAAGCTTTTATCTGAATATCACACTTGAGAATTTCATTCACAGCTTGAAAAAAACTAGACAGAAAACTTACCATTCTCTGTTTGTGTGTGAACTGTGCTCTTATTAAAGGGGGACTGTACCTGAATTTGAAGGAAATTTTAAGAGGTTTAAATAAGGGATACCTGAAAGAAAATGATTTTTGAAACACCAACAGACAGTTGATACCCACACAAGAGCACCCCGGCCCCAGGTTGCCAGTGGACTAACTTGGTGTCCGTCTTTACTAAACCTTCAATATTTCTAATTTCTCTAAATTTTACAAATTCTTTGAGAAAAATTATTTCCTCCCAAAAAATCACCCAAAAATTTACATTTACATTTAATTTTCTTCCTCTTAAAATGGCATTCAGGTAGACTCCCGCCTTAAAATGGCTGCATCGGTCACAAATTGAACCTTTCTAAATGCGATCTTTGGGACTTTTAATCAGATTAAAATGAAATAAAAACGTTCAAAAGTATGAAGACAATGTTTACCTTTCTTGTTATGTGTTTGTTTTAGGACTTTTTGGAGTCTAACAATTTGGTCTCATCCACTATTGTAGCCGAGTACCCCGCCCCTTCCCTGGGTGCAATACGCTACTCGCGCAGATAGCGAGTCGGTACACCATACACTCGACTTTGGGGAAGTTTAAAACTCAGGTTGTCAAAACGTCAATGTCAACATCTGAAAACTTTTTCAGATATAACTAGTGGCTGATCCAAACGCCATCGTAAAGGGGGTGTCACAAAAAGGTACACTCGAGCTGAAGCATGTATTCTTCTTCTCAACTAAGTATATCTCTTCACGCCACATGTTTGCAGTTCAGAATTCCACACTCTGTTCTACACTGGAAACGATATCAATTCACCGTAAGAAGTTCGATATCTTCCCTCAGCACTAACAACACGACTATACGAGGTTCTCGTTCAATAGTCAATTTTCGAATGTTCTAGGATCACGTGATTATTCTTTCCCACCACATGCACGCAATACATTTCACACACAGGAGCCCTGGAAAGGATTTGGGGGGGGGGGGGGGGGGATGGGGTGGCTGATCCAAACGCCATCGTAAAGGGGGTGTCACAAAAAGGTACACTCGAGCTGAAACATGTATTCTTCTCAACTAAGTATATCTCTTCACGTCACATGTTTGGGGGTGGTGAAAATGCTAGAGACAGATAATCCGATAGAGACTGAGATGGGTCTGAAATATTTTGATGAAAATAAGTGAGGTGGAGGGACGGGCCCCTCGACCAACCCTGGATTTAAAAGCTATCACTCTGGACCAATCTCAACAGATGCAGACAATCCAATGAACCGGCGCCAAGCGCGGGAAAGCCACGATTGGTTTTGTTTTTATCTCTGATTGGTTAAGAAAGTGGCGTGAAATATTTTGGCCAATCACAAAGCGTAGCAATGAAGAACCAAAGCAATCGCGAAATTACTTTCGACACGCAATTGACAACCGCTCCATATTACTGTAATTGCCTTAGCCTGTGAACAGGCTTCTTTTTGCGAAGAGTGACCGAGCGCAGAGCGCGAAGGGAGGGGGATATACACGCGCTTCACGCGCGCCCAATATCCTCCTTTCACCTCCTCTTTCTATCGCCTGCCACGCAGGCTACATGGCACAAAGAATGTGTTTGGCCTCTTAAGGCTGACTTCCACTGATGATAAGTATAACTTTCAAAGCGATTCTCATAAGTCACAACATCTGTATTTGGGTTCATCTATGGAATTGTGTTCCATCTCACTTGACTGTCGTAAAACCAAAACGAAAGTACCAGTAATTACTCTGACCAATCAAAACAGACGCAGACAATCCAATGAACCAATCAGAACTCCTAGCGAATGCATGTAGCCGCCACCGGCGCCACGCGTGGGAGCAACTCACAGTTGGTTTTGGTTTTACTTCTAGCGCGAGATATTTTTACCAGAAATGTAGCAATGCAAAACCAAAGCAATTACGAAATTTTTTCGGACATTCAATTGAAACCGCTCTAATACATTAATAATAACTGATTATCGTACGCTTTTTTTTTTTTTCAGGAATCCTGGTGTGCGTACTGTATTCTCATCAAGGCGGTGTACTGGGTGACCGAGGTTGTGGAGGTGGCTGTCACCGCTCTCCTTCCATTGGTTCTTTTCCCTTTGCTTGGTGTCCTGGGTTCTAAAGATGTCTCAACTCCGTACTTCAAAGACACTAATGTACTTTTTCTCGGCGGGTTGATCGTTTCAGTCGCCATAGAGCAGTGGAATTTACACAAACGAATCGCTCTTCGAATTCTGTTATTGGTGGAACTTAACCTCGACACCCACTCCAGAGCTCGCTTTCGTTTTCGTGCCCAGACTGCCCCCGGTATCTGGCTCTTTTAATCTGTGATTACTACTAGTTTTGATAAATTTAATTTATGGTTGATAACAAAAATGGCACGACGTGATTTAAGTTTTATATAAGCACACACTGATTTAGACGCAGATGCGATACAAGAAGCCAATAATGGACATAAATTGCTCATTCCACTCTAATTGGTTTTCGAGTGGATTTGTTTGAAGCATATGAATATAAGTGTCACATTTACCTGTGGGAAGGACCTATTACAAGTTTCGTTACACTTTTACACCATGAAAAAGCAATAGACATTTTGCATGGGCAAATGTGACAACTACATGTGTTACACATAACTATGTAGCAAGTAAATACACCCAATAAAAATGCTTCTTGTACTTATGGTGTCTGCATTTAGCATGATTATAATTTAGGGATTCTTTATGCTTGTTGATAATATAATTCACTGTTGGCTCAGTATATGCATGTATTTGCCCTACCAATATTAATGCCAGTTAAATGTTTCTCTGGTCTTTGTAAAATAATATGGTTGCTTCTAACAAATAACACATTTTTATCGTTTTAGGTGACCCTGCAATTTTACATAAGAAAATCAAGGACTCCAATGTTAACATGGACACAGTTACAGAGTACAGTTTGGTTGAGTTGAAGGGGGGCTTATTGGTGGATTATAGTATGTTCTTCCAGAAGAATTGCAGGGTGATCATAACTTGCACTTGTGATGCAGACAGATTCTACTTGCAAGAACTGCAAAACCACTTTTCGTTTTCTTTTGCTAATTTTTTCATCCCTGAACACTTCCTGGAATAAACAAAATATGAACATGACTTTGTTAGTTGGGCTTTGTTGTGGACAGTTTAATTTTCACTCATTTGCGCTTCTCTGAATGACTGCCAAAATGCTGACGTACAGTTAAAACACTGGATGGTAGTAATAAGAATAAAATCCTGCAGAATTATTATCATTGACTAAATGTTACTGTTCAGCTCCAGGGCCTGGATGTTTCAAAGCCGATTACTCCTAATCCAGGGTTAAAAGTTAATCAAGGATTGGATTTATCTTCCTAAAAATTGTTTCCAAAAGACATATTTTTAGGAAAGCTTATTATTGTTGGTATAGCCATTTTTATCTCAATTTAACCAGAAATTTAACCAGAAAGGTAGCAATGCAAAACCAAAGCAATTACGAAATTTTTTCGGACATTCAATTGAAACCGCTCTAATACATTAATAATAACTGATTATCGTACGCTTTTTTTTTTCAGGAATCCCGATGTGCGTACTGTATTCTCATCATGGCGGTGTACTGGGTGACCGAGGTTGTGGAGCTGGCTGTCACCGCTCTCCTTCCATTGGTCCTTTTCCCTTTGCTTGGTGTCCTGGGTTCGAAAGATGTCTCAACTCCGTACTTCAGAGACACTAATGTACTTTTTCTCGGCGGGTTGATTGTCGCAGTCGCCATAGAGCAGTGGAATTTACACAAACGGATCGCTCTTCGAATTCTGTTATTGGTGGGAACTTAACCTCGACACCCACTCCACAGCTCGCTTTCGTTTTCGTGCCCAGACTGCCCCCGGCATCTGGCTCTTTTAATCTGTGATTACTACTAGTTTTGATAAATTTAATTTATGGTTGATAACAAAAATGGCACGACGTGATTTAAGTTTTATATAAGCACACACTGATCTAGACGCAGATGCAAAACAAGAAGCCAATAATGGACATAAATTGCTCATTCCACTCTAATTGGTTTTCGCTAGAAACAATGCACGAGTGGATTTGTTTGAAGCATATGAATAATTATAGGTGTCATATTTATCTCTGCGAAGGACCTATTACAAGTTTTTACAAGTTTTTACACTTTTACACTATGAAAAAGCAATAGACATCTTGTATGGGCAAATGTGACAACTACATGTGTTACACAAAACTATGTAGCAAGTAAATACACCCAATAAAAAAATTAATGCTTCTTGTACTTGTGGTGTCTGCATTTAGCATGATTATAATTTAGGGATTCTTCATGCTTGTTGATAATATAATTCACTGTTGGCTCAGTATATGCATGTATTTGCCCTACCAATATTAATGCCAGTTAAATGTTTCTCTGGTCTTTGTAAAATAATATGGTTGCTTCTAACAAATAACACATTTTTATCGTTTTAGGTGACCCTGCAATTTTACATAAGAAAATCAAGGACTCCAATGTTAACATGGACACAGTTACAGAGTACAGTTTGGTTGAGTTGAAGGGGGGCTTATTGATGGATTATAGTATGTTCTTCCAGAAGAATTGCAGGGTGATCATAACTTGCACTTGTGATGCAGACAGATTCTACTTGCAAGAACTGCAAAACCACTTTTCGTTTTCTTTTGCTAATTTTTTCATCCCTGAACACTTCCTGGAATAAACAAAATATGAACATGACTTTGTTAATAATAATAATAATAATAATAATAATAATAATAATAATAATAATAATAATAATAATAATAATAATAATAATAATAATAATAATAATAATCACTTTATTTAAGTGTAAAGGTATTTAGCGCGCGAGCACTAATTGGGGACACTAAATAAAGAAACAAATATTCAAATAGAACTTAACATTTTAAAAATCCCAACTGGCAGGAGGCAAACCAGTTGGCTATTTTACAAGCGTGGTCGAGGAGTTGAACTCGGGTCTGCCGTGAAACAACTCCAGCAAGTGGCCAGAGCGGGACTTGAACCCGGGACCTCCGGATTACAAGTCCGACGCCCTAACCACTCGACCACGCTGGGCTTTGTTGTGGACAGTTTAATTTTCACTCATTTGCGCTTCTCTGAATGACTGTCAAAATGCTGACGTACAGTTAAAACACTGGATGGTAGTAATAAGAATAAAATCCTGCAGAATTATTATCATTGACTAAATGTTACTGTTCAGCTCCAGGGCCTAGATGTTTCAAAGCCGATTACTCCTAATCCAGGGTTAAAAGTTAATCAAGGATTGGATTTATCTTCCGAAAAAAATGTTTCATAAAAAACTTATCTTTTTAGGAAAGCTTATTATTGTTAGTATAGCCATTTTTATCTCAATTTAAATTAATTTACTGTTTGATTATTTATTTATTTGTTTGGAATGTTAATTTTTACTTAGCTGTTTGGAATGTTGTGTAAAGCGCCTAGAGCAGGATTGGATAGGCGCTATACAACCATGCCCAGGGATGTTGCAGTCTAACAGATTTAGTGCTTCCACATGAGATCACAAATACCTACTCCCCACTCCTGTGCAGTTTATGATTTCCAGTATTTGATTTGAACAGTTGAAGAACATTTCACCATTGAACGAAAAAAGTACAGTGGCCACATGGTAATTTCTCTAAATTTTTTTTATTATTATTATTAATTTCTCTAAATGGCTTTCTGTATTTTGCAAAACGAAACGAAATGAGACTAAATGATAAATAAACCTGTAAAATAAAAATTTCAAGTACTAGAAAAAACAGTCAGATTTCGTTTTCTAATAAGCTAAAAGAGAAATAAACACCGGAAGTCACAGTTTTTAAGCTCTAAGTTTTGTATTTTGCGAAATGACCTCTTCGTAGGCCGCGATGATATCTTACTTGTCTCTTTACATACGCATACGTTTTTCTTAAATACTCCTCGCTGCGATGATGATTTCTGAATAAAAATGCAAAGCTAAGTGGTGATAATTGCTCCGTTTCGCAAATTACAGATCTGTTCTTGCGAAACGAGCTCTTCGTCAACCGGGACGGTATGTGACTAACTTGTTTCTTTCATTCGTAGACGCTTTTCGTAAATATTACAGGGGCGACGCCGGGAATTTTCCTTGGTGGGGCATTTAAGTACTCTAGGATGCAATCTGATGCAATCTGGTGCAATCTGAACGATAAAATTTGGCAAACACTAGGATTTCATTGTGGTCAACAAAGTAAGAAAAACGTTTTCTTTAAACAACATCTGTATTTTGCGAAAACGACCTCTGCATCGACCACGACGATATTTAATTTGTTTCTTTTCATTCATAGATGCTTTTCGTAAATATTTAATTGTTCGCTACGATGATGGTTTTTGAATGAAAAAGGAAAGTCAAGAGGTCACGAGTGCTCCGTTTTGCAAATTACAGATCTGTATTTTGCGAAACGAGCTTTTCGTCGACGGCGACAGTATTTAAGGTGGCTCGACTGGGTTTTTGAGCGACGATACCGTTTAGCTTTGAGAAACGTGTGTACCACCACAAACGATCCAACGGAAAATCGATTGCCACAGCTGTACTAGAGAAAGATCAAAGTTTCAGATGAGGTTAGTTTTATGGAAATCGGAGTTGCCAAAGCAACGTTATGACGTCACTTCCGGTTTTACATAATACCGAATTACTTGCCATCAAGAGATAATTTTAGAAAACGCTCTCTGGATCTTCGACCTGACGTACTTGTCCTTAGGTCTTCAAAATTTTGCAAATTTCTATGGAAGCGTTTTCGAGAAAATTTCGAGTGAAGTTTTAAGGTGTTAAAATACAACAAAAACAAAACAATTTTGAAATGTTATGCAAACTTATGTCTACAGGGCTTGATGAAAAAATTTTTTGGTCTTACATGAATTTTATACCATCCAAATACCTTAGGTGAAAATCTCAAGGAAATCGCTCCGTTTGGATTTCAGAAATATTACCTTGAATATGAACTGACCTGGAGTGGTATTTCGCTTTTACATCAAAAATTGACCCTACATTTATTAAAATTGTCATGAAGTAAAAAGCGAATGATGAATTTTTTTAAAACTTAGTCCTCATGAAGATTAATTAATTTTTAATACAATCTCCAAGTTTCAAATTCATTGAAACATTCTAAGGCTGTAAATTTTTAGCGCCAACTCAGGAAAATATTGAGCTGATTTTCGCGCTTGTGGCTTGTTGTTTCATTATGCATCTCCATTGTCTCAAATCGCCGTGGAATTGTAGCTTTCAGTACGTCATGAATTCATGTAACACTTAAAACAAAGCAATGAAGTGTTTATGAATTCATTATGTACTGAAATTTACAATTGCATGGCGATTCGAGACAATGGAGACACATAATGAGATCAACAAATCACTTTCGTGAAAATCAGCTCAATATTTTCCTACGTTGAGGCTGTAAATTGACAGCCTTAGAACGTTTCAATGAATTTGAAACTAGGCAGGTGTATTGAATATTAATTAATCTTTGTGAGGACTAAGTTTTAAAAAAATTCATCATTCGATTTTTAATTCATGACAATTTTAATAAGTGTAGGGTCAATTTTTGATGTAAAAGAGAAATAACACTCCAGGCCAGTTCATATTCAAGGTAATATTTCTGAAATCCAAACGGAGCGATTTCCTTGAGATTTTCACCTAATGTATTTGGATGGTATAAAATTCATGTCAGACCAAAACATTATTTCATCAAGCCCTGTAGACATAAGTTTTAATAACATTTCAAAATTGTTTTGTTTTTGTTGTATTTAAACACCTTAAAAATTCACTCGAAATTTTCTCGAAAACTCTTCCATAGAAATTTGTAAAATTTTGTAGACCTAAGGACAAGTACGTCAGGTCGAAGATCCAGAGAGCGTTTTCCAAAATTATCTCTTGATGACAAGTAATTCGGTATTATGTAAAACCGGAAGTGACGTCATAACGTTGCTTTGGCAACTCCGATTTCCATAAAACTAATCTCATCTGAAACTTTAATCTTTCTCTAGCACAGCTGTGGCAATCAATTTTCCGTTGGATCGTTTGTGGTGGTACACAAGTTTCTCAAAGCTAAACGGTATCGTCGCTCAAAAACCCAGTCGAGCCACCTTAACTTGTTTCTTTGTATTCGTGGACGTTTTCGTAAACATTTTTCACTAGAATAATGCTTTTTCGTAAACATTTTTTACTAGAATGGTAGCTAATGTAAAGGTGGCTGAACACAGTTTTACTGTACCTATGCATCATTCACTGTCATTTTAAAACCACAAACGTCCGGGCGCCCAAAATTGGCGAGGCAAAAAAATAAGCAACAAGCTTTAAATTTGGATATTTTTCTAGAGCTTTTAGGGTGTTCCCATGGCAACATGGTGGATTGTAAATCAACAAGCAATATTTGGTTTCTTTTATTTTCCGACAATCTAATCATTAGATTTTGTCCATCATTTGTCTCCAGCAAACTCGTAAAAATATTCGCATGTTAACACCGGTCTCATGTAATTTTGACAGAGGGATCTTCCGTAATTTGTTTAATATGTTTGCGTTTTGTAAAAATCTCCTTTGTTAGATTTCAAATTTTTGATGGCAGGTGAGTTCGGCATGTTCGGAACTATTATTGTGCCAATTTTCATGAAAATATAATGAGTGGTTCCAAGGAAAGTCGCGAAAACATCCAGTCACAATTTTTTGGTCAGCTGCGCATGCGTTGCATTTGACTGTTCTCAAGACAAGACAAAAACGAAAAACGCACTGATATTCCATGGTTGCTAGCAACATTCACGACTTTCAGCAAAATGTAAAGTCAATAGAATTGTTAGAAAACGGCTAACTACTTAAATAAGCTAAAGCCATGTTCACTACACTTCAATTATAATCAAATGAATTATAATTGAGGCTATCATATAGTACTCCATTTTAAATTCCTTTCAATTTAAAAGGAATAGACAAATGAAAGCAACTGCCAGCTCTGAAGTGCTTTGTACCTAACAACACAGTCCATTAGTTCAAATAAATATCTCCTAACTCTTGCTGCTGCTTCCCGGAAATTCTTTTTCTGTCGCAAATGAGAATCAGAAGTTTGAACTGTTTGTAGCACCACATGTCTGTTATTTTGCTCAATCATGCACTGTAATTACTTCAAACAATTCCCAAGACGTTGTTTGAAATAATTATAATCCAATCATAAACAATGACTGAAAAATATCTAGTGTGAACTCTTTCTTGTTATAATTTGATTACAATTGAATCATAATTGAGGTCTAATGTCCCACAAATCTATCTGATCGGCAAATTTTTTGCCACAGTTAAAGAAATATTTCCCTTCCACCATAAAACATGTCTGGTGTTTTGAAAATCATCGCATATTATGCTGAACATGAGCATTTTCTGCCATCAATTCCAAGATCCATAATTACAGCCAAATGTTTTCAAGTAGACTGGAACTCAAGTGAGCCAGGTCCGCGCATGCGAATCTGTGACAGTGCCCCTTTAAGTTTTACACAGAAACAATAAGATTATTCACTCTTAGTTTCTTTGTGTTATCCATTCCACTCAGAGGCTGGTCCCATAAGGGACCTTGCATCAATAAACTCAATATGTCACCACTCTAACGTATGTGTTGTGGTTCAAATTGTTCTGTGGTTCGAAATTTTTTTTTGATTTTTTTCCTTTTTCTAGGATTTTGTTAATGACTATGGGACAAAGGAAAATCAAAATCAAAATTTTCAAACCAAAGAAAAATTTGAACCACAACATATTTTCTGAATTATATTTAAAACATATTTTCTGGTTACCTTTAAACCCCTCTAAAGAATTTGCCATCATTCTCCAAACAATAAATACAGTTGCTGCAACGAATGCATCTCAATTTTCCCCAAACGCTTCTGTAGCCAAATTGAGAAACCTGCAATAAATTTAATTAATGTCATTGTCCTGCAATAAAGTGACACATTAAATGTAATGCATATATGACAATAAGCATGACAAGATCAGAGAAAAACAACAGTATGGCCTAATAGGGAGACACATCCCTGTCGCACCTTATTTGTGCTGGACTTTGGGTTATGCGACAAAAGAAAAGCACACACTTTATTACAATGTACCATAAGCCTCACTTATCTCCCCAGGCACTTGGGGATGGGGACAAGAGTACTGGCAGAGCTTTTCTTATCTACATTGTACCCAGCAAAGCAATGGCTGGATCACTGAGACAAGATTAAGGCAAAGGTGTATAAGATGACAAAGCAATGCCAAAAATAACATTTCCAATGGGAGGGTGGGTGGAAAACTAAATATTTGTTGTGCAAAGTTCACTTTTATGCAAGACTCACGGTACTGCCAGGATAGTACTCCATAGTACTCCATTTTAAATTCCTTTCAATTTAAAAGGAAAAGGCAAATGAAAGCAACTGCAGCTCTGAAGTGCTTTGCACCTAACAACCTAGTCCATTAGTTCAAAAAAATATCTCCTAACTCTTGCTGCTGCTCCCAGAAATTCTGTTTCTGTCGCAAATGAGAATCAGAAGTTTGAACTGTTTGTACCACCAAATGTCTGCTATTTTGCTCAATCATGCACTGTAATTACTTCAAACAATCCCCAAGAGGTTGTTTGAAATAATTATAATCCAATCATAATCAAGGACTGTAAGTATCTAGTGTGAACTCTTTCTAGTTATAATTTGATTATAACTCAATCATAATTGACGTCTAATGTGAACACAGCGTAAGACTAAAAAGTCAAGTTGCAATAATGATTTATGTCAGCTACTTCAAATGTATTTGAGATAGGAGAAAGCCAATATATAGATTATTAGAACTCTTTTCTAAACTATAACTTACAGTGATGTGCCAGAGATACATTGTTCTTCCAATGACACCAATAGGGGATGATCTTTTTGGCCACATCCTTGGCCAAGTCTTACCCACACTCCTGGCAATGTTTGCTTCTCCTATTTTTAAGTGAAACCATTCAATTAATTATTAATGTGAGTATATAAACTGATGTTTAAATCACTTATTACAGTGTATGAATACATTCCAAAAGAAGAGCATATGCATTGACCATTTTTGGTGTAAACAAACAGAAATTTGCTTTAGCTATCAAAAAAAATTGCACTTTGTTAACGAAGAATTAGCTGTCTGGTTTTCCAACTTCGAGGAAAGATAAGTAAAGCTCTGACATTTTTAGTGGCTGAAGTTAGGTCAATCCACAATGACACATCAATATCCCACCATTCAATGAAATGCCAGGAAAGCTGCCAGGCAACAACTTCAATGAAATGGTTTGAAAATTTCAATAAGTGAAATAAATGTAATTGAGATCACTCGATCGGATATGATTTTACTGGCATAGTCTATGGGAGACGAGTCTAACGTCAGACCTAACGATTATCATATTAACCTTCAGGTTCAATGGCGAATTTCTTACATGGCCTTTATCACTTTCAGCAGCTTTTATTTAACGGGGAAATTTTTGTTGTCAAAATCACCCTCTGAATCAGTGAATGTCTGGACCCACCTTAAAGGGACACTGTCATGAGGGCGCATGCGCCAGTTTCTGAAATTGAAACTTGAAAAGTTTAGCCTAAATTTTTCAAGTTGAACTGTCAATTTTAAAATGGGGCCAACTAGCCGGTAGTCGCCGTCCCGGTAGTCGGGACGGAAAGGGATATTTGGTACACCAAAAAGAATGATGAAAGAGTAGTTGAAATCCCATAAACGTGTTTATTTCGAAGATACAATTTCTAAGTCATGACATGATGTGAAACAAATTAATTGCAGGCTACTAAAACTTGCTACGTTTCAGTCTTTGTGGTACAGGCTACAAAACTTGTTCCGATTCTGTCTTCTCGGTGCAGTTGTTGTCATTGGAATATTGCTTACATCATGAAAAAGCAAAGGATTTGAAATTATTAGCGGTATGTGAGTTGGGACATGACCCTTCAAAAAAAGCGGTATTGAAAGTGGTATTGAAAGCGGTATTACACAGCGGCCGTTGAAAATATGAGCGCTTTATAAGACTTTATATGGGGACAAAAATAACATAGATTTCGAATGCTAAGTGAAATATGTCCCTTTATTAAATTAATGTCCAAATGATTTGGACATTAATTCAATAAAGGGACACTATTAAACCCATGTCTGGTGTATTCTTTTGTCCCTTGGAGCTTTTCTAGCCATTTCCAGTTTCTTTGTCGCCATTGTTTTCCCTTCATAAGATGGAGTGACAAGGCAAAACACTCAGTTTGAAACCGACTTCCACTTGGAGGCGATTTGCGTCCCAAAAATCTATTCGATCGGCAAATTTTTTGCCACAGTTAAAGAAATATTTCCCTTCCACCATAAAACATGTCTGGTTTTTTGAAAATCATCCATATGATGCTGAACATGAGCATTTTCTGCCATCGATTCCAAGATCCATAATTACGGCCAAATGTTTTCAAGTAGACCGGAACTCAAGTGAGCCAGGTCCGCGCATGTGAATCTGTGACAGTGTCCCTTTAAGTTTTACACAGAAACAATAAGATTATTCACTCTTAGTTTCTTTGTGTTATCCATTCCACTCAGAGGCTGGTCCCATAAGGGGCCTTGCATCAATAAACTCAATATGTCACCACTCTAACGTATGTGTTGTGGTTCAAATTGTTCTGTGGTTCGAAAAATTTTTTGATTTTTTTTTTCCTTTGTCTAGGATTATGTTAATGACTATGGGACAAAGGAAAATAAAAATCAAACTGGTTTGAAAATTTTCAAACCAAAGAAAAATTTGAACCATATTTTCATAATTTTCTGAATTATATTTAAAACATATTTTCTGGTTACCTTTAAACCCCTCTAAAGAATTTGCCATCATTCTCCAAACAATAAATACAGTTGCTGCAATGAATGCATCTCAATTTTCCCCAAATGCTTCTGTAGCCAAATCAAGGAACCTGCAATAAATTTAATTAATGTCATTGTCCTGCAATATAGTGACACATTAAATGTAATGCATATATGACAATAAGCATGACAAGATCAGAGAAAAACAACAGTATGGCCTAATAGGGAGACACATCCCTGTCACACCTTATTTGTGCTGGACTTTGGGTTATGCGACAAAAGAAAAGCACACACTTTATTACAATATACCATAAGCCTCACTTATCTCCCCAGGCACTTGGGGATAGGGACAAGAGTACTGGCAGAGCTTTTCTTATCTACATTGTACCCAGCAAAGCAATGGCTGGATCACTGAGACAAGATTAAGGCAAAGGTGTATAAGATGACAAAGCAATGCCAAAAAATAACATTTCCAATGGGAGGGTGGGTGGAAAACTAAACTGTTGTGCAAAGTTCACTTTCATGCAAGACTGTACTGCCAGGGTAATGTAGACTATGAGCAGTCGCTCTTTCCCAGCTTTAAATCTGTTGAGCAAGGAATGAAAAAACATTGGTGAGCGGAAAATGGCCGCTCAAAAACTGGGGCGCTTGTCTCACCCCCAGTTTGTGCGCGGCCATTTTCTGCTCGTCAATGTTTTTGGTTTCTCGCTCAACAGACTAAGCTGGGAAAGAAGGACTGCTCGTAGTCTAGGATAATGCCCTGGGGCCGGATTCACGAAGCCCTGAGTCTAAAGTTAAGACATATCCTACAATAACATGTAAGTATTGTTTCTTAACAATAGCCTATTGTTGGAATGACAAAAGACTATTGTTAAGAAACAATACTTAGGATATGTCTTAACTTAGGAGGGTTTCATGAATCCAGCCCCTGGTGTGTATAGTGTTAGATTGCTTTTATAGCAAGACGGTGTCTCTCAAAGTTCAATCAATAGGTAAGATTGTACCACTAACTAGACACCATGCAGCAAACTACTTGAATGAATACAGCCATACACTGTATGTAAGGCTCGCAAAAACAAGAGCCAGTACATGTACAAGCAAAGCCAGAATAATTATTCTAAAGGAATTTATCTTGAGTACATAAAAAGAAAGCATTTATTTCTAAATAAGCCCTTCATTAGGTCCAAACATTCTAAATTAACGGTTTGCAGCAGGTATTAAAACATTCAGTATGAAACTCTAGTGTTTTAATATTTATAATATAGAGGGCAAAATTACTGAATGCTGATTGGCTGACGAAGAGGGCATTTTTTCTTAATTGAGGGCAAAATTACTCGCTCGTGATTGGTTGAGCATCAAATTTTCTCACTTGTGATTGGTTGAGCGCGTCGTCGTTGCATTCAGCTTGCTCGGCGGGATTTTGAAGAAAATTTACAAACGGAGCGTTCGCATGTTTCGCCGGAGATTTTGTTATAAAAAAGGAATGAAATCGGAAGATACCTAAGAAAGGAATTCTACAGTTGAATTACAGCATTTTACGCCAAACAGGAAGCGATTATTTGTGTCAACTCTGGGATTAACTAGACGCTTGAGGCCAGTTTGCGACGTTGAAGATCTAGAAGAAATTCATTCATGGCGACAAAAGCTGGTTTTAAAGTTCCATCACTTCATTGAAAAAATTCAGATTTCTGCGGACCTAAAGAAAAGAACTTTGACGTATTTTGCTGAAAGGAAAAATATACGTTTAACAGGAGAACGAATAAGACTAAAAGACGTGAAAGAAAGCAATTAAATCGCCAAACGTGCAAGCAAGTTTGAACTCTCGCCATTTGTTGTTGTTATCACAGCGGCAAAAACTTCAAAACACAGGTACGCTAAAATAACACTTGCTTTGTTTTTGTCGTAAAGTGTCTATGTTTTCTAGATGTACATAGCAGACAAATGTATCTTTGACCAAATAGAAATTTATTTAACCACAGTGAGTTGAAAAGTTTTTCTTGTCAGTTTGCGAGAGAGTATTTTCACTTCGGTTGGTTTGAAGTCCGAGTGACTCTTAAAAAGTCTGAAACGTTTCCCTATAATTTTGCCCTCTATATTATAAACAAGTAATCGCATGTTCCCTCGTAAAATTAAGAATTAATATCACTTGTGTTTTCAGAAGCTGTAGAAGCGACTCGGGCCATTTTTTAAGCTTCTGAAAACACGCGTGATATTAATCCTTAATTTTACTCGGGCCCATGCGATTACATATACAAATGATAACATTAGCCACATATTAAGGTTTCTTTCTTTGCTACAATTCTTTTTCTTCTAGCACAAAGGATTTGTTCAGTCCTCTCTTTTGTTTGCTGGTTTTTATGTTTGGTTGTCGGTCACCTTGTTGTTCAGTCATTCATGGGTTCAGTTGTCCTTTCAATTGTGCTTCGATTTTCTGTGCATTATTTTGGCTGCCCTTCCATTTGTTCATTCTCGGTTTGTGATTTTGAGTTGAGCTGTTCGTGTCTTTTACTTTTAACATAAATAAAGTACATGTATATGAACTGAAAATTATCAGTGATCAAGACTTTTACATGTAGTTTGTTTTGGTTTGGTTTGTTTTTAATCAAAATGCTTATGGCGTTTTTTTTTAACTCCTTCAATTCATCTTCTTGCATTTCTACAAATGTACATTCCTCCTTCACTTGGGGGCCTGTAGTTGTGCTTACATCCCATTCTTTCCCTTTTTTCTTCCATGCCGCATTATATAGATATGTATCTCTCCGTTTCCTTGGTATTTTTGTCTATCCGAGCTCTGTTTCCTCATCTCCGTCATTCACTGGTGCTGTGTTTCTGTTTCCAAAATAGAGCACAGTCTAGTGGACTTTGGTTTTGTGTCTTACGCTTGGTATGACTAGGACTATGGTCTTGGGATCTTATATCTTTGCATTCTGTCCCAAACAAAGCTTCACTTCCTTAGGTACATGTATGCTTATGCTTAATAACAATCATAACAAAATTGCTAAAGCTGAAGCACTGTACATGTATACATGTACTTAGTTTGCAACTTGCTGTTACTATTCCTCCAACATGTAGTTTTCCAGGATGTTAAAACTAGTTGTTTAAGATTCTGATTTTATAAAAATTTTAACGAATTATTTAATTTGTAAATAATTAATCTACAACTGTTACCTCTGCACGACAGATGTGAACTTGTTTTGGCCACTCAAGTACTGGCCCATTTGAGTAGTCATCAATTTCAGTTCCCCTGACATGCAGAGATACATTGTACCTTTGGCTCTCCTGTGGCACCAGATTGCCCTTCCACAATATACTGAACCTTTAGTGAATACGAAAAAGATACAGTTGTATTAAATGCATATATTAATTTTTCAATCAAATTTCGGGTCTTACTTCGTGTACCGCACAGATGACGTAAAACAATAGGAAACATTGTTTTTCGGCCATTGTTTTTGGGTAAAAGAATTTTTATGAAGCATTGTTTTCTTTTGTTTTACGTCATTTCTGTCCTCTACACGAAGTAAGAGCCCAAATTTCTGCTTTGATTCACTCATTTCTTATAAATTATATGTTTAAATTTTAAAATAAAGTCATGTTAAGTGTTCCACAAGCAAAAGTGTGTACATGTGTGGATGTGTGAGCTTGTACATACACTGTATGTGGGTGTGTGCATGTGTGTAGACCTAACTGCTTCCCATAGCCTTTGCTACCAGTCTCCACTTATCACTTCAGATCGTTTTTGTCTTGTTGTTATTGATTTTTTTTTTATCAGAGTATTAAGCAATATTGAAAATTGTTTAATTTCTATTTCTCATATTCCCTGCCACCTTGGAAATCCCACTTCACTTCACTCCACTTCACTCTCCCTCTCTTTTCTTCTATCCCATAAGAGATGCACTGCAGGGCTCGAAATTGTGAACAATACAGTCGCATTAATTTTGCAATTTAATTTTTGTGTTTGCGACTAAAACTTCCGGAGGAGTCGCAAATTTGCCAGTAGTTTTCGCCTTGGCCAATAACGAAATAAAAAGGCTACTAGTCGCTACTTTGCCACTATTTTTGCCGAAATAAATAAAGAAATGAAAAAATATATTGTTGTGTGCCTTGATTATCGTAGAAATTTCAAGATATAGGGTAAAATTGCATCTAATTTACCTGCAGTGTTACGTACGCAACGCCGTTCCCTCGATCGGCCGCCATTGCAGCGGTTTCTTTTCATATGTATTGCAGGCTCGTATTTTGGTTTGTTAAACCGCTGGATTAAAGCTCTCATCGCAGCCGTTCGCGGCCAGTAGAATCGGCCAAAGTATCTGAAGTATCATCAATTTTGCAACGGTGATGGATGTTTAAGTGATGTTCCTTGATGCTGGAAATCTTTTAATTTCACCAAAAATATAATTTTGAGTTGTATGGGATTAAACACTAGTTTTAAGATCGAGAAAAATGTCTTGATCGTTACGATTGCGGTGGCCAAGTTTATAGTATTACATGGTTCATTCTGTACACAAGCGCAGTGATCATTAGAGATAGCGTGAAAGCTGTTGAAGTAATAAAATCAAAGTCTTGTTGATTATTTGTTAGTCAAAGTTATTTTTTAACTAATAAAAATTGTGGTTACTTAGTTTTGCAACTCAAATTCGTGAACTTGCGACTTGATTTTCGTATCTAGTCCCAAAATGACGACTGAACTTTTTTTTAATTTCGAGCCCTGCACTGATGCTAAACATTGGATACTGATTACCAATAAAAAAGAATAGCTCAAAATGAATAACAATAAGACACATTTGTACAAAGATAAATATACATGAAAGGAATAAACAAGAATGTTTTTTACAACTCTAAAATTGTACCTGTTCAGAGATGAACCAATATCCATCCTGTTGATGTCCAAAATGTTCAATTGGTTTGCATATCCTTGGAGAACCAAGCATATGGTTATTTTTCAGGAATTTATAAAATTCCACTATATCCTTTTGGCTCACATATCCACTCAAACTAAATGACCCTGAAGAAAACTGCTCCCACTGACAATAGATAAATTTCCCTTTCGAGTCAAAGCAGCTTGTTGGTAGTACAACTTGCCTGTAAATTAAAGACAGAAAATATATTTCAAAATCATTTTTTTTTTGTTAATCCTAAAACACTTTCAGCTAAAGGGTAGCTTATCAATGTAATCTCTCTTTCCAAATTTTCATAGTCCAATCACATCCTTATTGGTTGTGTTTAGATACAAATTATATCCCCCAAAAGCTGTCGCATATGTTTTGTTTCAATTTTATCCTTGGTTCAAATTTTATTTTCCTTTGTTTAAAACTCATTATCTTACATTACCATAGCCAAAAACAAAGGAAAATAAAATTTGAACCAAGGATAAAATTGAACCACAACACATACAAATATATGTCTTAAGCCCCATGAACATGAGCAATTTTCTTTTTTTGCTCAACTTTTTACTCATGCGCGAAGCGGCATGAGGTAAGGTTTTGGCTCCGTTTTTCTTGTTATTATTATTATAATAATTAATTTTATTTTTTGTGTCACGATTTTGCATGCACATTTATGCATGCATATTTTAAATTGTGCACTTCCGGTCCATAGCTTTGCCACTACACTTCCTGTTTAGTGACTTCCGGCTACTCTCACTTCCGGTAAAAGAGCATTACTTAAGTGTCATGACAGCGTCTCCTGCAACCCTCCTTACATTAGTAATGTTCACGTTTGGTATATATAAGACATAGAAGAATCACTGGCTTCATTGTGGTACAGCCTTCATTTCCAAAACAATCAATAGTAAACAATGTCACCGGTTTGCAGGAACGATGACTGAATGAAAGGAGTAACTCTTCTCCATATCGGACATCTTCTTATTATGTTTAAAATGTATCGTAAAACTTTCTTACGCATGCGTATGAGTATAGGCTGCTAGGAGCCTCTTGTTTTTTCTATGAAAAATGTCCTTGCTGAAAAACTGGCATGCTAGTTTCCCTTTATCAAATAAAACTTGTCATCTGAAATTTACTCATGTAGATGTGTTGACAAAAAAAACTTCAGTGTCAAATATTTGTGGCAATTAGACCCATACACCTCGTTCGTGTGTTTATCTGAGTCTTAATAGCGGCTGACGTGTTCTAGCCAGTTCAGGATTTTTTTTTGTTTTTAATATTACAAACACTACGAGCTCAATCATCCATCAGCCAGAAGGATCCACGATCTGTTTTTGCATCCCCTCTTTGTGGCTGCATGTCACTTAAAGTACCACTGCCAAGACACGTGATAATTACGCGAACCTTACTTGAAAAAAAAAAACAGTCATTTTTTTTTATATGCACTTTTCCTTTTTTTTTATGCAGCATTCTGGCTTTTTCTCTTTGGGGGCGTGCTACTCTGCTGTCTTAAGTCCTTCCTGGCACATAAGAACTTACTTGTCAAAGAAAATTTGTACACACAGGCAAATTATTAATTTTGTCAAAGAAAACTTGTCATAGCTTTAATAGCCCTAACCACCGAATTAATTTTACATAGTTTTGCACGCAAGCTTAATTATAAAAAAAGCAATCACAATTTAAGGTTAAGCTTAAACCTAATATCTTTTGCTGAAATTTTCAAAACAAATTCCTTAAAATTATAAAGCGCTTAAAATTCTTGCCTTCTTTCCAGAATCTGTGCACATAAGTCTCGCCAATGTACACAGCCAATAGCCCTCCTGGACATGGCCAACACCAGTCACTTCAGCAATTAATTTCAGCGTAAAGTCGCCGAACTCTGAGTAGTTGCCGTTTGCAGACAGGATGAACGTTAAGCCATCACTCATCATGAATGGAACCTGGAAAAATAATAACATCTGGTGGTCGCCACGCAAAAGCTGTAATAAGCTTAGGTTTTCTTCAAAAACGCCCCAAAAATGTCATGGATCGAAGGTCGATTATCCAGGACCCCGTTGGTTGATCAAAAAGCGACTAAATACGGGAATTATACATAATTATACCACAAAAGTCTTTTAAAAATGAAATCAGGTTTTTGAGCCCTTCCGCCATATTTTTTCACTTCCCATAACACCGAGCGTGCCTCGCATCACAGCAAGAGATTATCGATTTCCCAACCTCGTTCCCAGGGTCTTCTCGGTTTTCAATATGGCGGCGCTTCGAGAGAAGACCCTGGCACACAGCAGATCACGTGATCAAAATCTGCACTATTTGTGAAGATGTATTCAAAATGGCGGCCAAGGAAAAGAGTGAGAAGATCTGAGTACGAGATTGCAAACCGAGGGGAAAACAAACAAAATGGCGGCCAAGGAGGGATTTCTGTGGAACCAAGTGGAACCATTTATCGACCTGTAAAGTTTTTCTTTGCCTTGCTGTTTCAAGAAAAATGATACACAGGCAATGAAGGTAAAAATTCGAAACGCCGCAGATTACGAAACATGTTTTTTTTTTTCAAGGAAGCACGATTTCAAAGGAAAGGAGTAAATTTACCGTCTCAGCTATAAAGGGACTTTTGGTTTCTTATATTATAGTAAGTATTTTCGGCTTCTTTTCCCACGATCACGCCCGCAAGCAACAAAATAGCATGAAGTTTTTGTGGTAATATTTTTTCGATTTAACCGTCGATGCTTTCGCCGTTGCTCTTGCGCGGGTATCACCGTTTTGTTCATTTTTGTGTTTTGTTGGCATTTTATAGTAATTTACCGTCTTCCCCTCAATAAAACACTTTTACTTGATCTTTTACTCAGAGATGGTTTGCTGATCCAGTCAAAACACTGACAACAGCAAAATATAACTCTTAAGTATTTTAAATTGTAAGAACTGTATTTTATGTAAATTTTAATTATTTTAAATGTTAAATAATTAGTAAATGAATATATATTATAATTTAGGATAGTGTCCTAATTTAGTGGGAGACTGCTACATTTCTTGACACTGAAATAAAGTTGTTATTATTATTATTATTATTATTATTATTATTATTATTTACTCATTTCTGGGAATATCTCCCACCAAGTTAACATTTTCTAAACAAAAGAAAAGAAAAGTGAAGACAAGTCAAAGTATTTTTCTCATATTTGTTAGAGGTGTTTGTCACAATTGTTTCTGAGGAAAACATGTACAATTTATGTTGGAAATGACAGCAGTGTGATTAGTGTATTTTATTACCAAATAAATCAAATCAAATAAACCTGTAAAGATTAAAGTACATTTACTCTATTTACAAATGCAACTACATCGATATCCGCCCTAAATGGTGACCAGGGGATGTGACAGTATTCTGAAACCAGCAAATAAACAAGTCATGGGCCAAAGCTACTCGTCCCCCAATTTAAAAATTATCATTTAACGGCCAAAATCTTTAATTCCAAATCTGCCGACTTTATACACACTTCCCTGTCAATCCCTACCTGGATATTGCACATGAAGTATACATATTGGTTCATGTCAACTAACTGTGACTGGTTAAAATAATATATAGCTTTGGTCAACTTCAGAAGCTGGACTGGGCTTCCTAAATCTAGCCATTGTTTACAGGTAGAAAGGTTTGGTCACTTGATTACCTGATTGTTTTAAATCAAAGCTTCCCTGTCTGATGTGGTAGGGATGCTTGTAAGCCCTTACAACCCCTAAGGCCATGTCAGTGGGAATCTTATGCTCCTGACACATTAAACAAAGCCAGACTGGACTGTAAGAGAAAGGCCTGACCAGAAAGCACACTGTTCTCCATGGTTGTGTTAAAAACTAAAATGTTAATAAAACATCATAAAGAAGCTTAATGTGTCATACTTATAACAAGGATGGCTCCCAAATAAAAAAGAAATCAGGAGCTATTCCTTTTCTGTTGGACAAGTGACAGAATTTCCTGATCAGACAGAAAAATCCACTAGACCTGAGCCATGGTTGTCAAAATTCATCAACATCTCCCTCCTTCATAGAGGCTTTTTTCAGTAAAAAACTGAAATGTAGAAAATATAAAATGAAAAGGGGGCACATGGGGAACATTTCTTGTGCACTTCACTTTTTCCTCTCCCCAGCCTCAGCTCAAAGACTAGCTTCTTATTGTGGCATGAAAGAATGTTTCACAGCTGATTATATCCTAGAATGTTTTTTTATTGTATCAACCCAATGGCTTGCAATGATTACCATTCTGAAATCCTGATATATTATGGTTCAAAGCCATATTAATCATATCATTTACTCATTCAAACAAGGAATAAAATTAATTTCATGCTTGACATTCTACTCCACTGTTTTCAGGCAAACAGACCGGCTCTTAAACCTTAAGCTGACTAGAGGCAAAAACATGTTAACTAGCATTCTGCTGACATGTGTTTCTCAAAAGTGCAGAAAACTTTGGAGCCCGAAAAGCTGTTATGTGCAGAATGTTTGTCAAGAAAAATTGAATTTTTAATGATTTTGACAGCTAAGCAAAAAAAAAAAAACACCCTAAGATCATTGGTCCAAACAAGTTGGGATGTAACCTGCATGGGTGCCTCTCATCTATCTCATAAACTATATGATATTACATGCCTCTGTTGACTCATATTTTTGCCACAAGGAAGAGCCCCAGGTCAAAAGGCCTGCTGTAAGAGAACTTCTGGTATTCAGAGTGCCTGGGATGATTTGCCAGCTATAAACTACATTGCCATTTCATAGAAGCAAAATCTTAAAAACACTTCTTGGGTCTGAAATGTGGTTGGGAATTTTGAGGGTAAGATTTCCATATAATCCCACAAATTATAAATAACTTCTATAAACTATGAATAAGTTCTGAAGACTGAAACAAAAGCCAAAACAAAAGATTGCCTAAATAAAAACAATAGTACATACATTCATGTGCAAAATTGGGCCATTCCATTTAATATCTGCACCCCCCTCCCCCCATTGAGGTATAAGGAAATCTTGGGGGGGGGGAGATACTTGCGTCGGCATCCTTTGATCTTCAAAAATTTCCCAAGGGGGTAACAAAAAGATCTGCTATTTCTAAAGGGGGTGTTCTGTCGGCACTTTGATCTTTTTTTCCTTAGGGGGGATGTTGAGTGTATACCTCAATCAGGGGGGGGGGGGGGGTGCGAATATAAAATGGAATGGCCCATTAAATTGTTGGGGGTTATACTAAAATCTTGCCATTTTGAGGAATGCATACCTGTTTTGTTTTTTATTGACATATTTTAAAAACTAAATTGAGCTTAACTTCAGTCAAGCTGTCACAAGTGAATAAGTAACTGAATAGCAAACATTTGGCGGTCGGCTCTGCTTTATTTATGAAACCATAAATGAACTGAAAAACAAAGAAAACAAACTGTATAAAACAATAGAGCGCAAGACAACAATAGGTACAAAACAAGACATGTTTTTACACCGAGGTTCAGCCAGTATTCTAGACTCTATTAAATTACATTACGCCCAGCATTCCATTCCAGTCATTCCAAAATTCTATAAATTATCACGTACCGGAGGGTGAGTGGCGAATGGTCTTTCAAAAAATTAAGATTATGGGTCTCGCAGTCTCGGTTATTTGAGCGGTTCTGCACGTCTCTGTGTCTCGATTTATTTGGTAAAGCCTTTCCATATAGCCTTTCTCTCCGCCTCGCATTTTGAAAGTTTAAAAGTGTAGGGCTCGCAGAAAAAATATCTCGAATTTAAGCTTACCATTCGCCACCCGTTACTGACGCAAAGCCTGAAAATCGGCGAATTATCTCTAAATCTTACGCTTGTTGGATCATAGCCGCATCGTCAGGAACAACTGCAGTTTTGTTAACAGTTACTCAGGAAAACTGTTCAACTTTCACGTCTCGGAGACCTTCGATATAGCATTGTTTTGGTTTCTCGAAGAACCTACCGTGATCCGCCATCTTTTCTTAGAAAAACGTAAACCAATCAGAATAGATGTAAGAATCAGGATCAATAAACCAATCAGCGGTCGTTTTAGATCGCTGTGTGCCAGGGTCTTCTCTCGAAGCGCCGCCATATTGAAAACCGAGAAGACCCTGGGAACGAGGTTGCGTCCCCAGAGCCGCTTGGCTCTCTTAGCCGCCGGAGCCTGAGCAGGCTCCGCGAGGCGGGGACGAGAATTAGTGGAGCGGATATGTCACAGGGTCCAGAGGAGCTCTATTTGATCGTACAAGACGCTATATTCTTCGAATCGTCGCCGTCTTGAAAGTTTAACTGATTGCGTTACACAATATGTACCGCGGGCCAAATTACTAAGGGCGCAATTATCTTCGGAAAGCGAAGCTTTCCGAACAAGGCACGAAGTGCCGACAACGAGGCACGAAGTGCCGAGAGAAAAGAAAGGAAAGGGAGGAAACTTGTACCACGTGACGAGTTCGATGTGAACCGCATCATCTGGTGACGGAAGTGCGGTGAGCCGTTACTAATTCAAAATTCAAAACAGCTGTGGAGGGAAAATAAAAAACATGTTAAATTCTTCTTTGAAAAGGTCTGCTCCTGCAAGAAAATCCACCTTAGAAGAAAAGAAAATTATCGAGCAGGACAAAACATGCTTACGTTTCGAAATGGTAGAAAGATTATTGAAAATTTAACGCGTGTTTAATTTCTTTTGTTGTTCAAACGGAAGCAGTTGCCAGACTGTCGCAATTGCGAGCGGAGGTTTTAGTATAAACAGCGAGCTAAAATTACAACCTTGACTGAAACAAACTTCAATTCTCTACAAGTTGAATAGCTTATTAAGCTACAGCTCTCTCTGCTATAAAGCTTGGATCCTGAAAATTAAAATCCTGCAAAGACAAAACTTAAATAGCTGGGCCCAGCGTGGCATTACGAATAGCAGAAAAGACATTCACGCCAACAGATCATTTCAGATCCTGTCATGTCCGGTATTTCAGAGAGAAAAGTTAAAGAAATTTAAACGGCTTTCTTACATAAAAAATCTACATGCTAATATTAGTAGCGAAAACAACACACCACCCGCCAGGCAAAAAAAGACGCTATAAAAATGAGGTGAAAATCTACAAGCGCGACACCACAGGAAACCACAACCGACAGACTTGACCTCTAGTCCGTTGCACGCGGCTTTTGAAAGGTTTTAAAACCCAGTCCACACTAAAATCCTTCTTGACAAAAGGCTAAATGTAGAATACCCATTTTACACTAGAACAGTAGAATTTGCGAAGAATTTCAGCAGACTTCTCAAGATTTACATCTTAAAATTCCGCGAAACTGCACACGGGCATGATCATAACCTTCGGCGGATGCGATAACGACTGAAAAAAAAACTTCCGATCATGCGCACAATACCTGATGGCGTCATTTCCGTCACCAGCTGTTGCGGTGCACATCGAACGAAAGCGATGCTTTCAAGCCGTAAATTTCGGTCGCCGCAAATGTAGGTTTACCTACTTTTTTGGATGGATTTCTTCGATATTTCCTTAG
Source organism: Cladopsammia gracilis (assembly GCA_022457155.1). Lineage (NCBI taxonomy): Eukaryota > Metazoa > Cnidaria > Anthozoa > Scleractinia > Dendrophylliidae > Cladopsammia > Cladopsammia gracilis. The sequence goes on along the minus strand of JAJGOT010000116.1, from coordinate 127,956 downwards.
AATATAGAAATTACAGATCACATACTTAAAATGAGGCGTTTTTATTGAATTTCGTGTGAGTTACAGGGATTTGAAAAACTATGCCTAAATCAGTTTCCTCCCTTTCCGTATTCTTCGGTATATTCTTCACTGTACGCCGATTTCGCAGCTTCCGAGCCAGTAGTAATTTGGCCCGCGGTACTTATTTTGTGTAACGCAATCAGTTTAACTTTCAAGACAGCGACGATTCAAAGAAAATAGCGTCTTGTACGATCAAATAGAGCTCCTCTGGACCCTGTGGATATGTGTGTGAATTGTGCGGGTTTGGGTTAAAAGCATGAAACTTGGCAAAAGAAGACAACTTAAGCTGCCTATCAAAAATGGATATGAGGCCATCCCAAAAAATTATGGGTTGGCGAGATAATAAGGGATTTCAAAATGGCGGCCATTTTGAACCGGAAGTCAAATATATAGAACCGGAAGTACAATTTATCCATACTTTAATTCCTTTAAAAAACACTTCTTTTCGGAAAAAAAAACAATCCACAATGCTACAGAAGCATTTATATCTTAGCTGTTTAAGAGAATGGATAAAAAAAATAAAAAACCAAGAACAGGGGTTAAAAAACGAAACTTTACCAGGAGTAATCGAAATAGGCATTTTTCTCTGCATGACATCACTTTACTTCGTATTTTTAAGCCTTACAGACACGAATAATGAGTACAGAGGGTTACTGAAGAGTTTGCAAAATCGTGGTATAGTACCAATACATATCATTGCTTTTACTTGCATAATACCGTTTTTGTAATTTGCGTTTTGAAAACAGAACATTGTCAAAAAATACCATTTAAGGAACATATGGCCTGACATCCTTTCCTATATTCGCATCGGACAAGTTCACAACATGACTTTGTTACGTCAGGGAGCGTTGTCCAGAATGGCTTCCAAATACTTTCATCCAAAAGTCCATCCCCATTGTTGTGGACTCGGCAGTGCTGGACTGGGCGTCAGCGCTTGTCCCCAAATATGACCATTTTGATATGCAGCGCGCTTTGTGTGTTATACCAAAGCAGCTCTGGTTGGTGGAATGGCATCTAGGGCTCTTCCCTTTTGAATAAGCAGCTGCTTTCTTGCATCATTGACTGTCATCTTGCTACTTGTTCTGTCGTAGAGTAGCACTACAAAGCGTTCTCGATGTTTTATACATTCGTCGCTGACCATGGAAGGGCTGTGAGATAGTGTAAGAAATGCACTTGTGACGTCAGGGTAGGACTTCCACGCATCTAGCGCTGTCTTCTTTCCTCTTTCCCCCAAACAAGACACCGTATCACAACCGATAAAGGCGTGGAAAACTGGAAGCGCTCTGGCGAATTGTGGTCCCAGGCTTCTTGATATCTCATGGGCGGCTATGTATCTGAGATGAGTTCCTGTGTCAAATGCTACCCTCTAGTCGCTCATGATCTTGAAATCGTTGAAGAACTGAAACTGCTAGAACAAGGACAACTGTTTCCACTGTGCGCGGGAGGATCTCGTTATGGCCCTGTTGAACTGCGTCTTGAGCATACAATAGCATTCTCGTGTCGGTCTCTTCTTGTGTACGGGGAGCCAAACTTGAGGTGTCATGACGTGGCAAAGTCAGATCTGGTAATGGCTTTTAAGCTGTTCTCAATGCATTCGTCTCACACGACGTCTACACGTTGACAAGGTGGAGCTGGGCGTTTATATACGGCAAGATGGACTGCTCGGCGTAATCGGAAAATGTTTTCTCTGTTCCTGGCCTCATGTTGACGACCGCAGCACCGTCAATAATATTGACATCAATACCACCGGCACCTCACTTTGTGGCGTAGTACTTGCCTGCAGGCATTCCGTAAGCTCAGACTTCTTCTTGGGTAGGCGCAACTTCCTAAAATGTGATAAGGATGGCGGGCATCCTTGATCAAGGTCGCAAAGTCCCGACTACGGGTCTTCGCATGAATAGACAACCCAACATAAATAGAAAGTGATGTCTCGCAAGATTAGTTTCGTCTCTCCTGCTTAACGTCTCCATCGCGGCGGTGATGATAGCTGTTGAATTGAAACAACTGAGAGATGGTAAGACCGGCTTGAGCTTTAGATAAAGTACTTGCTTGCATTTCAATGTTAGGACCATGACTAAAGATATCAGTGAAGCTGAAACAGAATTCACTTGGCATTTATGTTTAAAGGATCCGTCAAATGTGTACTTCCTTGCAAGCATGTCTTTGCGTGCAATACTTGCGGCCTTGGCTAGATGTATCGCTTCTTCATCGTTGTCTTCCTTGTGAGCTTTTTGCAACACATTGGCAAGATCTTTTTTGAAAGCCAGAAATACATCACGTACGATTTTTAAGCCTTGTAGTGTGAATACGTGGCGTTGTGTTTTCACCAAGCTGTGTCAAACGGGACGTGTGCTTTTCGGATAGATCGGAATGTTTGAAAACGGGCAGCTTAGCGGCACTGGTCGTACTTGACTCTTCGATAAACGAAATAGGTTCGGCAAGTGCGACCCCCCTCAGGTCGTGTCATCTTCATCTTTATCTCGTCGTCTCCATCTCGTCTTCTTCCTCTTCATCTCTGGCTGCCTTTTTATACAATAATGCTAAACAAGAAGCGTGATATTTTGCCTCCAGCGCTACAAGGTCACTTGCGCTTAACTTAGCCAGTAGCTTTTTATCCTGTAATACAGATGCACATTTTTGTACACGAGCATCTAGGCCAAGAGTTGAGACGTTGTGAAGAGGGTTTTTACGTGAACAACATTCATCACATATAAAGCATGTAGCAGCATTATCCAGTGATACAATAGAATTTGAGTGTGTGTACTTCCTGCCAACTACCTGCTCATGTTCAAGCGCTCGTCTTTTTCCCGCCCGTTTAAGCTTAGTTGAATTAAATTGGTCAGAGCAACTTTTGTGCCAGCTGCTAGCCTTGCATTTCATGAAAGTACTCTCCAAGCCGTCGCCTTCATCGAGCCGTGCAAGATCAATCTCTATAGGCATACAATGAAGATTCCTGAACTATTCGATATTCGCTGCCAATGTCTTGTAGCCTGCCCCGACATCCGATTCACTTTTAGAATTAGCAGGGCACCGCAAAGACTCATCTTTGTTTTTTCGGCAAATAGGATATCGATCCCAGTCGGTCTTGTTAATGCCTTCCGGTGTTTCGTGTTTACTTCCTGGGATACTGACACTTTTCTAGCCAGCGAGCAGGCTCTACTATTTGGGTTTCGCGCGCGAGTGCTATGCGAGCGGCGAAGCTGCGAATTCCTCGCCCCATTCTTCTCGCCGGCTCACAGCTACGCCGCCAAGATACTCGCGCGATACCCCAAACAAGTGTGCCTGCTCGCAGGCTAACACTTTTCGGCATTACTTCACTGAAAATCCAAGTGACTGAAATCAGGAAAAATTATAATATTTTGAAAACCCCGGCTTAAGCTAATGGTGAACTAATCGAACAAGCAGCAAATCGTTGAGTCACCGCAGCTATATGCTGTGAATTGGCCTTTAAAATCGTAATGAAAAAATATTTTACAGAAATCAAGAGCTTTATCCAGGATTGCGGCTCCTGCTTTATCTTACTTACATTTCAAATTTGTCTTAGCGTTTATCTATTTAAAAGGGTGTTAACATAAAGAATTGAATACGTTTGTATAAGTGTATGTCTTGCAAGAAAAAATAAAGAACAAATAATGAAATCCAAATACTTACAGTCAATGTAGACTCATTGCCACTATAACCTCCCTTTGGCCTCTGCATTGTGACAAGAGCCATGTGACCAAATGTCATGATTCACCTTGAGTAAGTGGTATTTATAAACTTCAGATATGGAGCCTTATACGATATCTTTGTCTATTGAAATTTCATTTATACCCGCACAGTCCAAAGTTTAGCGGTGATTCAGTAATTAGATTTATCCTAAACCGCTTCTGGTAAAAGAACTAAGCTCTTCCGGTCTAGAAAGGAGGTAACACAAAACGTTAAAACATTTAGTCCGTTGCGTACATGATAACCATATTATTTCACTAAAGAATGACCTTAATAACAAAACAACAATTTATTGACTTATTTTGAAATATGAACGCATTTTAAGCCAAAATTTAACTACTTCCGGTGGTGGGAACTTTCACTTCCGGTCAAGATGGCGGCCGTTTTAGAAACATCCTCTTAACATGCTTCAGCAGCAAAATTCGCAGTGGCCCCATATCAAGGATTCTTCAGTCTGTTAAAAGCATCATTTTTACAAATTATTGTGCTTTTAACCCTAAAGCGCACAATTAGATATCAATTCTGCACATACGCAGGCTAGCACTGCACAACACTGAACAACGTAAATGAAACAACAGAATGAGAAACGGAAAATACACTTACCTCTTCAACCGGGCTGCATAATAATTGGCTTGCTTATGCTCATAATCTATCACTTGGTTTCAAATTCCCACTAACGACAAAATATCAAAATCAATACCGTATTATGTACCATATGATTATACGTTGTATAGAAAGGTAGCGAGAGAGACTGATGCGAATCAATTACTGAGCACGAGAATCCGGCCAAGAACAAACACTCCTTTCACTCCGGGATATAGTAGAACCCCGCTAACTCGAACTCTGAAGGGAAACGAAAATCAGTTCGGGGGTTCGAGTTATTTTTGTTAATTATTAATAATAATAACGATATAAAGCGTGAACATAGTTTTATTATCTAGATTTCTGTGATAAACATTGCTCAATTTGCATGGGTACATGTTTTTGTAATATAAACGAAGTTTGTAGTGTATTGCTACAGTCCAACTAAATACAAACAACATTAAAGAAGTAACCATGTCCGTTTTCCTTTCTTCACTGCCGAGGCAAAAGACATTGCATCCGGTAGTGACTGAAAAGATCGTGAAATGAATGTTAAATACGTGATCAGTCTGAAGTTACAATCAAATAACAAGCAGCCTATTTCCTTGATGCTGTATTTTAAGAAGTCATAACAACAGAGCTCGAGTTATCGGGGTAAATTTGGGCCAAAGGAAACAGAAAAAAGTTCGAGTCGTAGCGGGGAATTCGAGTTCTCCGAGTTCGAGTTATCCGAGTAAAAATCACTCAAAAATGGGGCCAAATCCAATGAAATCGAACTCAGTTCGAGTTAGCGGGGAGTTCCCGAGTTATCCGAGTTCGACGGTTAGCGGGGTCCTACTGTACGAGCGAGAAGAACACGTAAGGCTCAAGAGAATCGATAGGCTCGATAACCAGCCGCTTTTCGGGAAACGAGCCCGACCGGACGCGAGAAAGCGGCGGAAAGATGGCATGATCGTAGACAACCGGGAACGAGGTTGTCGTGTGTACGAAAACGCGCGGCAGGTGACTCCCTCGCGCGTTCGCGTGTTATTCTCGCTTGGATATCCCTACTGCTTATAATCTAAATATCAGACTTGACTTTTCCACTAACCTTCACAAGTCGTATTATAATTTTCTCATAAAAAAAAGTTAGCATTGGGTAAACGGCGAAGTACACACAGCCAATATTGGCTCGCCATCGTAAGTTCAATTTATTTTGGCTTTGCATGCACTGACAACGAAATGCAGTCTCAAGAAGTGTTCCGTTTAAAGATCCTGAAGTTGTGTCGTACCCCGACATAGGACCTTCTCGATCTTGCTTGAATTTTTTTCAAATTATACGTGTTACTCATTTAATACCAAAGGACGGTAATTTTCAAAAACGTGTCTGCTAATCTTCCTCGATAAGCTATAGATTATCTTTTCATCTGAAGCTAGTTTAATACACCATGGAAGTGACTTCAACAGTGAACAATCTTGCTCCACGAGACCTGATTTTAGTCTGTATGGGTATAAACATCAAAACTAAAAACCAATACTGAATTAAAAACTATCTATTCAGAAACATAAGTCGTGAATTACTTACGTAGTTCATGGTTCAGGATGAGATCAGTAGAAAATGAGACTCGGCAGAAGGTCCGATGAACAGGGTCAATAAAAACCCGTAAGATCACCCTTGTAAAGCAGATTTTAATAGTACGAACTACTCAGTCTCTGGATCGAGTTCAGTGGAACCTCGATTTGACAAACCTATATCCGGGGGGAGGTACTCCCTATAATTGGCTATACGGGGATGCCCTGCCCGAAAGGGGTACCTCTTTTTGAGGCTGGAGGTATATGAAAGGGTCGGGATTTCACGAGTTGAAGTATATAAAAGGGTAGGGATTTCACGAAGAATTGGAAAGGGTAGCGAAACACGAGTTGAAGCATAAAAAGGTAGGGAAAACTGCCATTTAAGTATTATAAAATGGGCCTTTCAAAATATATCAAACAGACGCACGTAACGGCTATATGAAAGGGGTACCATTTTCAATGAAAGGTATATGAATTATGAAAGGGGTACCTTTTCTGTCAAAAACGGTATATGAAAGGGTAAGGGTTTGGACCTCGGGGCGGAGCATCTCGATAAAACTTTGTTGAGTACCCCAACCCCCCCCCCCCCCCCCCCCCCCCCCCTTCGCGACCTATATATAACGAAGTCAGCTCAGTATAATGAACGATATTCTCCAGCCCAGCAAAATTACAAGTAAAATGTATGGAAAAGAACCTCGATATAACGAAATCCTCGTTCTTACGAACACAATCCGGCAGCCCAAACGTAAAATCTACCCCGATATAACGAATAAATGTCAACGCGCGACAAAAGATGAATGCGGAACAGACCAACAGTGTGTGCTGTAGGGAAAAGGTATAACCTGTACAGTTTTCCAGTGCCGTAATTATATTTATAGTGTACTTTAGTGTCATACAGGCATTAAAGTGCAAATTTTACTATACATGTACCGCTCGATATAACGCACATTTTCGGGTTGTTTTTCCGCAATTCGTTATAACGAGGTTTTCGATATAACGAACCCTCGATGTAACCGAACCAATTTCCCCAATCCCTTGGCACTTCGTTAAATCGAGGTTTCACTGAACCACGTGTATTTGACCTGGATCCCGCGGCTAACCGGGCTGGCCTGGTTGTCATGTAAACGCAAAGTTGATTTTTGTTGCGTTAAACAGATATGCCGAGATCTTGGCGAACCGGGCCAGCCGGTTAGTTTCCCGCAAAAAAGTTTCCCGCAAAAGCAAGGATATTTGTCAACAGAAAATTCGAACAGATAATCGTCTTACTAGCTGGTGTCTTGCAAAGTGTTGCAATTCCCCTCGAACAAAGCGGGAGCTATTCAAATGTTTGTATAATCCATATGTGGAAGGGCGCGCAGTAAAGCGGGGAGGTACGAATAAAGTAGTCCAAGAAATATGGCCTGTAGAACAGGCGTAATCCTTTTTGCGGTCATATATATTTTTTTTCACTGCTCGCCCGTCGCCCTCGCATCAAACGCTTAAAAAATAACGCCTGTTCCACAGGCTCAAATAGACGATACTTCTCGACTGTTCGATCTCCCCTCCCCCTTTTCTTTCCTTTTTTTCCTTTTTCCTCTATCTTCGTAGATATATGAATTTCTGAAAATGTCTTTTTTCCACCTTTCTGTTTTCTTTTACTTTGGCCAGTATTCTAGAAGTAATGTTATACGTTTTTATTCTGGACAGTAGCACGAAAGGTGAAACTAATCAGTATGCAAAATTATTATATTTTATACTTTTTAATTACTTTCAATGTTAGATGAATGAGAATAAATATGGTGGGCAAATAATCCCTAACAATAAAAAGTCCAGTAAACCATTTACAGTTTTGTTGACGAGAAAGCTCTTCATACCCAACTTGACAGCATAACGTAATAGTTTTTGTTTTAGCGAGGGAACAGGTTAGTTTGCCGGGTACGCAGAGTGGCTTTAAATTCCAATTACAAAATCGGAAAAAAATAGTAAAGTAAGAGTTAAGGCAAATATCACGTTTATCATTTGTAATACGTGTAGTGAATTGGCTATAAACAGGAGCCATAATCATATTCGCGTACTTTGAATCCGTGATCGGTTCACTTAACTTATAAAAATTAACATAATTCATGATACATTGGTTTATTTCTCCAATTAAACAGTAAGAATCCTGAGAATCTTTTGCAAATTTTCTAAAAAGTAAAGAATGTTTCAAGCTTTCTATCATACAGGTTATGTATAATTCTAACAGCTTATTTGATTCAATAGCATAATTTTGAATGTGATTAGCTTAAGTCCTTCAATGAAATGAAAATGCATGTAGTCCTCATAATACTCTTTTCAGAAAATCGGAAAAGAATAAGCTGTATAAAGAAAAACTGTGTCCAAAGGGTCGTAATTACAGCCAATTGACAATAAGTTTACGAGACTTGCGTGCAGAGTTACAAATCGACGGTGAAAAAGGTTATTTTTGGACTGGTATTGATAATCTGTAGTACTTGTTCATGTTAAAACTACAACTAGTTTAGAGAGGAAAGGAACGTAAACGCTGTTAAATACTTTTTCAAGGTAAATTTTACATGAACATTACACAAAGACCCCCGGCAAAGACCTACCCTTTCTTTTGGCTCTATTTTCCCACCTGCTACCCTTAGCAAAATCAAAAGTGGCACGAAGGCGCTTACAAGTTCAAATTTGAGGCCAAAATCAAACTGGTATGAAATTGGCGAAAAAAAAACCTCTAAAGTCTTTCTTCACCTGGAAAACAATAAATCTCAGAAAACAGCGATTCTCAGGCTCCAAAACAACCATGGAAAGCTTATTCTAAACTCTCAAAGCATCCTGAAAGAGCTTGAAATTTTTACAAATCATTTGCACCGAAACAGATTCGAATTCAACAAGCACTGATAACATTTTTCCCAGCTTCCTCGATGACACCAGTACCTGCCTGCGCTAACTTAAGAACTGAATTAAAAGGGCAACCTCTCAACTGAATGGTGAATTCATCGTTTTTCTTCCCTGAAAGACTTTCCCGGCAGCAAATCGCCTGGAAACGATAGCCGCTCACCTCGGAATTTTATAAGAAATTCTGGCCTTTGTTTGGCCAATTGCTAACAGATTTACTTGATTACTCTTTTATACATGGAGAATTATCGAATTCCCAAAAGCCGGCCGTAAACAGGCTTATCGAGAAGAAAAAACCAAGGTAGAAGATATATCAAGAACTGGCGACCAAGAACGTCCTGTTGAAGATCCAGTGGTGACCATTATGCATTGCGTGATAAAAACAGTCTCAATCCCATGAAATAAATAACAATAACAGAGGCGTGATATGCATGAGAAGATTTATTACACAATTGTGGTTGCTGCATTGGTAATTATACATTTTATTTAAACCATGTTGCACAAACTCGTGTGCAAAATCAAAACAATTCATCATTTTTCTTTCATATTTGTGACAAATGTGGATTGGAATTTATTTTGTCATACTTGGTTGGTATAATTCTGTGCTGATCAGGCTTAATATATGTCACACAACCGTCAAGAACAGGTAACATTTCATTTTCAAATTATCTGAGATTAAAATTACATCCGAGTTTGTTTTACTTGTGTGCAATTCAATATTTGTAAATTTTGCAAGTTACAATTGAAGCGTCCGGAGCATTACCAACCTATGTCGAATTTCAGACCTTTTTTTTGTCTTTTCGCGCTTATTTTGCCTCATTTTTGGCATGTGACCTACAAATTAACTTCAAAACATCGTTCAGAAATTTGTATGCTGGTTTTCCCGTCATTTTAGAGGAAAAAAAACGTATTTAAAAAATGAAATTAACTAAACTAAACTACCTGAAGAAAGATGAGTTCTGGCTCTCTAGTGATTTGACCGTACATCGGAGCGTAGTTCCTTCCAAAACTGTATGAAATGAACTCCAAAACGACGCCATTAAAAGCATATTGGCCGTGAGACTATGCGACCGCAATACTCTTGACCAGTGCCAACAACCTGAGCAAAAATACCGCTATTTACGTGCGCCTGGCTTGCTTATCGATCGCGAGCTCGCCACGGTTAACACATCGTCCGTAGTGTGTGTATAAGCCAACATGTTTGAAGCCCGTCCGGTGATGGAAGGACATCATTAAGTCCGGAAATCCTTAAGTCTCTAGCACCTCTCAAAGAAACGAGTCGTGTTTCTTGTCCCACCTTGTGTCTAAATCGCTATTTCGCGCTCGAGGTGAAAATAGACGTCGGTGGACAAGACTCGAGCCGGCGGGAAAGTCTGGAATCACTTCGGATCAGAAAAAGGGCAGCGTTGTGAGTTGTAGGCCATTTCCCATCCCGTGCCGTAGTCGAAACGCCCGATATCCGAAGTGCTTCGACCGTATTTTGTTTGGGTGGACATTCCGTGCTCGATGTCGCCATTGATATCCCGACATGCTTTGCGACACCTTTGCTGACTATTGGTGATAAAAATGAAGTGATTTTGAGGGAATGAACTTTGGGATAAATGTTTCTTGAGTGGGATTTAGCGGTACGGGCCCGAAAATATATGGAAATTGTTTCCATATTTGTGCTTCACAAATTGAAAAGACTTTGTCAGCTCTGAACATGTTTTCAGAGCTTATTGGTAGTTTGACATTTTGTGGTTTCATTAATGCATGAACAGCAAGTCACCAGTTTCTTAAGCACTTGAGACGTTTTGTCATTGTTAAGAGCATTAGTTGATGTGCTAAATGTTTCCAGATGCATTGACTGGAGGTGATTTGGTACCTTTAAAAAGAAAATAAATGAATACCTTGAGATTCAGTTCATTTTTTAAGTGTTTTGTCATACTAAAGTTTGAAACCAAAATGGCTTTATGGGGACTTAAAAGAGGAATTTTAAAGTGCTTCATTTAGAGATACAATGGATGGTGAAGAATTCAATTTGGGAGCTGAGAGATTTCATTTTATGCACTGAAAAACTATTACATGTGGCTAGTCACATGTAATAACCGGTGAAGACAGAAAGAAAACTCTTGCACAACCTCAAGGCAAAAAAAAAAAACGAAATTCATGCACAGAAAAATTGCCCAACCCCCCCCCCTCTCCCCCACCCCTTCAAAATTAAAATGGTCCTTCCCTTAGCCCAGTATGTACAAGATAATGTTCTCACCCATTCTTACGTTTCAGTTATGTGCTTCATGAAAAACGCATGAGGAAAACACTTTGGTAGAAATTCTGAAGATATTGCACCACTTCCCCTATACTGTTAAATTCCAACAGAACACTTGTTCCATTTGTAGCAACATTTCCATAACTATCTCGTGAATGGGAATTAAATAATTTGTAATGACCATGGTTGTCAACAATAACAGCAACTGTGTTTATTTCAATGATCAACAGAAAAGCATTATACTGTGTCATCAACATATCGAAAGCATGTTGTAATGGTAAATGACAATCTCTTATACGAGACATCTGTAAGTCACCAGTACTGCTATCAGTGAACCTAATAAAAAATGTTTCATTGTTGATCGATAAAGCAGAAGGAATCTCGGACAGCAACAAATAGTCTTTTCCTGCAAACTTACATAAATGGGAATAAAGTGAATTACCAAGCAACAATATTTCATTTAAATTGTTTCTAATCCAAGTCGATGCATTCGTTCTAAAATTGTAAACAACGGCCGTCAAGCACATAGCTACACACTGTTTACTAGAATTACTTCCAAACAGCGAGACATTGCCCTGATGAAAATCAGCTGTAACTATCTTTGAGATATATCTACAAAATAGCAAGGACCAGGATTCATGTCTACATCGTTAGCAAGTCGAATCAAATTAAAGTGGATAACAACGATGCATGCAGATTTGTGTCAACCAAAGCTTAGTGTAGTAACTTATTTGCCACGCATAAACAACATTTCTGAACGTTCGAAGGTATATAGCTTCTAGATAAAACAGAAATAACAACATGGACCAGAATTTTCCTTTGACACAATTTAAACATTCTCTGGCTTTGGGATAAGCATTTTACCACCCCACAGCGGCTATATATTGCATTAACGATACCATAACTGTATACACAATATGCTGGTAATGATGGCTCACCGTTATTAATGCACTAGTCATTTGTAACTCCGACCCCCAAACCCCCGGGGAATAGTGGGGGAATTTACAAGTGTATGTTCGTAATTTAAAGGGCTTCTCCCAGACCCCAGGGACAGATCTGTAGGTAATTGCCCCTGCCCCCTAAGCTGTCAAACAATAGTTATTCAAGTTTATTAGCAATTGAAACGTCTTTGTTGTGTATAAAAGGAGTCAAAACACAATTTTATACGCAAATACTCTTTGATACTCCTCTCTATGAGGTAGTTGCAATAACATGGACTTAAATAATATTGACTTTCAAACGTTTTATAAACTATAGTGAGATAATCCAATCAAAAAGCCATTGGGGGACCCAGTCACTAATAGGTACAAAATAGCTGATGCATGATAATAAATAATCACAAATAAAATATAAATCTTTTAATAGTTCTTTGTATTTACAGTCATCACATGTGCGTTGGTGCTACATGTACATATGGGTACAACATTGCCATTGAATATCAAAAGCATGTATCTGTTTTTTAGCATGTATCTTAAGCTTTGCTGTCTGTCTGGTCTGTCTGTCTGTCTGTCTGTATCTATCGAAGTTGCTGTACAGTCTCCAGGAGTTTTTTTGCATGATTAAAGGGGCTATGACAGAAAAACATTTGTTTCAATGGAAACCTACAAATAATTGTCCAATTTTGTTAACAAATACTCTACCAGTGCACAGAAAAATGGACTTGTTGTCAGTCTTGTTTTCTGGATTTATGTAAGTGAAAAATAGTTGGTATATTTTATAAATATTTAACACCACAAACCATGCCAATGCTTCCCAAAGACATTTTATAGTGTGTATTTGTCCTCCTGTTTCACGGACTTATATCCCTGAATATTTCATTATTCTGTCAGGCATTTTTTCATTCACAACAAAAGCAATTCAACTCCAAATTAAAACGAAGTCCACTATTTTCGTGTAAGGAAACAGATTGTTTGCCTGGTGGTGAATATTAAAGGGAAAACACCAAATTTAATACTGGCCTCACAATTTAATGTAGTAAAATGTTAAATCAAATAACAAGTTTTTATGATGATTGCAACGTCGAAAGCGATACACGTGACGGGATTTTTCCCGACCACTTCATGACCACTTTAATATTTGCGTGTCAATAAGAGTGCTTTATATATTATATAAACAATAGTCGCTATTCTTATTCAGTGAGATGTTAAGATTTAAAAGTGTCAGGGTATAAAAAGAAAGCATCAGAGACAAACTGAACAAGAATATGCTTCTTTTAGATTGCATTCAAAGGCAAACACTTTATATAAAATTCAGTAAGCGTGCACGGTTTGCAATCACCACGACCACCGCGACCACCACCACCACCACCACCACCGCCACCACCGCCACCACAATGACCACCACGACCACCGCGACCACCATAACCACCACGACTACCATGACCACCGTGACCACCGTGACCACCACGACCACCGCGACCACCGCGACCACCGCGACCACCATAACCACCACGACCACCACGACCACTGTGACCACCATGACCACCACGACCACCGCGACCACCATAACCACCACGACCACCACGACCACCACGACCACCACGACCACCATGACCACCACGACCACCGCGACCACCATAACCACCACGACCACCACGACCACCGCGACCACCGCGACCACCGCGACCACCACGACCACCGCGACCACCACGACCACCGCGACCACCATAACCACGGCGACCACCACGACCACCGTGACCACCACGACCACCGCGACCACCGCGACCACCATAACCACCGCGACCACCACGACCACCATAACCACCGCGACCACCACGACCACCGCGACCTCGACGACCGCGACCATGACCACTGCGACCACCGTTCCGTTATGACAAGATCTCTCTGAGACAAGCAAAAATCCGTTCCGAAACGGCGGCCCAGACTCCCAGACCTATTGCCTATCGCGAGTGCGAGTATGTACCAGTAGTGTCGCAGTCCAAACAAGCTTGGCTGTGATTGGTTGTTGTGTTTCTTCGGTGGCGAGGGTGGTATCCAATCAGATCAAGGAACGCATGCGCGGGAGCACGTGTCACGTCACACGCACAAGAGGTTTATTCGACTCGGGAGTCCAAAACTTTCGTCAATTTTCGATGTTATTCTTCACTTTTGTTGGTCCACAATATTAAATGCTCGTTTAGTTTTACGAAGCGCTTCTGGTAAGCGATGTTGATTTGGCTCAGACTAATTGACTGAGTCTCTGTTTTCTACGCCAGCGACTCATTTCGTGACACTTGGAAATTTTTCGCATCAAAGAATCTGACTCCCCAAGGGGGTGCTCGTCGTACCTTTTAGGGGTACTAAAATCTGAAATGACTACCGTTAGAATTATCGCGGTACCTTTTAGGGTATGAGCCGAAAAAATATGACAGAATATGACGTGTTGTTTTCGTATTGGTACCTCTTAGGGGTAATATAGATAGACTGAGCCTGAGCCTATAAACAGCGTCGCTCTTTGAACAGAAAGCCGATGATAAACTTAACTGAGGTGAAACGTCGGAAGCACAAAAATAAAATTGACGACCGGGCTATCTTTTAATTTTAGCAATTCGCAAAAACTGACTTACACGACCGTTTGCACAGTACATTAGACCGTACAAAAGTCCACAAAAACAACTTTTACTCCGTCTAGAATAACTAGTACGACTAATTTCCACATAAAATACACCTACTGCTTATAAAAAATTGTCCGAGAAACTGATTTGGAAATCAAAATTGCAAAAAATACACAAACATATTTGCATAAGACCACGCGAGTGAAGTTTACAACTATGAAATCCAAGTCTTGGGTATACTTCATGGTGGTTTTAATTTGTGCACGTCAAAGAATCCGGCACTTACTTAGGGCTAAAAACTCATTTTAAAATGGTTAGCTTTTATTTACTGTTATGGATATCACTACCCATAACAGTAAATAAAAGCTAACCATTTTAAAATGAGTTTTTAGGATCCCTATATGATAGGATCCCTATATGGTGTGTTACAATGAAGTATATACCAAGTCTTGTTTTGTTTTTTTACACAAAATCGCTTTTCAACCTATGTAATGAATGAACAAACACATAAAAGTGGACAACACAATCTTCTTTTGAAAAATTTTATTCAAACTCCATAAGTTTATGTTTAAAAGCAAAACGCGAACCATTAAGAGCTCATCGAGGCCGAGATGTCTCCGATGAAAGAAATCAAAACAACTGAATTTAACACAGGAAACCCAAGCGTGATGTTTGCATATTAATGATATTTGAAAATTAAGACATTATATGGAATTTCGAATTGAACGTTTTAAGCAATATATAAAATCAAAATTGCTATCTTTATACAGTGTTTCTACAAATGGTTCCTTTTCACACAAAAATAGGTGTTGCTCCCATTCTGACTGGTCGTCCTCACAGTAGAATAACGTTAAATTGCATTTCTCCGAACAACTTGAACATCCCTTGTTATTATGACGAATAAGCGGCTCCTATTGTTATTGCGCATACGTTCTGCGCATACGTTCTGCGCATACGTTCTGCGCATACGTTCTGCGCATACGTTCTGCGCATGCATTGCGCGATAGTCGCGCGAGACACTGGTTAAATTTTAAATGCGAACGCGCGAGGTAAAGGCTAAGTTCCACCCACTTTTCATGTCAAACTGTCAACTCCCTGGTTCAGTTTCTAGTACCACTTTAAAGATAAATAGAATTCTCAAAAATCTAAGAAAATGTGTTTATAGACCTTCTGCAGCCTAAAAGTGCTAAATTCTTTCTCTATTTTGCAAACGACAGAGCCTCGGTAATGAAACTATTTTGAGCTAATTGGCGATGCCGCCTCGATCAGCAGGAACGCGTACGTTTGCCTTTCTTTACGACGATTGTTTACATTGGCTCCTTTTCTTCATTCAAAATTTCAACAAAACTCGAGTCAAACCAGACTAGTGTTTTCTTTCATATATATATATATATATATATATATATATATATATATATATATATATATATATATATATATACACCCTTTTGCAAAAATATTGACACCTCAAAATATATATAAATATATATTCGTCCTTTGTGTTTATATCGTATACGTGACGATAGGCGGCAAACAGTTCTCAAGGTGGGTACAGTAGAGTTTGTAAAGTGCTACTGTACCCACCTTAAAATCTATTTGCCGCCTGTCATCACGTATGCGATATAAACACAACGGACGAATATATATTTATATATATTTTGAGGTGTAAATATTTTTTCAAGAGGGTGTATATTTAACAAATTTACACCGGTTTTCCGTGGTGTGGACTCTTATTTACCACGATTTACGTCATCACATGGTCAAAATGTTGTGGACTCACGAGGCGCAGCCGAGTGAGTCAGCAACAAATTTTGACCATGTGATGACGTAAATCGTGGTAAATAAGAGTCCACACCACGGAAAACCGGTGTAAATTTGTTTTTTACAACAATATTTAGAAAAAAACACAAGGAAAAATCGAAGTCTTGTTACAAAACGTGACAGCAAAGAAAGAGCAAGCGTTGTCTATAACTTTCTCGCATTCTGATTGGTGTTTTTCAAGCGCACGTGATGTTAGCGTCAGCACCGTTGTCTGGACTCTCATTTACCACTCACGTCGACCAATCAGATTGCGAGTTTAGCGGCAATTGTGGTAAATATATATAACTAGTTAAAAAGACCGAAAATGAACAACTTTTGGTATAAAAAATATAAAAATTTAGTTTAAAAACGTTTCGCTCTCTCGACCTTCATCAGTTATACAGACAAGTTACACATGAGACTTAAATACGGTTACAACAATGACTTAATGTTAAACT
This sequence comes from Cladopsammia gracilis, assembly GCA_022457155.1. Classification (NCBI taxonomy): domain Eukaryota; kingdom Metazoa; phylum Cnidaria; class Anthozoa; order Scleractinia; family Dendrophylliidae; genus Cladopsammia; species Cladopsammia gracilis. The sequence continues at coordinate 111,119 of JAJGOT010000116.1, read as the reverse complement.
ACTGATAAATTACGTAACAAAAATAAACGCAAAAATTACAACAATAATACAATAATAGAACTGATAACGAGACTAAACCAAAGGCAAACCACAATTGCCACAAATAATACTATAATACATACAAGCCGGGTGCTTGTGCATCCGTTGTCGGCCGCGAGCTGTTTCTGCACTTAGGTGCTAAAATTTCTTTTAGGTTCTGCACCTTCTAAGTGCAGAAACAGCCCGCGGCCGACAACGGATGCACAAGCACCCGGCTGTTACAAATGCGAAAAGACCAGATGTGACCTCTGCGAGAATTTCCTTGTCAGTTCTAAAACTTTTTTCAGCGCCCAATTGGCAAAACATATAGTATTCGACAAAGACTTTCGTGCAACTCCGATAATGTGATTTATTTGGTTCATTGCAAGAAATGCAATCTCCAGTATGTTGGATCTACCACTACGGAATTTAAAGTTAGATTTAGGAATCACAAATCTACGATGAAAACAAACAAGAAAACCTGCGAGGTCGCCATACACTTCAACAAAACGCCACACATTCTAACAGATTTCACTTTTCAATGCATAGACCAAATTTATACAAACACAAATCAAGACACAGAAAAATTACTTGTCACGAAAGAAGCGTATTGGAGTGCGCAACTATTTTCCCTTTCACCTTTTGGGCTAAATAAAAGACGAGAATTTCATTCAAAAAATCGTATTCATTACAATTAAATTCAGGGAGGTTTCATCACTAGGTTGTGATTTTCTTATAGTGAATTTTTAGCTTAAAATTTTTTTACCGTCTTTTGTAATTGCCTTAACGTTCAAGGGCCTCGTTCGGGTTATTTCTGTGCTGGCCTCGTCACTCAAAGGCTCTGAGTGTGGAATTTATTACTCATTGTTTAAGGACCCTGCTCAGGGATTTTGTTGTGGCATTGGCCTGTATGATAGTTCAGAGCCCTGAATGGGAAACTTATTAAGTTAGGGCTATTGCATAACTTTTTCTATTTTTGATTGTTTTTCTTAGTTATTATATCTTTTGTTAGGTTAATGTAGTTCATTAGTATTATTTGTGGCAATTGTGGTTTGCCTTTGGTTTAGTCTCGTTATCACTTCTATTATTGTATTATTGTTGTAATTTTTGCTTTTATTTTTGTTACGTAATTTATTTAACTATAAAAAATTGCGACAAAACATTTCTTAAAAACATTGTAAAATTTTAAAAAGCTAAAAAGCTGACGACGTTTCGACGTTACCGTAACGTCATTATCAAGTCAAAAATGTATAAAAACTAGGTTCTATAAATACTAAAACGAACAATAAATGATGAAAATAATTGCGAAAATCACAACTTAAACAAAAAGTTTCGCACGTATGGAGTCCGTTTGGACGTTCAAATTAGGTTTGAATTTCTTGATGTAAAGCATTTCAAACACTTAAGTTGTGATTTTCGCAATTATTTTCATCATTTATTGTTCGTTTTAGTATTTATAGAACCTAGTTTTTATACATTTTTGACTTGATAATGACGTTACGGTAACGTCGAAACGTCGTCAGCTTTTTAGCTTTTTAAAATTTTACAATGTTTTTAAGAAATGTTTTGTCGCAATTTTTTATAGTTAAATGTTTTTCTAAGTCACTTCTTTTACGTAATTTATCAGTAGTTTAACATTAAGTCATTGTTGTAACCGTATTTAAGTCTCATGTGTAACTTGTCTGTATAACTGATGAAGGTCGAGAGACCGAAACGTTTTTAAACTAATTTTTATATTTTTTATACCAAAAGTTGTCCATTTTCGGTCTTTTTAACTAGTTTTTTCATCATATCCACCGAATCCGGACTGTGAATCCATTATTGTGATCCTTTTGGTATGACATCTTTCGTTGGCTCAGGCAGCACGTTCAAAACCGTCTATATATATATATATATATATATATATATATATATATATATATATATATATATATATATATATATATATATATATATAACAAGCATTCTCAAGGCATAAAATCCAAGGAAAGGCTGGTATGTTGTTATTTCCAATAGCGAAGCGCACAATTACTATTTATAGAACTAAAACTCAGACAAACAAACCAAAAGTGACTCTCAAGGGATTCCTAATAAGGAATTTCTATTGTCAGAAATGCAAGAATAAACAAGAATAAATTATAAACTCAGACAAACATGAGTACTGACGTCATTTGTGCGCGACGCTATTACAAGTTTCTGTTTTGGCGGCCAAACTCGCGTTGTTTGAAATTTTTGTTTATCTGCAAAAATATTTTGCCAGTGGCCATTTTTGCGAATAAAAAAGTATATAACAAAAGCAGAAAAACATCTGTTCCAGTTAAATCAAACAAACGTCGAAAAGGAGAATTGAGATGAGCAAAGCGTTTTCAAAAAGACCGTTTTTGACAATTGATGAAGAGAAAAAAAGAAGGCTGAAGCCAGCAACTATTAACAGAAAACTGGCCGCTCCAAAGCCGGGAAGCATCCAACTAAAGTCTTTCCTCCTTCGATTGCTGGCAAGCATGGTTTTTAGTGTAATCTTTCGCAGACACATTCGTGCATTTAGGTTCAATTGATTTCCCTTATTCTCTATCATAGGCAAGTGGTGTTTTTCGAAGTCGCATCGTGTCAGTTCTCAACTTCTTTGCATTAGAACAAATTTTGATAGGCGAAAAACGTGCCATGATAAACTGAAAAGAAATGTTATCTTTTTAGATCAAATAAAGCCGTAGACTTCGGCAAAAAAAGTGTTTTATTGTTTCACGATTTTTTTGAAAATTAAAGTGTACCGACTAATTTTTTCCAAAGTTATTAGAGAATCCATGAAAACCACAGGAGCTTCACAAGAAAATAAACACGCGGCCAAATGAAATTACAAAACTCAAGCACTTTTCGACAAATATTTCTTACATTTTGACTCCAAATAACCGTTAAAGGACTAACCTGCCAATCTAGAGTTTTTCGGCAGCTGACCAGTCACCTCGATATAGCACTGATGTTTTCAAGTTGGTAATGGATCGGAAGAAGATGCACACAATGTAAAGTTCTCGTGCCCGAAGGAACATAATAAATCCGTAGATCCACTGTAGATCAATGGAAGTAAACCGATTTTGCGTTTTCACTCCTTTACTATACTGTGCTGCTTGACCTTGAAATCCCCGAAAAATGTTTCTCAAAAGAGCAAATTACAGCTACAAATAGAATTAACTTTGAATTCTACAATGTTTATATTTTTATTGTACCGGTGAAATCAAAAGTTTTGAACGGTAAGCCGTCGAGTGGAAATCACAGCAAAATAGCTGAGAGCCAGTCAAGTGCTGCGATGTTAATCATCAAATATTGTCAATAGGTTCTCTGATGATTACTGTTTTTTGTTGTTGTTTTTTCTGTTTTTTTTTGTATACATCGATTCCTCTTTGAGAAAGTTCTTGGTATCTCGAGGGTGACTGACACAGGAGAAGCGTATGTAAGAGTGGAATAATTATTGTGAGCAGTTTAGTCTACGATCCACTGGGAATAGAATCGCTTTTAATTTTATCATTACTGCAAAACGTCTTCTACAAAACTATAACAGAAAATGCCTTAACTCGAGGGATGACAAGATGATGTTATCTTACCCTGCCTCGTTAATGGGCGTGGCTTGTTGGCTTTCCAGATGACTTCAAAATATTTTTAATGCAGTTATAGTTGTGTATGTTTTCATTTCTGAAAGTCCTGTCAATCGGCGGAAAGTTCTTTATCGCTCATTTTATTGCAAATGCCTATCTCGAGATTGTATTTATAAAAACAACCGGTTTTTTTTTTCGAAACGTTTCTAGGTAATGTTGAAAAACTCGAAGCGAAGCCGAGAATTTTACACCTGATAATACACGCCCTACGAGTTTATTGAACGGCTTCAAAAACATTCCTCCAAAAGCGTGTCCATATTGTGCTAGTACGGCTTATTAGTATTCTTTATATTACGTCCGTGAGTGATCAATCCAGACCAAACCCCATTCCAGTTGTGAGAGCATGTAAACGCGATAGCAGCAAGCTAGAGAATTTTGCCTTTTCTCTTGATTATATAATTTCTTCTCGTGTGTGTTGTTAACACACTATTTAAGACCTACCTTGTATGAATATTTTAGTCTGATGATGGTATAGTTTGTACATAACTATTATTAAGTTTCGTGCATTTGTTGTCTTAATGTTTTAGGACAAAATGAATATTCTCGGATTGTCCTTCATTCTTAATAAATATAAAAAAGACTGAAACTCCAGCGAACTTTTACAACAATGGAGAGACGCTAGGAATAGTTTATAGTTTCAAATATGTCACCAGCAACTGCGAGATGGACAAAGAGGTTATAGCACGCATACAGGCTGCATTATATGAGCTGCAGGAAGACTGAGGAAACGTGTTTTTGACTGCAGACGGACCTTAGAGTAGTCGGCACCAAGCTAAAGGTCTACAACCAGTGTGTAATTCCCTTGTTGCTGTATGGTAGTGAAACCTGGACCCTATGCCTTTATCAAATCAGACAGCTAAGAACCCTTTAGCAAAAACACCTAAGGTTCATCAAGTGGGATGACTTTGTCAATAATATGATAAAGTTCTTGAACTTGCTAAAACAGGAGACAGAGAACATACTCATTCGTACCAAATTATGTTGCTCACACAGGCTAAATACATTGACACTTAAATAAATAAAGGTTTTATTATTGTTTTATTATTATTATTATTATTATTATTATTATTATTATTGAGACCTGTCAAGGCACTTCTTTACGTAGAGCTAACTGAAGGTTCAAAGAGAGTCGGTCGTCCGCTCCGCTTACGGTGCAAAGATAACTGTAGACATTCTAAAGCGAGGAGCTGAAATCCTCCAGTGGAGTAACATTATTGGAGTAATTCTTGGAATAAAGAATTAGACTGAAAAACGTACAAAAGGAGCCTCACGCGTGTATGCATGTATGTATGTGTGTATGTATGTGTGTATGTATGTATGTATGTATGTATGTATGTATGTATGTATGCATGCACAATATTGATTAACCACAATTTTATCACATTTCTATATTCTACTGACATAGCCCTTGTAATAAAAAATAAATAACTCCAACTGCAATGAAATAAAACCGTGGGATCGTTCAATGTTTGGCTTAAACACACGAGTACTTGAGTACTTGTCTCTTGTTAAAAAAGCGAACACCGTTTTCTCGCCACCCTCGCCACCCTTGCCACCCTCGCCACCCTCGCCACCCTTGCCACCCTCGCCACCCTTGCTACCCTCGCCACCCTTGCCACCCTTGCCACTCTTGCCACCCTTGCCACCCTCGCCACCCTCGCCACCCTCGCCACCCTCGCCACCCTTGCCACCCTCGCCACACTCGCCACCCTTGCCACCCTCGCCACCCTCGCCACCCTCGCCACCCTCGCCACACTTGCCACCCTCGCCACCCTTGCCACTCTCGCCACCCTCGCCACCCTCGCCACCCTCGCCACACTTGCCACCCTTGCCACCCTCGCCACCCTTGCCACCCTCGCCACCCTTGCCACAACTTCCACCCAGCATGTACCAGAGTCACAGTAACCTTACGTTAGTCTCCCGAGCACTCGTGTCATGTGGGTAGCACTGCATACATGACACAACCCAAATACTTATGCGGGGATTTATAGACAAACATCTGATGTGTTCACCACCCCCACCAACCCCCCCCCCCCACCCCCCTACCCCTTGCTCTCTGTATGTTAGATATTCTTTTCACAGTTCCCGTGGGGGACAGGACATCAACTGTTGTGAGTTGTAGGTAAGCATGTACAGTCGGCCCTAAATATCCATGCCCTTCGGGGCTAAATCAGAGCCCCCGCTCCCTGCTCCCCAGGAAGTCTGGTCATGCATTGCTACTGTTAGCAATTGAATGGTTTTTAGCAATGGTATACCATAGTTGGACAACCAAGCAACCCTGAAAATTAAGGGTTGATAACTGATAAAAAAACATAAAACATTTATTCACCAGCTTACAATAAGATGACCAGTTATGCAAATTGGTTTCTCGCAACATCAATATGATCTGGACCGAGCTTCTTTACTCTAATGGCGAGAGCACGATCTTGATACTCCCTGGCACGCTCAAGGTCTCCTAAGGCCTTGTGAATAGAACCCAAGTTTCCATAGGACGTTGCAACATCAATATGATCTGGACCGAGCTTCTTTACTCTAATGGCGAGAGCACGATCTTGATACTCCCTGGCACGCTCAAGGTCTCCTAAGTCATGGTGAATAGTACTCAAGTTATTATAGGACGTTGCAACTTTGATGTGATCTGGGCCGAGCTTCTTTACTCTAATGGCGAGAGCACGATCTTGATACTCCCTGGCACGCTCAAGGTCTCCTAAGTCCAGGTGAATAAGACTCAAGTTATTATAGGACGTTGCAACTTTGATGTGATCTGGGCCGAGCTTCTTTACTCTAATGGCGAGAGCACGATCTTGATACTCCCTGGCACGCTCAAGGTCTCCTAAGGCCTGGTGAATAAGACTCAAGTTTCCATAGGACGTTGCAACATCAATATGATCTGGACCGAGCTTCTTTACTCTAATGGCGAGAGCACGATCTTGATACTCCCTGGCACGCTCAAGGTCTCCTAAGTCCTTGTGAATAGAACCCAAGTTTCCATAGGACGTTGCAACATCAATATGATCTGGACCGAGCTTCTTTACATCAATGGCGAGAGCACGATCTTGATACTCCCTGGCACGCTCAAGGTCTCCTAAGTCCTGGTGAATAGAACCCAAGTTATTATAGGACGTTGCAACATCAATATGATCTGGGCCGAGCTTCTTTACTTCAATGGCGAGAGCACGATCTTGATACTCCCTGGCACGCTCAAGGTCTCCTAAGTCCTGGTGAATAAGACCCAAGTTATTATAGGACGTTGCAACTTTGATGTGATCTGGGCCGAGCTTCTTTACTTTAATGGCGAGAGCACGATCTTGATACTCCCTGGCACGCTCAAGGTCTCCTAAGTCCTGGTGAATAAGACCCAAGTTATTATAGGACGTTGCAACATCAATATGATCTGGACCGAGCTTCTTTACATTAATGGCGAGAGCACGATCTTGATACTCCCTGGCACGCTCAAGGTCTCCTAAGGCACGGTGAATAGTACTCAAGTTATTATAGGACTTTGCAACATGAATATGATCTGGACCGAGCTTCTTTACTCTGATGGCGAGAGCACGATCTTGATACTCCCTGGCACGATCAAGGTCTCCTAAGTCCTGGTGAATAAGACCCAAGTTATTATAGGACGTTGCAACAACAATATGATCTGGACCGAGCTTCTTTACATTAATGGCGAGAGCACGATCTTGATACTCCCTGGCACGCTCAAGGTCTCCTAAGGCACGGTGAATAGTACTCAAGTTATTATAGGACTTTGCAGCATCAATATGATCTGGACCGAGCTTCTTTATTGTAATGGCGAGAGCACGATCTTGATACTCCCTGGCACGCTCAAGGTCTCCTAAGGCCTTGTGAATAAGACTCAAGTTATTATAGGTCGTTGCAACATCAATATGATCTGGACCGAGCTTCTTTATTGTAATGGCGAGAGCACGATCTTGATACTCCCTGGCACGCTCAAGGTCTCCTAAGGCCTGGTGAATAAGACTCAAGTTTCCATAGGACGTTGCAACATCAATATGATCTGGACCGAGCTTCTTTACTCTAATGGCGAGAGCAAGATCTTGATACTCCCTGGCAAGCTCAAGGTCTCCTAAGGCCTGGTGAATAGTACTCAAGTTATTATAGGACGTTGCAACATGAATATGATCTGGACCGAGCTTCTTTACTCTAATGGCGAGAGCACGATCTTGATACTCCCTGGCACGCTCAAGGTCTCCTAAGGCCTGGTGAATAAGACTCAAGTTTCCATAGGACGTTGCAACATCAATATGATCTGGACCGAGCTTCTTTACGAAAATGGCGAGAGCACGATCTTGATACTCCCTGGCACGCTCAAGGTCTCCTAAGGCCTGGTGAATAAGACTCAAGTTTCCATAGGACGTTGCAACATCAATATGATCTGGACCGAGCTTTTCTAGTTTAATGGCTAATGAATTTTCCTGGTATTTTTTTGCTAAACAAAACTCACAGTGGTAAACACATATCTTGCAGAGCTTTCTAAATGGATGTGCATCAAAGTATTCTGACATACTTCGGTCGACAACTTGGGGTATGCTTTCGTTCGAAAACAGATATTCAATGCTTAAAATCAAGGTTTTTAGATGTGGGACAATGTGTATGGTATCAAGGCGCCAACTGTCTTCTGGAATGGCGTCACTGAACTGGATGAATGATTTCATTCCCTTATCAATCAGGTGTTTTTTCTCTGGGTGGTCATTCATTACAGTTTTGATGACATTATGCACAACCTGATGTACACGGATAAAGATGTCACTATCGTCTTCTTCACATAACAACAGTGAACATCTTTTGATTCTCGCGCTAATTAACTCTTGATCCATTGTTTCTTCGTTTACGTTTAGAAAGTAATTGACCACGATATCCAGGCTTAATGGTTGTGGTGCACATAGAGAAAGAAAAGTGAATGTGTCATTTATAACTTTGTCCGATATCATCACATTTTCAACGGCAAGAGTTATTGCTGTGGTCATGGATTTTGGGTAACTAGGGTTGGTTTCGGAAAGAATGGTTTCAGTGGTGCTTCGGTGTCCTTTTCGTAGCTTCTCCAGGTAGTCGACCCAGCCGAAGTTTGAAGTCGCTTTATTTTGCCGAACCTGTTTGACATAGGTAGCGGCGCTTGCTAAGGCAAGAGGCTGATAGTCCAATGTCTGTGCAATTTCTTTCTCCATCTCGCTGTCGATACCAGAAATCAAGGATAATAAAGAACAGGCATCATCGGGCTTCATACCTTCGCTTACCGAGACGTGATTAACAAAGGAGCTTGTTAACGGGATGGACCTGGCATCCTGTGTTGTGATCAATAACTGGCCCTTTGACCACTGTTCATTTCCACGTTCTGGCAGATGAACATGCACTTGAGACATGTTAGTGACATTGTCAACTACCAGCAGCCACGTGGTGTAAAACTCGATTTTTGTGTCAATTAGCGTTTTCAAATTGGTAATTTTCTCTTCTGTCTTGAAATCCTTGGAGTTGAGGGTGTTTGTTACTGCATATTCCGGACATCTTAGTTGTCGAGCGAAGAGAACATACGACTCCAAAAGGGAATCAGGACTTGCGGCATTTAATGTCATCACATATGGAGTAGCGCATGGGACTTCTTTTGCTGCATCGAAGAACCGCTTGGCTACGTGGCCAGCCAACTGTGATTTGCCACTTCCAGGATTTCCGGAAATGTACAGGTAACTTAGGCCGTCTTCATTAGCTTCTTTTAGCTCTTTAAGCTGTTGTGTTATTTCAGTTACTTCACGATCACGACCTGAGACATTATGTGAAGGTTTAGGAGGGAGAATACAAAACGAGGAAACATCTTTTTCTAGCTGATCTTCAAGGACCTGGAGTTGCTGTTTAAGATCATCAACCTTCTTTAGAACGTCTCTCAACTCCTCCGTGGGAAAACTTGTCTGATTTTTGACGTCTTGGATTCGTACAGTGGAGAGACCGAGAGCTTGAAATGCACCTTGAACTTTACTGATGGCACTTTGAAAGTCTGGACCTGTAAGACAGCCTCGTGGCATGTGAGCAAATTCTTCGTTCCTGAATTTTCTTAAATCGTCTACATTAGTCTTGATTGCTGCGTTGAGACCGTGGCCGACAGAATCAGAGTACAGGATGGCGTAAAACAGCATGGTACAGTCCCATTCGGCTCTATTACCGTTTTTCATGGTCGCCAGGAGATGAGCGTTTCGCCTTTGGTTGCGCAGTGACTCTCCATTATAAAAGTCCCTTCCATTGCAATGTTCATCCTTCCATTTTCCATATGTAGTCATGTAACGGTTATCCCATTCTCGTTTGAAAAGAACACGTAGACCCTCCGTTAGTATGTCTGTTGTCACGTAGCAAATCCTGAGATAGTTCAACTGTTCATTGCTATATTCCGTTGAAGCGGCCATACTTTTGTACTCTTTTAAATGTGGCTTGCAACCTTTTGTAAAAACAGATATTTTTTTGTTAGCAAACTGGCAGGCTTTGCGGACAGTTTGAATAAATTCACAAGCTGATATTTTAAACGTTAGACTTTTGCCAACGCGAATTCACTTCAACTAATGACTGCGGTCGAAACGTCCGCTTGAATGTCTTTACAGTGGGCAACCCCACAGAGCAGTACCTTAGTTTCTCTATCAAATTACTCCTATATTCACTTGAAGATGTAAAAATCTAAATATCTTAAAACGCTTCCGTGTCAAAAGGTCAACCAGGATAAAGTAGCTTATTAACACACGTTCCGTCGAGGGAAATAAAATCTGAGGGGAAATTTGAGGGCCACGACCACAACTGATGCTGAGGTGGGAGACAAGTCATTGTAACCTGCACTCGCTGTACTGTCTAATTGAACATAAATATCGACAGTGCGTGCAGAAGCGATGACGACGTTTCCGAATTTGGGTCTGATCCCGGAAGGGGGGGGGGGGGGGGGGGGTACTTGGGTCAACTTTTGCTGGGTATGTGCCGCTGGCCTCTCAGAGGCCCTAGACCCCCATCTTAGTCATTTTTGAGTAAATGTGAATTTCGCAATCCCAACTTAGTCACTTTCTGTTTAGCCATCTACCTTGAGTTCGGAACCCTTTTATCTAGGTCATCCTCAAATGAATTGACACATTTAATGGGACTGTACCATGCTGTTTTACGCCATCCTGTTTCCGAATTTGGGTCTGATCCCGGAAGGGGGGGGGGGGGGGGGGGTACTTGGGTCAACTTTTGCTGGGTATGTGCCGCTGGCCTCTCAGAGGCCCTAGACCCCATCTTAGTCATTTTTGAGTAAATGTGAATTTCGCAATCCCAACTTAGTCACTTTCTGTTTAGCCATCTACCTTGAGTTCGGAACCCTTTTATCTAGGTCATCCTCAAATGAATTGACACATTTAATAAATGTAGGAGACTTAACTCTTCACCTACAAACCTTCTGATACATTTGTTAGCCGAAAATACTTACAAGCTAAAACTCCCCCAAAAAACCCGACAATTTGCGACCCCATTCTAGTAACTCTATTGAAAATGCAACCCCATTATAGTCAATCCAGTCGTGAAAATGCTGCCCCATCCAGCGGCACATCCCCATTAGCACATTAATAGGAAGTACCCCCCCCCAGGGGGGGGGGGGGGTTGATGGGGCTCTGTTAAGTTCTTAAAGTCAGGGATTTTTATCGTCTCCAGGTCTATAAACAGTACATTTTCCTCCAATTTTTCTTGCCAAAAGAATCAAACAGTAAACATAAAAAATAAACATTAAAAAAACCTATGGATCAACACGTTGACTGATAAAATAACCGACTATGCAAGTTATCACGAAAGCTTATAAGTGACCTTGTTCCGAGTGTTTCTCAGGTGTAATCATGTGTCCATGTCCATCGATGGCTATAGCGATACGTCATAATGACGTCATCGCGCCAGAACGGCTGTTAATGCTGTCTATGTTAAGTTTACAAATAGGCTTTTTTCTCACAAGTCTGGCACACCACAGACTAAGACACTAAAATCACGGCCTGAGAAATTTAACGATCCTTGCACTTTCAAAGTGATAACAAACGTTTGCCGATAAGTATTTATCTTACAAACAAAGTAAGCCAAAGAAACCGCAAATGATGCCAGTAGAGCTAGCACCGAACAACGACATAAAGAAATAAAATCATTCTAACTACATGAAATCCTCCTATCAATTTGAGAGATAATCCGCCGAGATCAAAAGGTCAATATCATCGAAGAAAACTAATTCATAACTGTGATCTAAAGGCAGATCTCTTTGAAATCTTACTGGGAAAGCTTTATGATACCTCTCTGTAACAGACCCAGTGAAACCCGACCCAGTGAACTTTTTTCCTCCACCCAGTGAAAATTTAGCCTCCCTGGTACCTGGTGAGTATTTTGATTTTACCCGGCTATCTTTTTGCTTCCCTGGTGTGACTTTTACAAACCCGGCATATTTTTTTATATTTGTTTGTTTGAAAAAGGCAAAACAGCAACATCGACAAAAAAGAATCAGAAACCGATTGTAAAAAAAGAAAAAAGAACACTGCAGAGCGGAAAGGGGTCTGTCCCATACTACAACAAGACCGTAAATGGTGGGAAACCTTGAGGTTTTTTAACCAATAGAATGCCGAATTGTAAATACGTGACACTACAACTACTGAACATACCAACGAGTCAAAGATGGCGGAGACTAGCTCTGAGACGGATAGCTCTTCGTCCTTGTCTGATTTTTCGAACGATAAATGATAAATTTACCGACTATGAATATCACATCCGAAAACAGTATACTGATACGTATTCAGTGTAGCATTTATCATTTATAAGCTGACACGTGTTCAGTGTGTATTGACCTTAAGGCTACTTTCAGTACAGGGACGGTGTAACCGGGCCGAGGGGGGGGGGGGGGGGGGGGGGAGGGACTGGTTAAGTTAAGTTAAGTTAGGCCAGGATACATGTATCAAGTATTATATGTATCAAGCTAACAAAATCTATCTGTAAGTACTAAAAATACCTGTCATTTTACGCTTGATCGAGATTGTTTTTTTTGTCGAAATATCTCGTGGAGAATGCTGAAAATAGCATTTTTGAGCCTCTAGATGTATTTACCGTGTTTTTACCGTGTTTTTTAAATAAAAAATGATGATGATGATGATAATGATGATGATGATGATGATGAAATGTCTTCGGTGGAGGGGGGGGGGGGCATGCTCCCAGACCCCCTAGAAGCGACATTCGCTCGCTGCGTTCACCCCCGTTACAAAACCTACAGATAAATACGAACACCCCTTCTGAAACCCCAGCAACGCGTCTGCTAAAGCAGTGGCTATCTGTCATTAAGATTTAGATAACCGGTTATTTTTTACCTTTGGTGGGAGGGCTAAATATAGTATTACGGTACGTTAATTATTGAAAAAAACCTGGTAGACAATTGAAAAAAAAAACCGGTGGAAAATTAGCCGACCAGGTAAAAAAATTAGCGAAATTACGAAAACCTGGTGAGGATATAGTATCCACCGGCCTTTTAATTACTTTCATTTGCGACGAGTGGGAGTCGTGTTTAGTCTGTTTATTTTTATACTACTTTCTTTGTTTTGAGTACACTTTTCCAGTTTAACAGGAATTCAATCCAGTCACGCAGTTCGTCTAAACATGATTCTGGAAATTGTCTCTTAAGTTCACAAACGAGCACCATATCTCTCCCTGAAAAAAAAAATCGAAACAAGAAAAAACTGAATCATGTAAAAAAAGGGATAGATATCCAGTAAACGTGCACGGAACGATTAAAGACAAAAATATCATACCAACTACCGATCGTCGCTTGCTGCTGTCACGATTTTCCCAATAACTACTCCTTTCGTCTCTCTATATTGTTTAAGCACGTAGTACAAATATTTTAAATTTAGGTAGTATGTTCTTGCAATGCGTGTTTTAGCTACGCTAATAGTAGTATTGACCTTGTTCTGACATGCTTAGTTACTAGGCCTCTTTTGGCGAATTCTGCGTGCGCGGTTAACGTTTTGGAGGAGTCTGGTACTCTGGTTTTCCATATTCTTTTGGTTCAGTCAGTATACACAAGTGTGATCGTTAAGTCGTTGAAGGCATTTTACAAACGGTTCAGAGATGCGAGCAGCTAATTTGGACAGCTAAGGGCCGAGACAAACTGCCATATTAAAAAACACAAATAAATTTACAACAACAGTTTATTTGAAAAACATCATAATTTGGTGTCGTAATTATGGCGCGCCTTTATGTACAGAATCTACGTCGTTTCGGAAATCAGGAGCATAATTTGGGAATTCTGACATAATTTTGGCATAATTTGGCAAAATTTCGAGCACTACTATAGTAGCATAATATGCCACTTTTAGGAGCACAATCCGCCAAGCCTAGCGGCTGGGAGCGATAGAGAGGCGGCTGTATTCGCAGGCTAGATAAAATGCGCAGTGATCCTGAAAAGTTAATAAGATTTTAAGAAGCAGATTGCACAACCTCGATCTCAGCAAAAAACTTTTCTGAGTATTTTCTCCGGCTTCCTGGAATGTGAATAATATGTTTTTGATAAATAATGTAAGATGGTGAATTTTGAACTCGGAAAGAATTGTTCTGATCCGCCCGGATCCTTGCCTGATTTTCTACGCAATACCGCTATACACATACCCTCTACTTAGGTATATTAAAGACTGCTCTGCCATTATTGTATGAAAAAGTAGGGGGGAGGGGCTATCTTTAAAAGGAAACGTGTTATAAGTTTGAGACTTGGAAACGGCGTTCGACTTGTTGACGCGTTTTGTTCCGACAGTGCTCTTGCAGACAAGAATAAATTGTGTTTTCCTAGAGTTTTAAATGGCATTATTTCATGATAGTAGGAGTTTACTATCTATTAAAATTATCCTATAAATATTATAGGCTGGTTGCGTCTATATGAAAAAGACACAACGTCTTTTTATGGCTATTTTCATCCATCTTCACTCGTGCGCGCGTTACACGAGATGAACGATAACACGCGCGTGTTGAACAGCACAAGACTCTGCATGCTCGCGGAATTCGTAATTCAATCATGAATATAAATACCACAACGGCAACCTTTTCACCCCTTCAAAACACTTTGAAAGAACATTATTTTCAAACCATTTCCATTTGTCCTGCTAAGGGATTCTTTATCGAATCTTAAGTTTCGCTAACATTTTTAATTTGGTAATAAGAAGACAAATGGCCGAGGAGTGAGACGGTTAACGATGAAGATACCGTTTTTTTTCCCTCGCTTATTTGTTCCCTTGAACAATAAGCTCACATTCCCAGCTCACATTTCTGTCAAATTCCATTGCTATAATTTCAGCTATTTTCAACAATATTTTAATATCGTTGTTTCTTTAGTTTTAAATCGGACCAAATGTAAGCTCAATCAGTCCTAAAGGCATGTTTCCATACCAGTATTAACGAAAACGATCGATCGCTCAAACTCTCGCCAAAACCTCTGCAATCATGTGGAAGCCATTATGAAGCCTTCAATGACAATATTGAAATTTATTTAAGATTGAGTGCTGAAAAAACTGTTACAAAGACAGTCAGACGTTTGGGGGAACGCTCGTGGTTCCTCGTGCTCCTGAGCACGAGCGTTTGTCTCGTGAGAACACAAACACTAATGAAGGGGTTTTGTCCCCGAAACGTCTGACTGTCTTTATAACAGTTTTCTCTGTAGCCTGGGTATGTTAGAATGAGTGCCCACCCTAATTAAATCAACTACAGTGACTCTTTGTCCAGAGTTGCTAATCTGATACTTAAATGACGTTTTCACCCAAAAGAAGCAAGCAGAACATTGTGACAGAAACATTGTTCGCGCCGTCGCAAATTTTCGTATCGCTACAAACGGTCAGTGGTAATGAACACCCTATTTAAAGACATCGCGGTTACGCAGATCCATCACGCACAACACGCGAAACTTTTACACGTATTTACGGTCGAGTGCAATGAAAATGCACCCGTCTATAAACTCCAACTGAATAAACTATAGGCATGTTTAAATGCATATAATATACATATACTCACCGTGTCGAAGTAAATCAGCGGCCAGCAAAATTGACAGTAAAACCTGGTTTATTACGAAGAAACGAAACTGCGTCTGTGCTGAGGATGTGTTCAAAAATGAAACTAATCTCCCACTTACGCAGGGTGTCTATCACATGACGTCCGTGTTTATTTTTGTCAGATTACCGTTTTGTATTTTTAAGATCAAATGCGCAGTGACCTTGGATAAAACAGCTCTTGACAGAACCCTGAGACGATTTATACTAACACAGGAATGATGGGAATACGTAACGGAAATAAAAACTAGGAACTGAAGGATACTGAAGAGGGCATGAGAGGGGAAAAGGAAAAAGGAACTGAAATGAGGACGACGGCTTTCTACGAGGGCATATGCTTGAGGGAAAAGGGGGAGGGATTGAGGCGTGAAAGTTTAAAAATGCCAATAGAGAGACAACTTTAGTGTGAAAAAGGGTAGGGATTAGGATGGCATGGGGCATTAGCAGATAAAAAAGATTAAGGTTGCGTCTGAATATGAACAGGGAAAATTGCATACATTGGCCTGAAAAGTCAGTAAGGTTTTAAGAAGCAGATTGCACAACCTCAGCAAAAACTTTTCTGAGTATTTTCTCCGGCTTCCTGGAGAGTGAATAATATGATGTTGATAAATAATGTAAGATGGTGAATTTTGAGCTCGGAAAGGATTGTTCTGATCTGCCCGGCTGGTTTGTTTGCTTGTTTGTTTGTGTTTTCTTGCCTGATTTTCTACCCAATACCACTATCCACATACCCTCTGCTCAGGTAGTTAAGGACTGGCCCTACCATTATTGTATGAAAAAGTAGCGGGGGGGAGAGGGTTGTGAGCGGGGTGGCCTATCTACAAAAGGAAACGTGTCAAGCGTTTGAGACTTGGAAACGGCATTCGACTTGTTGACCTGACCAATTGAATTTGTTTTCCCGGTTTGTTCCGACAGGGCTCTTGTAGACAAGGAAAATTGTGTTTTCTTAGAGTTTTAAGTTGCATTATTTCATGATAGATAGTAAGAGTTTACGATCTATTAAAAATATCCCATAGAATATAAAATAAATATTACAGGCTGCTTGCGTTTATGTGAAAAAGGCACATAACGTATTTTTATGGCTATTCTGGGGCGGATCTAGGGGGGGGGGGGGTTCGATCGAACCCCCTAAATTAAAACAGCTAATGTCAAAAACTTGTAAAAATATAAAATAAATACAGAATGGCATTTTAACTTTAAAAAATGATATACTGAAAACGTGCTGACTTGGCCTCAGAATGGCGGAAATCGCGCTTCCGAGGACTTGAAATTTCAAAATTTTCCAGGGCAGGATGCCCCCGGGACCCCCCATACATGGGGGACACTTTCGGCGGCCCCCTTCTGCTAAAAACCTGGATCCGCCCCAGCTATTTTCATCCATATTCACTCGTGCGTTCCCTACACGAGATGAGCGATGACACGCGCGTGTTGGCTCTGCTGACGGAATTCGTAATTCAGCCATGAATATTTAAAACCCACAATGGCAACCTTTTCACCCCTTCAAAACACGCTTCAAAGAACATTATTTTTAAACCATTCCCTTTCGTCGTGCTAGGGGATTCTTTATGGAATTTTATGTTTCGCTAACATTTCTAATTTGGTAATAAGACAAATGGCCGAGGGGTGAGAAGTTGACGCTCAAAATACCGGTTCCCCCCCCCCCCCCCCCCCCCCCCCTTATTTGTTCCCTTGTTTATGCACACAAAAATAAGCTCACATTTTCAGCTCACATATTTGTCAAATTCCATTGCTATTTCAGCTATTTTCAACAATATTTTAATATTGTTGTTTCCTTAGTTTTAAATTGGACCAAATGCAAGCTCAATGTCCTAAAGGCATGTTTCCATATGAACGCCAATGATCGATCGCTCAAACTCTCGCCAAAACCTCTGCCTGATCAAGTCATGATTCAGCCATCATCAACATACCGTTGTTTCTGTTCCAAACTATTAATCGTCGATTATCGTACACGATCACTAGTAATCTGACTAATCGCCGCGCACTGAGGACATTTTTTAAGGATCGAGTTAATATCGCGATAGGTATTATTGGTATAAGTTTCGCTAACATTTTTAATTTGGTAATAAGAAGACAAATGGCCGAGGAGTGAGACGGTTAACGATGAAGATACCGTTTTTTTTCCCTCGCTTATTTGTTCCCTTGAACAATAAGCTCACATTCCCAGCTCACATTTCTGTCAAATTCCATTGCTATAATTTCAGCTATTTTCAACAATATTTTAATATCGTTGTTTCTTTAGTTTTAAATCGGACCAAATGTAAGCTCAATCAGTCCTAAAGGCATGTTTCCATACCAGTATTAACGAAAACGATCGATCGCTCAAACTCTCGCCAAAACCTCTGCAATCATGTGGAAGCCATTATGAAGCCTTCAATGACAATATTGAAATTTATTTAAGATTGAGTGCTGAAAAAACTGTTACAAAGACAGTCAGACGTTTGGGGGAACGCTCGTGGTTCCTCGTGCTCCTGAGCACGAGCGTTTGTCTCGTGAGAACACAAACACTAATGAAGGGGTTTTGTCCCCGAAACGTCTGACTGTCTTTATAACAGTTTTCTCTGTAGCCTGGGTATGTTAGAATGAGTGCCCACCCTAATTAAATCAACTACAGTGACTCTTTGTCCAGAGTTGCTAATCTGATACTTAAATGACGTTTTCACCCAAAAGAAGCAAGCAGAACATTGTGACAGAAACATTGTTCGCGCCGTCGCAAATTTTCGTATCGCTACAAACGGTCAGTGGTAATGAACACCCTATTTAAAGACATCGCGGTTACGCAGATCCATCACGCACAACACGCGAAACTTTTACACGTATTTACGGTCGAGTGCAATGAAAATGCACCCGTCTATAAACTCCAACTGAATAAACTATAGGCATGTTTAAATGCATATAATATACATATACTCACCGTGTCGAAGTAAATCAGCGGCCAGCAAAATTGACAGTAAAACCTGGTTTATTACGAAGAAACGAAACTGCGTCTGTGCTGAGGATGTGTTCAAAAATGAAACTAATCTCCCACTTACGCAGGGTGTCTATCACATGACGTCCGTGTTTATTTTTGTCAGATTACCGTTTTGTATTTTTAAGATCAAATGCGCAGTGACCTTGGATAAAACAGCTCTTGACAGAACCCTGAGACGATTTATACTAACACAGGAATGATGGGAATACGTAACGGAAATAAAAACTAGGAACTGAAGGATACTGAAGAGGGCATGAGAGGGGAAAAGGAAAAAGGAACTGAAATGAGGACGACGGCTTTCTACGAGGGCATATGCTTGAGGGAAAAGGGGGAGGGATTGAGGCGTGAAAGTTTAAAAATGCCAATAGAGAGACAACTTTAGTGTGAAAAAGGGTAGGGATTAGGATGGCATGGGGCATTAGCAGATAAAAAAGATTAAGGTTGCGTCTGAATATGAACAGGGAAAATTGCATACATTGGCCTGAAAAGTCAGTAAGGTTTTAAGAAGCAGATTGCACAACCTCAGCAAAAACTTTTCTGAGTATTTTCTCCGGCTTCCTGGAGAGTGAATAATATGATGTTGATAAATAATGTAAGATGGTGAATTTTGAGCTCGGAAAGGATTGTTCTGATCTGCCCGGCTGGTTTGTTTGCTTGTTTGTTTGTGTTTTCTTGCCTGATTTTCTACCCAATACCACTATCCACATACCCTCTGCTCAGGTAGTTAAGGACTGGCCCTACCATTATTGTATGAAAAAGTAGCGGGGGGGAGAGGGTTGTGAGCGGGGTGGCCTATCTACAAAAGGAAACGTGTCAAGCGTTTGAGACTTGGAAACGGCATTCGACTTGTTGACGTGACCAATTGAATTTGTCTTCCCGGTTTGTTCCGACAGGGCTCTTGCAGACAAGGAAAATTGTGTTTTCTTAGAGTTTTAAGTTGCGTTATTTCATGATAGATAGTAAGAGTTTACGATCTATTAAAAATATCCCATAAAATATAAAATAAATATTACAGGCTGCTTGCGTTTATGTGAAAAAGGCACATAACGTATTTAATGGCTATTCTGGGGCGGATCTAGGGGGGGGGGGGGGGGTTCGATCGAACCCCCTAAATTAAAACAGCTAATGTCAAAAACTTGTAAAAATATAAAATAAATACAGAATGGCATTTTAACTTTAAAAAATGATATACTGAAAACGTGCTGACTTGGCCTCAGAATGGCGGAAATCGCGCTTCCGAGGACTTGAAATTTCAAAATTTTCCGGGGCAGGATGCCCCCGGGACCCCCCTACATGGGGGACACTTTCGGCGGCCCCCTTCTGCTAAAAACCTGGATCCGCCCCAGCTATTTTCATCCATATTCACTCGTGCGTTCCCTACACGAGATGAGCGATGACACGCGCGTGTTGGCTCTGCTGACGGAATTCGTAATTCATCCATGAATATTTAAAACCCACAATGGCAACCTTTTCACCCCTTCAAAACACGCTTCAAAGAACATTATTTTTAAACCATTCCCTTTCGTCGTGCTAGGGGATTCTTTATGGAATTTTATGTTTCGCTAACATTTCTAATTTGGTAATAAGAAGACAAATGGCCGAGGGGTGAGAAGTTGACGCTCAAAATACCGGTTCCCCCCCCCCCCCCCCACCCCCCACCCCCCTTATTTGTTCCCTTGTTTATGCACACAAAAAATAAGCTCACATTTTCAGCTCACAATTCAAATTCCATTGCTATTTCAGCTATTTTCAACAATATTTTAATATTGTTGTTTCCTTAGTTTTAAATTGGACCAAATGCAAGCTCAATGTCCTAAAGGCATGTTTCCATATGAACGCCAATGATCGATCGCTCAAACTCTCGCCAAAACCTCTGCCTGATCAAGTCATGATTCAGCCATCATCAACATACCGTTGTTTCTGTTCCAAACTATTAATCGTCGATTATCGTACACGATCACTAGTAATCTGACTAATCGCCGCGCACTGAGGACATTTTTTAAGGATCGAGTTAATATCGCGATAGAGAGAACAGGCCTCTGTAGCCAGGGTATGTTAGGATACCGACCAACACTAAATCAACTACAGTGACTCTTTGTCCAGAGTTGCTAATCTGATACTTAAACGACGTTTTCACTCAAAAGAAGCAAGCAGGACATTGTGACAGGAACAGTGTTCGCGCCGTCGCAGATTTTCGTATCACTAAAAACGGTTAAGGCAAACAGTGATAACGAACACGCTATTTAAAGACATCAAGGTTACGCAGATCCATCACGCAGAACACGCGAAATTTTTACATGTATTTACGGTCGAGTGCAATGACAATGCACCGACTCCTACTGAATAAACTATAGGCATGTTTAAATGCATATAATATACATGCACTCACCGTGTCGAAGTAAATCAGCGGCCAGCAAAATTGATAGTAAAACCTGGTTTATTACGAAGAAACGAAACTGCGTCTGTACTGAGGTGTGTTCGAAAATGAAAGTAATCTTCCACGTACGTTCACATGACGTCCGTGTTTATTTTTGTAAGATTACCATTTTGTATTTTTAATTTTAAGATCAAATGCGCAGTGACCCGGTATAAAACAGCTCTTGACAGAACCAGACGATTCAATACTAAACACAGGAATGATGGGAATACGTAACGGGAATGAAAACTGGGAACTGAAGACAGCTGTTACAGTAACTGTAGCTTCAAAGTTTGAAATATTGCACCACTTTTGTACGTTAGGAAACTTTCTTGTTCCTGTTTATAATAATTATTTGTCAAGAAAATCGACCCAAGTGTTTGAGAACTAGACTAAGACACCACAAACTAATAAATGTGATTTTAGCCGGATATTTAACTATTATAGCGCGAAAGCGCGCGTGGCCGTAGGCTCACGGAATTCGTAATTTATTACATCATGAATTTTAAAACCCACAAAGCCGCAACCTTTTCACCTTCAAAACATACTTCGACGAAAAACATTGTTTTAAACTATTCTCTTTCGTCGTGCTAAGAGGTTCTCTATAGAATCTTAAGTTCAGCTATAAACATTGCTAATTTGGTGGTAAGAAGACAAACGGCCGAAGAGTGACGTTACACTGAAGATACAGGGTTTTTTCCCTCTTATATATTTGTTCGGCATTGTTTATACAGCACAGAAACAATACGCTCACATTCCAAGCTTACATATTTGTCAAATTCTATTACAATTTCAGCTCTTTAAAACTATATTTTACAGCTTTGTGCGGTCAATATCGCTGGTCTAAATCAGACCAAATTCAAGCTCAATGTCCTAAAGGCATGTTTCCACATGATCGCCAACGATCGATCGCTCATAACTCTCGTTAAAACCACTGTAATCATATGGAAGCCATGATGCAGCCATCAACATACCTTTTTTTTACGTTCCAAACTATAGATCGTTGATTATCGTATTAAATCGCCGCGCACTGAGCACTTTTTTCAAGGATCGAGTTTATTTAGTATCGCGATGGCGGACAGAACAGGCCTCTGTAGCCAGGGTATGTCAGGATACATACCCACACTAAATCAACTACAGTGACTCTTTGTGTAGGGTTGCAAATCTGATACTTAAACGACGTTTTCACTCAAAAGAAGCAAACAGGACATTGTGACAGAAACAGTGTTCGCGCCGTCGCAAATTTTCGTATCGCTACGAAACGGTCAGGGAAAACAGTAGTAAAGAACACGCTATTTAAAGACATCAAGGTTACGCAGATCCATCACGCAGAACACGCGAAACTTTTACATGTATTTACGGTCGAGTGCAATGACAATGCACCGACTCCTACTTTATAAACTATAGGCATGTTTAAATGCATATAATATACATACACTCACCGTGTCGAAGTAAATCAGCGGTCAGCAAAATTGATAGTAAAACCTGGTTTATTACGAAGAAACGAAACTGCGTCTGTGCTGAGGTGTGTTCGGAAATGAAAGTCATCTCCCAGGAACGCTGGGTGTCTTATTAATCACATGACGTCCGTGTTTATTTTTGTCAGATTATCGATTCGTATTTTTAAGATCAAATGCGCAGTGACCCGGTATAAAACAGCTCTTGAGAAGACCAGACGATTTAATACTAACAAAGGAATGATGGGAATACGTAACGGGAATGAAAACTGGGAACTGAATTATACTGAAGAGGGCATGAGAGGGGAAAAGGAAAGAGGAACTGAAATGTCTGAAATGAGGACGACAGCTTTCTGCGCGGACGTAGACTTGAGGAAAAATGGGGGTATTGCGTCGTGAATGTTTGAAAATGCCAATAGAGAGACAACTTTGGTGTGAAAAATGGTAGGGATTAGAATGGCATTAGTAGATGGGAAAAGATTAAGGTTACGTCTGAATGTGAACAGGAAAAATTGCATTCATTGGCCTGAAAAGTGAATATGGTTTCAAGAAGCAGATTGCACAACCTGAAGAAAAACTTTTCTGAGTATTTTCTCCGGCTTCCTGGAGCGTGAATATGATTTTAATAAATAATGTAAGATGGTGAATTTTGAGCTCGGAAAAGACTGTTCTGATCCGCCCGCCCGGCCGGCTGGTTTGTTTGTTTCCTTTTTAACCCGTGAATATACGCGCATGCATAATGAACGGGTTATCGGTAACGGCGACTGATATGCAAATGAATCACTCGCTCACTCCTTCCATCAGCTGTAAACTTAGTGACGTAATGCTTTGTTACGAATGCGTTTTGTAACAAGAACAGCGTGAATCCAGCGATAACAATAACTGAATTGGTGTAAACGAATATAAACAACAATAAGCTTAACGATGTTTCGCATTTGAAGTCTTTAATGCAACGTTAAAATCGATCTAAAAGGAATTTTCAACTGAGACACGCGTTTTGATGGTTATCTACTTTTAAGTA